>QUSF01000003.1:6322462-6714763 GCA_003676055.1 Chloebia gouldiae | reverse complement strand
TTCTTTTTCTTTTTTTTCTTTTTCTTTTTCTTTTTCTTTTTCTTTTTCTTTTTCTTTTTCTTTTTCTTTTTCTTTTTCTTTTTCTTTTTCTTTTTCTTTTTCTTTCTTTTTCTTTTTCTTTTTCTTTTTTATTTTTCTTTTGTTTATTTTTTTCTTTTGTCTGATTGCAGTTTGTGAAGTTGTGACATTTCCTGACAACTCTGTGTTAGCAGTAGCTGAAGTCCCTAAGAAACCAGTGTAAGTGAGACCCGGTGCAGCCCCTGAAGTCAGTGATAACAGCCCTGGGGAACATGAGGAGATGGGAGTGGTGTTCCCACAGCATCAGACCTGGGGTTCTACTCCCATGCTGAGCACCTAAAACACTCAGATATTAGAGATGCATGAATTCTTCCAAAAGAGGGCAGAAGCAGCATTTACTGAGTCCCCTTGACGAATCTGTTCCTTTCACCCAGCTGCAGTCCTCTGTCTCCCAATGTCTCAGAATATAAACCTCTGGCTCTGCAAAACAAACAGTAAGAACCAGCCAGGAATCCCCACAAACACTGCAAAACATACAAAGCACTGTGGATTTTAGAATATATCAAAATCCTAAATGCTCTCTCCCTGACAGCAAACCCTAGTAGGGAAAGTACAGACTGCAAAATGGGTGGCATGACAAAGGTTATTTTCAGCCCCTAATATTCATACATTTTCATTATGTTTTCAGTTTAAAAATACTTTAATAAGAAGTCTGAGGAAGTGTGTGAGCTTGTGTATAGTGCTTAGATAAAATAAAGACAGAGGAACAAAGCAGTGATGGACAGAAAAGTATGATGTTATGTACCCACATGTAACCAATGTAAAATTTTTGGACATTCCAGGCTCAAGATCAGACCCAATGTGTCACCTTGGCCCAAGGCAGTAAAGTCATTAAATAAAAGGCTGAGAAGGACCACAAGAGGTAATTTAGTCCAGCTCTCTGCCCTAAGGCAGGATCATTTCTACCTGCGTCATTCTTGACAGATGTTTGTCCAACCTACCCTAAAAAACCTGCACATGGTCATGACTGCCAGGTACCCAGGCAGACTTGCATGTTTGGCAATACTTGGGTAGCCTGTCAAACCAACAAAGTCTTGTTGAATTGACAGTTGAAGACAGTAAAGAAAAGAAATGTGTGTATATGTGTGTGTATATATATATATATATATGTGTGTGTGTGTGTGTGTGTGTCTTTACACTATGAGAGAAATTATATTTGATTTTACATTACTGTCTCACTAGGAAATATTTAATTCTAGTCATTTGGATTCTTTTTAATGGACTGTCTAGGTAAAACATGCTTTGTGGCATCTGCAGGACATCCAAACCAGGTTGTGGCAAAAAGATATAGACATCTCAGTACATGTATATGGAAGAATTTTGTAGGCAATACTTAAAAATTTCAGCCCAATTTAGAAGACACTGCTGATATCTACATCCACATTTTTAGGATTGTCTTCTTGCAGTTGAGATATTGAGAGAAGAGCACACCATGTTTCAACAAAATGTCTGTTAAATAAACATAAACTTCCAAGATACAGATCAAAATATATTTTCAAAGTATTGCAGCCAAAATGCATTAAGAACAGTCAGACTGCTCCCCTTTGGTGGTGTTTTCATAAAAAAAAAAAAAAAAAAAAAAGACATTTTCTCTTTTTTTTTTTTTAGATTTTATGGATGTCCCCTTCCAAAATGTTAGCTGCCCACAGCAGGATTTTACTAAATGTGCTTCTGGATCAATTTTTGGAGTCTGTTCTGGCAAAAGAGAATGGCAACTTTTGCTGTCTCCCCAGTCAGGAATTACCTGGTGTCTGATAGTGGCTGTGAATGGTCAATGGGTGGATCAATGGACAAATTAAAGAATATTTATGGTCAAGTCTGGTTGTGTTGTTCCTTCAACATTTTGGCAGTCCACTGTGGTTGTGAACCCTGATCCAGAGCATGGCTCTTGGTGAAAGTGATGTAAGAAGCAGAGTTTCTTCATGCATCCGTGGAAAAAGTGAAGGGAGAGGTTATGGCTTGTAGCTATGAAGAAAGATGACAGAAAACAGAAAAGCATAGGCAAAAAAAAAAAAAAGGAAGCTGGAATTAGACATATGAATCTCTAAGAAAACCTTCACTGTCCAGGCTCATGGTAAAATTGTATGCTATTAGTATCTCCTGAACATTCAGGACGTTACTCTTCTGGAAACAACCAGCTGCTCTGTTTTGTTCTGAATTCCAAGCTTTTCATCCTGTATCCTTGCATTTCTACTGTACATTTAATCTTATATGTATATGTGACAGGTTTGAAAGAAAATAGGTCAACAGTACTTAGGATAAGTAGTACTTTAATCAATTTTAACATAACTTCTGATGGATAGTGACTGAGGATAACATACTGACTTCACTAATTCCATTTAAAGTAGCAGGGACATAAAAAAATCATATTGTTTAAATTGCTTGGGGAACACAAATTACCTGTTTTATATTCCCATAGAAGCTATAATATTCCACAGGATACTGTGAAGGACATGCAATAATTTTAGTATCTACTGTGAGTGTTATTGATATACAATGTACATGTAAATTCACCCTCTTTCAGCTCTGTTTGGAGGGATCATTAATGTGTAATGGATCTGATAATACAATAGACCTTAATGATAACTTGTAACTGGACTTTTACTCATTTTATCCTTAATAGATTCTTACTTAAAAGAGATATCTGCTCATCTACAGCTTACAGCTTTCAAAAGGTGCCCATATGTGGTTGAGGGCAAAGCATGCAAAGTGCAGGCATTGAAGACTCAGTATTTAAAATTTTAAAATTAGCATCGTTGCACTGTTTGAAAAACAGAAGCTGCACATTTCTCTTTAATTCAGATCATCCCAAGAAAGACACAAACATTAAAAATAACCTGGATGTTTTGGAAGAAGTATCAGCACTCCCTATAAGGATATTAGAACGAAATCTCTAGCACATATCTCTCAGATTAGCTCCACTGATTTCTACTATGCCATTTTATATAGGCTTGAATCATAGAATCATAGAATGGTTTGGGTTGGATGGGTCCTTGAAGATCATCTGGTTCCAATCCCTCTGCCATGGACAGGGATGCCACCCCCTAGACCAGGTTGCTCAGGGTCCCACCCAGCCTGGCCTTGAACACTTCCAGGGATGGGGCATCCACAGCTTCTCTGGATCACCTTTGAGGGACTGACATGAAGGAAATAATGTCTTAACTATATATGTGATCTTTGACCTTTCTTGGAAGGCTGAAACCAGTGGAAAAAGTAAGTCTCATTTTCAAGATGCTAGAAGAATATGAATAGCACCAAGCAAACAATCAAGAGAAAATGAAGGACATGCAGATGTTGGAATAAAAGCACAAGTGCAGTTCTGGGAGTCCACAGAAGCAGAGGAAGGTCAAGTTAGAGTATGGATGAACTTATAGCTCTCTGCACAGTGTAAATTAATTTACAATCTTGTACTTTAGTAGCAGATTCTTATAATATTTGGACAAATCTATAGTGGCTAACAAAATGTATGAGATCTTACCTATGGATCTAAAGGTGGTGTACCACCACCTTAATTCTAATTAAGTGGTGGTGTACCACCACCTTAATTCTTAAAAGAAATGATAAACAGGAAACCTGACTCAAGCAGTGAACTCAAACTACTATGGAGAAAAGAAAGACCTTTGGGAAAGGGAGTTAGAGAGAGCTGCTGTGAGATGTGGTAGGGGAAGATCTCCTTTCCCTAACACTTTTCTTAAAATTAATTCCAGACACTACTCCCAGGGACTGGTTTCTTGAAGGGCTTTCCTTGTCCTCTTTTGGTTTGGCCTCAGAGGGATGCATGATTTGAGTGTCCCTCAGACCACTCTGCCAACAGCTCTAGCAGACAGCTGCTGCATTTTCCTTGTCTATTCCAGAAGCCACCCAAAGGCATTCTGAATTGTCAGTTCAGTGTGGGATAGGAGGCAAAAGGAAGGTGAAATAGTATATGCAACACAGGGGATGTAAACGCTTTCTTAAAACTTATACCTTTATTTAAGGGGTTCTTGAGTGAATTGCTTGATGTCAGATCACCATACATCTCCCTTCATCCATTTTAGTCATGCTGGAGCAGAACTGCTTCCCTCTAGGATCAGGATGCCTTAGGAAAGCAGGTGATCCCAGGGTTTCTATTGCATACCCCTCCTGAAGCAGTAGAGTCCCCCTGGATTAAATGCAGCTGCAGAGACTTGCAGGACCCAGAGGTGGAGCAGGTGATGGGCAGGGCATGGGGGAGCAGGGGCTTGCAGATGGTGGCAGAGCAGGGACTCCCGTGGAAACTGCTCAACAATTCTTCCAATTCTTTTATTGTAAGCACAGATTTGGCCTAGAGCAATCCTTCTGATTTGACAAACACTTTCCAAAATCACAGGAAGAGATGTTCTTTGCCATGATGTGGTCACAGTTCTCAGTGCTGCCCAAGCCTGCTCTGCAGGCAGAGGCGTGTGGGACAGGACTCTACACAGAGGCACAGCACTGGCACAGTACTGGAAGCCCAGTCTGTCTCTGCACAAACCATTCAGGATAACAACTTCAGTGCCAAATCCTCTGGCAGCAACAAAAGAGGCTTTTGCCATTCATTTGTAGGCATAAGGGGGGGAGGAAAAACAGAGTTTTCCCTCCAGCACAGACAGCCCCCTAAGTAACTTCTGAAGCTTGAGGTAATATAATGCTCTAATGAGATATTTTGAAAGAAATTGTGCTTTGTTTTTTTTTTTTTTTAATGAAATAACCATTTCATTTGTGGGTGAGGATGGCTGCTGCAGGAAGGAACTTCTGTGACATTTTGTAGTGATACTTTTCTCACTCTCTTCCAAATAAGGTATATCGTAGGGTGAGGCAATAAATTGTATGCAAATTTTCAAAACTCTTCACCCAGCCTCCTTTCAGCTGATTTTTTACAATATTTAGCAATGATATTTGTGTTCCCCTATGTCTCACTTTTCAAAGATGAAACTCTATGAGACAGAGGTTGAATCATGATGTCTTAAAACAAAAGAAAATGATTCTGTAAAACTCACCTAATAGTTGAAAATTTGTGATCAGGATCTCTTTCACAGAGCTCTTTAAATACCCATAAATGGTGAAAAAAAAATGAAGAAGTGCCCTACTGTAATTTCTGGCTTATGTTCCTGTTAATAGATAGCTCTACACAGCAACCTTCCAGAAGCAAAGTCCTTTTCTGTGCTTGGCTGTCTTTCACTGACTCAGTGCAATGGTTCATGTGCTTACAGTCAGACAGGTGCTTAAGCACTTCACTTAATCAGTGCCTCAGGCAACGAGGATGAAGAGAAATCTTCTGCCCCAGAGGGACCAGTCTGTTTCCTATGACAAAGGCAGAAAATTTCACTTAGAGTGATGAGAAAAAAACAACAAACAAATGCAACAACATAAATCCTGATATGTAGGGATCACTATAATCTTCAGAAACTTTCTTTATTTTGGCCTAGAAATGGCTATAAAAGGGTTGTGGAAGGACCTTTGACATACTGGCACTGAGGATGGGCAACATGGGATGTCCATCCAGGTGCTGTGCTTGCACAGGACATCTCTGATGGGAATACTGCACCTTGTGCAGTGTCCAGGAGAACCTGTGTGTCCTGCCCTCCTTCCCTTAGCTGGACTTTGAGACTTTATAACTAATAATCGCTTTATAAAATGTGGAGCTCTTATCATTTGGTTTCTCACCCCTCATTTCCCTTTGTCAGGAGGGGTCTGGCTTTTGACTTTACCTCTCTTTGAAGCTTCCTTCCAGGAGCATAAGTGGATTTGGATGCATACCACCAACGGCTTATCTGAGGTGTGGTCCAGAGACAGCTCTAGGAAGAGTCTGTACACAGCAGGGTCCAGATGAGGTCCCTGCCCAGCACTGATGCTTTCCTTCACAGCACCACCCACATCTTCTGTTCTAGAGAGTTCCCAGCAATGAGAAAATTGCAGATTTTTTTCATCTGAAGCAGGATTTATCACTAAATTCAGCCCAACAAAACCTCACAAATCACTAATTCCCCGTGTATTACTAGGCAGTGCAAGGCCATGTTAGGTGTTTTGTAACTAATCTGTACAACCATTCCATCATGTTTTCCATGTAAGGATAGTGATGAGTGTTCATGATGGTCTAGAAATTGTAGAGCTCTGTGAAATATAGTAATTTAGGTAAAATCAGTGAAATCAGTCATATAGGCATTACTGATGCACAGGTAAGATGTATGGACAGATAAAAGCTACTTTGTTATCAAGATGTCCCTTTTAAAATGTTTTTGCTAGATTTAGGCTAGCCCGTCTAGAAATCTGCTGTTAAAAATAACATTGCAAAAATTAATGAATGTTTATAGTATTGACTTGCAGTGACAACTCTCTTAGAACTCAGCTAATGTAATTAATAAGAAGGTGATGAATTAACCCATTTTAATTCAGTGGCATTATCTCAAAGATAATTTTGACTCCATTGGCTTTTATCCATTTGACCCATCAGAGTTTTCTTTCATTGTCAGAGAACCATGTTTTTACAGGAAGTGCTTTTAAAATAAAATGAGGGAAAATATTGGGATAATGTTTTATACATAACTACTTCTTTAGAAATAGTTCTTTATCTTCTGAAAAGACCTCATTTATAAACTATTCAAAGTAACAGTTGGAAATATATGAATTTATGGTTTTTACTAACTTATGAAATGAAGTTTTTTGGTGCAAATGATAGCTTTGGCACAGTGCAGTGATACTGTATGTGTCCCACCACCCACCCCCCCATCCTCACCCCCATGCTGGTCTCCAGACTTTGAGGCTGTTTTAGTTTAAGGTAAGCTAAGAACCTTTTTCCATTGATCTTTTTATTCCACATCCACAAAAGAAAATGCTAAAACGTTGCTACTGATTTTTTCCCCCCAATATGTGGTCATTATAAGCAAAAAGAAGCTCACACTTCTACTTTTTAATTGGGCATTTAGCAGGACAATGTTTGAAAGCAATTAATGGGAAAAACATTTTTGTCCTGTTTTATCAATTGGTCTCCAAGAAAAATGCTGTCCAAAGTAACTATTATGTGCAAGCCAGGAAACTGTTGTCCTTTTCAGTTTTTCCCATGTCACAATTTATTCATTTAATTCAGTTTCTCAAAATTACTGCAGTGCCAATTATCTCTCTCTGTGTAGAAAATGAGTTTGGCCTACTTCAGCTCCCTTCATTTTATGCCTGTTTTCGGCTATTCTTCAATGAGTGAGTAATGTGAAAAAGGGAGGATCTTCAAAAATATGTGAAGTGTCTAGAGTGGCTTTTTGGTACCTGTGAAGAGGCCCCTTGAAGAAGCTTAAAGGACAATAGAATATTGCAGCTAGCAGTGGTTTATTTTGTCCACATGACTCATTTCACACGCACCCAGGCAACTGATGAATGGAGGATTAACACAAGTTTTCACCTTATTGAAATGAGTGATTCAAAGCAAACAAATAGGACTAACTAGTTTGGAATATGAAATTAAAGTTTCTCTGAGTCCTTTTGTTAAGCATCACTTTCAAACTTAATTAGAAATATGATGGCTTTGGAATTACTTTTAACCAACTTCATTAAATAACAGTAGTTTGATGTTTGTTATTGTCACAGAATCCACTTGTCTGAAATCTAAAGACTCCCAGGGACTGTTCAAATGCATTATCAAAAATTTTTAAAACAAAATGGAAAAATACCATGTATGTACACATATATTCTCTCTTTCTTGGGGACATGTTTATAGACACACAACAAAAGAGCATTAGATGCATTTTTTATTGTTTGCTGCATATATATCTATAAATATTTATGGATGGGTAGGTGGCACTATAGAAAAAGTGCTTTAGATGCTGTCTTCATGGTAACTTACACAACCCATTCAAGTCCTTCAGCCCTGTAATTACATTTGAACCAGGATGGGGTTACCCATGCACACCATTCAACCCTAAGTGACTTTATATGGTTGCTAAGTTGCAACACCCCACAGTCACACAAGCTCCCAGTTTACAACTTCCCCTTGAGGAAGGATAATTTAGCAATTTTACATGGTGTAGTCAATGTCCAGGCACGCTTGTACTCTCAAACCAGAATGTTTCCTTCTATTTTTTCTAAGGATGCAACAACTTGATACTTACACCCTTTATGTGGAGCAGGTAGGCAAACACACCTTGCTGGCTATATAGTCAATGGGTCATGTGTCCTTTTCCCTCTTTTTTTGGAATAATGCTCTCCAGTGCCTCTGGAGAGGAAGTTCCCTGCAGCTGAGTTGGCTACTGTGGAACAGCCCCATTAAATCTTGCACACAGCTACACAAAAGCTTCAGGATGCAGCTGAATCACAAATGTTGTCATCATTCTCTAAGGTTATGAGCATGACACTCTCTAAGGAACTTCTGCAGAAGTGTACTGAATTAAATGGAAGAATTCTGTTTTGTTGAGTGGCAGTACAGGGGGAAAAAAAGAGTCCATTGCATCATCTAACTTGTGTCTAATCCTTTTTGAAGGTTGTACAAGTGTAAGGGAAGGAGGGACCAAAACCCTATTTCCCACACAATCAGCAACACTATGGGATAGCTCTAGTGAGATCCACTTTTGTCATGGCATTTGCTGTTCTTGGATGCAGAGGGATGGCCAGGATGGGATTCAGCAAGAGAGGTACTGTGAGCAAAACCAGTTGGGATGTGGGGTGACCTTCTGGCATTTCCCCTGAGAATAGCAAACATTGCCCATATCCTGATTTGCATCCCAAGTTTTGTTGCTGGTTTTCAAGAGGGGTTTTGGTTTGGGTTGGCATCTACTCATTGCTCAACAAGACAGGCAGGAGCTTTGACAAATTCAGCTGCTAAAGTTTAATAAATGTCTATTGAACATATTCAGTCTTTAATTTTTCCTTGTCCAGAGTCTTTTACAGTCATTGATTGGAACATTTTCACAAACGTACAAGACTTTCCCATGAATCAATCTTTTTTGACAATTTTAAAATCCTCAATAGAGTAATGGAAATGGGAAATCTTCTCAGAAAAATGTCCACAGATATTTTCTTTCCAAAGGAGAAAAATAATTTATACAATTTTCTTCTCTCAATCTTAAGAAGCAGTGACATTTTTGTTGCTGATGTTCAGACTGATTTCAATCTGAGCAAAGCTTTTGATGTGGAAAACCTTTTCACATGTCTCATTGTACTGAATGACCAAGTTTGGTTTCTGTATAGAAGCATGGAAAATGTTTAACAAGTATAATTAAAGTTTCCCAACAAGTAGATTTCTATGTTTCAGGGCAATTTCAATTTAGCTTTTGTTAAAAGATTTTAATTTTTTTTTTTTTTGCTGTGGGTCCCCATAAACATATTTGAAATATTTAATGGAAACTACTCTGTAAACTTGCTTCAGTTGGAAGAATGAAATAACTTTTGACTACGTAGAAGAGATTAGCACATTTAAAGTCTGATAACTGTATATACATTACACTGAATGGCATTTCAATATAAATACCAAAGCAAGATAAGAATCAAAACAATCTTTCTGTCATCAAGACAAAAAAGTCAGATTAGTCATTGTGAAACTTTTCATTTTAGAGTTATTGCCCACACAATTTGTCTTTCCCAGGAAAAATGTAGTTCCTTCAGAGAAAATTTTTATATTTTGATAAGGGATTTCATCTAATTAATAAATGAATGGTTGGACATCTTGTTGAATCCATACAACCCAGTGAATATTTCAGTTTTCCACAGAGAGTTGTCCAAAAGGATAGATAAAGAAAATCCTTCCTCAGAGGATAAATGGAAGTGGAGCATTCAAATGGAAGTGAAGGTAGAAATAACTGGAAGCAGAGAAAGATGTTGGACCACAGCCTACACTGAAACCAAGATTGTCCCAGTGTGAAGCAGACAACATTGTCAGGCTTTGTTGGGTAAATCCTAAACATTTCTGTGCTGTGACAATCCCTCAACCAGTCAAGATTTTGGTATGTAAAGTCAGTGGTTTTGTTTTTAATGAAATCCTGGACTGGAAAAGTTCTGTGAAGTTCTGTGAAGTTTTGATGCACTTAAAATCATGGCAGTCTGTGGTAAAGGAAACATTACCTGAGCTAGGAAGAAATTCTGTTACTGTTCAACATGAAAAATACAAGGAAAAATTCTCCAATTCATTCTTGTTTGCTGGAACTGTTCCACCTGAAGATAATCATCACATGAATGCAATGTGATAACTGAATACCCATGTCAGTGAAATCCACGTGTAAGAAGTGCATAGTGTAAGCTCCCGTGTATTTTAACCCTGATAGCAAATATTCCTTCACTTCTCCCCACACATCACAGCAGGTCTTTCTTTCATACCCATACCATGCAATTCTGAAACCTAAGGATAACATTTTTTTCTATAATTTTCTGGGGTGAAAAGCAAATTTACTGTTACATGATCAAGGGGAAAGGTGATTTTTTGGAAACATGCAGAAATTCATCCCATCCCCAGAACCTCTGAGCTCCCTTCCCAGATGGGTCCTTTGCTGAGGGCAGTTCCAGTGTGGGCAGCCCAGCTGCACTCTGACAGGGCTCAGTGTCCAGACACAGCCTTTGGACTCCAGGCTGAAACCCTGTTTTGGAACAAAGCATAAGCTCATTTTCAGACAAGCCCAGCTCACACCATTGGGTGACATTGTGCTGCTTCTGTGTTTGACTAGGAGTGACCCAGGTGTGTTTCGTAAGAGAATGAAAACACATGAGCATGGAAACTCTCAAACTTCATGAAATTATGACAGGGACTGTGACCTGAGAGACTATCCTGTGTTTTTTCTAGAATTGTCATTGATGGGATTCCATGTGGCTTTTGTTGAGGTGCATTTCACAAACCAGTGATGTGGAAATTCCAGCTTGTCTTTCTTAATATTGCAGACTTTCTTTTCTTTCTCTACTTCTTTTTCTCTGTCCTTGTGCTTTTAATTTTTCAGCTTTCACAAGGAAAGAGCAAGTCTTATGGTCAGAGGGATGGTGTTATATTTAAAGATCAGCAGTGCAATAGAGAAACAGTTCAGAAACTTTCAATAAAATCAGTGAAATTTAAAAAAATGAAATAGAAATTCCCCTTTTATCAATTCAAGGGTTTTATATTATTAATCCCAGCAACCAGAGCAGGATGAGCTCTACACTCTATTCATTAACAGAGGAAAAGAGGATAAAAAAGAATGAAAAGGAAAAACTATATTTTGCTCCACTAAACACACTGATGTGGAAGTGTTAGAAAACTCATCTTTATTAGTTCCTCTCTCTTACTCCACTAACTCAAAAGTCCTATGGAAGTCACCACCCAATCACACCCATCCTCCTTTGAAACCTTTCCCAAAAGCACACATCAAAACCACTGTCCAACCCAAGGAGCCACACCATGGTTTGTTTTCTAACCCAGGGAGCCACACCATGCCTGGTTTATTTTCTCCTGCCGTGCCGTGGGTGTTGTCCCAGGTCCTGCTGCCCATCCAGAACTGCTGGAGGTGCTGCTGTGGGCTGTGAAGTAGCTGCTGTACTGCAGACCAGGAATGGCAGCTTACCAGGAGGGACTTAACACAATTCTTCTCTCTGTAATTTGTAAAGTGCTTTGGGGTTCCACTCCGTGCAGCCTGCTCTCTGAATGTGTTATTGCCACTTCTGAAAGGTCACACAGCGGAGCACTGCAGAGTCCCAGTGCTTCTGGTATTTCTGATATTTTTCAGGAAAGATGGCTGTGAATGCCTGGCTGTGTCTAAGGACTGAAACTGAGGGGAAATGAGTCATTTGGGTGATGTCCCACCGTTGTGAGGGTGGGGAAGGTTCACACAGGCTGTAGGGTTGCCTATGAATAAAACAAGGAGAGATTTGTTTGCTTAAGGGGAGAAAGGAGATAGCTCTGGATTATTGAAGGGGAGCCATGATTCATTCTGAATCTTCATGGATGCCATCTCTGGCTCTGCTGAGCAGCCCTGATTCACAATCATCTCCCCCTGCCTCAGTGCCCATCCCTCCCCCCAGTCCAAATTGGGAAGGGCTGAGAATTTGTCTCGCTCCAGCCCTCACCAGGGCCACGAGTGTCAGCTGCTCTGTCTGATGACTGGTGCACTGATTATGCACCTATCCAGACACATGGAAACTCCACAGGGAAAAGCTCCCCAATACACACACATTTGTAATCTCCTGTGAATAGAGTCCTAAGTGCCCATTAACTATTGCTCAATTACACGGGAACTCTGCAGAAGTAAATATGGCATGCACATGAATATCAATTAATGCCATTATGATCAGTGTGGTCGTGAGTCAGGAGGGAAATGTGCATAATCTTGACAGAATTATGAAGACACGCTTCATTTTACTTGTGTGGATTGGAATAGTATGTTAAGCTAATAAAAGCTTTTGCATTTTTAAAAATAGTTTAACAAGCTCAGAATAGATTTGAATCATATCCGCTTCAGATTTCTGTTGTTAAAGTCAGCTTTGAAGACCTTTCTTAACAAACAGAGGGAGAAACCTCTGCTACTCAGCCTGTAATTTCTCAATTTCCCTTGCCTCCTTGAATTGTCCAGCATTCACACAGCCCTATCCTACCTGGCAACCCACAGGTACCACCAAAAATCCAATACTTGTACCAAAAAAGCTTGACAGCTGTAAGACAAATGCAGAGCACTGGCAAACCATTTCAGCTGAAATGGGAGATCTGGTCCTGAATCCTCCTACCCACCTCCTCTCAGACCAGGGGAAAATCCCAGGTTGATTCCGACACCTCTAAGGTAAGTGAGAGGGGTAAAAAAGCTGCACCACATGACAAGGAAGACTTTATAAGGGATGTCTTTACTGTTATGGGTTTTTGCCTGGGGAAGAGAAGAACAAGTGATATACAAGGTTACAAGAGGCAGGCTGATTTCAGAAACATTTATGAGACCACCCCAACAGTTTAGGCCTCATTTCCACCCTGATGGGAACTCCAATGCTGTTCTGCAATTTCCATACAATTTTGTTTTGCTAAGCTAAAGCTTAGCTATTCTAGCATCCTATCCGAGATGTTATTGAATTTTAGAAGCCAATTGTCTCATAGACAGCCATAAAGACTCCTCAAGACAAAATGTGCTGTCCTGTGTGTTGTCTCTCATAAACAGTTGTCCAAGAAGCCTGAAAACAATTTTGCTAACACACAGGTGCTTATTGCTCGAAATACTTTCAGCCTGGCTTAAACACACAAAAAATTTCCATTTGTTTGAGATCAACCATGTTGTCTCATGGGCTGAAGAGCCACACAGACAGTATACCTGGGGATAAACTGCAGGTGGGCAGTGAAGGCCAGGTACTGAGCATCCACACTGATGTCTGAGCACAGCTGGGTGTCGGAACCCAGGCCTGGTCCAGGGGTTCTGTGTGGTGGTAAAGTCTCTCCTCCAACCTGTGCTTCCAAAGAAAACTCAGCAGTCTCTTGGTGTTCGGTCTCAAGGCAGTTTATTGCAAGCTATCTAAAAGATTGTCTTCTCTGGCTGCTGTGCTTTGGTCAGCAGCTCAGGCAGAGGCACACGCATCTCTGACACCCTCTCTGACTGCTGTCTTCTTCTTCTCTCTCCCCCCCGGGCTGCTGCTATCTTTTCTATGGTACATTACATGATAAATGTTTACAGTATTCCCCCAGTACCTACTGCCTATATTAAATGGTGCTCTTCTATTCTAAACCAATCCATGAGTGCCAAGATCATCAAGAACATGGAGGCAAGGAAAAAGAAAGAGGAGGAATAGGACCAGCCTACATTCCTCCCTCTTAAAACCTCTGACCCCCATGTGCAAAGTAAAACCCCCCTGTACAGGTGTTAAAACCCCCTTGTACAATACAAAAAAATTCTTCCCTCTCCTTTGTAACTACTTCTACTATAATAGCTAAACTTCTGAGACTTCTTGTTCTTCCTGCAAAGTTGGTAAATCATGCCATGGATCGAACTCAAAATCACAGCTGTTTCCAGCTGCCTGCCAGGGTCTCAAATGCTTCTGACCAGGGCCTGGAACCTCCAAAAATGTCTGAGGGACATTTTGAGTTCCAACAGCTGGGGATCAGGAGCCCTTGCTGGTGGCTCTGGAGGAGTTTCTGTGGGAATAAGAGTCAGTCTCCAGTTTGCTTTATTAACTGTGGTGTAGCCATAGCCCGTATTTACAGCCACACACCAGAGGAGCAGGGCAGGCATTCAAGCCTGTGGTCCATGGTTTAATTACAGCACTTTGCTGCCCCATGCCATCACCAGACACAATGCAGGCAACAGCACTGCCCAGGAACCCTTCCCTGCAGGCAGGATGGAAAAGAAGAATGTATCCACACAGCTACAAGCCTGGCATTGCTACTTCCCATCATGGCAAAGAATGGGCCCTGGCTTATTTTATGTACTAGGATGGATGTAATCATAGAGGCTGAAATGGTTGTACTACCTTTATTTAAATGGGAGCTGTATTTCATGGCAATTCTCAGAACAGTCTAAATCAGGGTGATAACTGACCACTGTAGTCAGAGACTGGTTTCCAAGAGTTTTAGAAAACAAACTGTGGCAGTTCTGAGGGGCTTCTTTAAAATTATTATGCTAGAAAAATACTTAAACCTTTGAATATAATTATTTTAATTTTTTTTTCTTGTTGAGGGAAGAGCTGGAAGATTTTAGAGCTGCAGGTACATTTAGAATATCTAATTCATATGGTTGTATCTACAGGAAAAAAAAAGCTATATAGTTCAGCAAATACAGTAAAAAACAGGAAACTTGAGTAAGTAAATATTATGAAGGCTGAACAAATGTCAGCTGGCCAAAAAGATGAAAGTGTAGCTGTATGAGATAGAGTACTGAGGAACAATGATTTCAGTCCAAACCTCAGTTAATGTTTGCAGAAATTAATTTTTGTGTAAAAATTTCTGGAGTGGGACTCATCCATTGATATTCATTGTGAGGCAATGTGCTCTCTGTCCTTTGTTGGGGCTGCATGCCACAGACAGCAGCGTGCCAAGTACTAAGTCTTCAGCACAGAATTTTCAGGATAAATATTAACCAAAGACATTACTCAGGTTTCTTTGCTGCACTGGGCCCTCACTGTCTAAAAACCAAAACCTCTCAGTAGAAATTTTTAATAAACTTACACGGTCCCGTTCAGTAAGTGCCCAGTGGAAATATTGGGGTCTGTCATTAGTTGTCAGCTCAGTCAGGGATTGACCTGAGATACTGAGAACATCTTGTAAGGCAGTGCAGAGCCTTGGCTGTCGCTGATTTTACCTGGATTTGGGGGTAAAATCATTCAAGCCTTTACCCTCATTTACCTAGTCAATAAAGCATTCATAAGGTCCCCATTGCAGAACGGGTTAAATTTAATTAGTTAATATTGAAAAGCACTCTGATGATGAAAAGTGCTCTGCTATGTAAGTGCTGACCATTAGCCATTATTAGGTCCTATTTTGTTTTTCATACATTAGCCCAACTAAAAGGCAACTCCAAAACTTTTTCATTATAGGCAGGGCAATTTAAACCAGCAGATTTAAAGTACATTTAACAAGTCAGATTGGTATATTTTTAATGGCCCATAACAGGTTTGTGGCAAAAGGGGCAGAAAGTTAATTTTTGTCACCCCTTCTTTAAATTAATAGGACGTAATTTGTAGCGAGGGACAAAGTTTCCAAAGGAAATCATTGTGTTGGCAAGGCTGGTTAAATAAAGCATCCTACAGGACTAGGTAATAAATAAAACCCCTGCCTTTACAAGGCTTTGTCATTGTCTGGAAAGTAGAGAGAGAGAGAGACTAAAATAATTAAAGGTGCTTATTCTAGTGTAGTAGCTCAGTAAATGAAGTATGCTTGGATTTTCCCTTTGCAGGAGCTAAATCTGTGACCTTGTGTGCCAGAGGAAAGAGTCCTTTGTGTTCTGAGCTCTAATAGCCTTACCATGGTTTCATTTCTGCCAGGGTCCATGAAACATATTTATTTTCATTACTTTCATTTTTCCTCTCCCAATGAGGTGTTAGTTCAGACTTTAAGGAAAGTGTAGATTGCTTTTGGTTTTTTTTCCCCTTGATGGACTCCATGCCCCTAGATCTTTGGTTTATCTCCTGTGTTCCCAAATGTTTCTTTTACCTTGTGGGATACTGTTAGAAGTCTCTGTACAAAAGCAAAAGCTGTGGTTGCTATAGCAATAACCAATCTGATGAAGCTGTGACCTAAATCATGACTGAGAAAAATAGTACCTTTTCTATATCACTGCAGTTACTGTTTCCTTGGATTATGCTACTGTTATGCAGGATTTATTACCTAACGTGAACTCTTTGACTCCAGGACACAAGAAAAAGTAAAGTGATATTTCTGTAACTATAGAGTTAGGCAGGGATATGAACAACTTAATCTGCTGAAATTTCTGCTCTTGATAGCACACATATAGCTAAACCTTCATGCAGCACAATCTATTTCTTGAAAATCTAGGGAGCTTTGACGGCTGGAAGATACTTAAATCAACATAATGTGCAGCTCAGATTTATTGAGCATTGCAAAACCAAGAACTTGATCAACTTCCTGAAGTCTTTGCTACTGCCATGAGTGTAGCTACTGAGTAGGAAAGGAGGGCAACATTCTCTAGGAGCAGTTTCTTCCTTGCTCACTGAAAATTTGGTGAGGGAATTGGTGCAGGCATCCAAAGACCTTTACCTAAAATACAGAATTGTTCCCTCTTACTTGGTTCACAATGGCCCCTCACTTGCAGGAGCTACAGATGAGGTCATTTCTGCATGTCCTCTACTTTCACAACTGACAGGGGCTGTAACATGGAAACTAATATGAAAGATAGTATGCTGTGGGATTTATCCTCTTCTCTTTCTGAAAATTAGTGTTTAAATCTATGCTTATCATCTAGGCCCCTTCTATAGTCAATGGAGGGCAGAGATATATTTCTTCCTCTCCTAAAACAGGCATATGGGATAGATTGGGCAAAAATTTAGAAGAGCATGTTTGCCTTTCTCTGTACTACAGAGGGAGCATGGACAGCTTGTTTAGAGCAAACACCTGAATTTTAGATGACTGTAGTTACATGAGCTGAATTCCATTAAGCAGCAAATCAGTATGGATAACCATTGCTGTTAAAACAAAGTGGTGGGAGTGAAGTGGTCAGATTTTCAGCTTTAACAGCAGTTTGTTGCCCTGGGTTCTACCAGAATTAAGAATAAGAAATGACTGAGCTGCAGCAAGGTGTGAGCAATATCGAAATTACTTGGAGAGGATGGGGAGTGGGAAGTTGGCAGAGTTAACTGAATTAACTTCACTGGAACAGCAGGTTGGCAATTGTGATGGCATTTGCCTGACAAATAGCAAAGAGGTACTTGTGCTGTTATTACCCTCTCTGCCAGTCCCTCACCTCTCCCACTATAAGCCCAAGAGGATAAACCCTGAGGATCAAGAGACAATCAAATGTGTTTGATGATGCTCTTTGGGAAATCAAAGTTGCTGTCTTTGCTGTCAGAGATTTGGACTGGAGATGCACAAACAGTGAAGAAGGCTGGCTGCTGAACTATTTGGAGAGATCTAAAATTACCCATTTCTTATGGCCACCTGGTCTCTTCAACATCTGCTGTATACTTGGCTCAGAGGCTGCCTGCTCTCTGAAATCACACCACACATGACATAATGTGTCAGAAGTAGTGTGACACAGCAGTGACATTTAAAGGGACACAAACCAGACTATCAGCTCTTTTAAAATGCATACTCTGGAGCTTTCACAGTTTCAGTTGGTTGCAAAATACAAATTAGACCACTTGTGACCATTTTCAATTGTCTTGGGGTAGATAACCATGGGCAAACCTTTATTTCATGAGTGGTCTCATAAAAACAAGAGTTACTTGTAGTGAGAGGACTTAGAAATACCTTTAATTTTGCAAAAGCTGTTTCACACCCTCAGCACTCAGGTCTGATGGATGATGGTGCATTTATGAACTGGAAATTATGTGGCTATTGGCCAATATGCAATATGATTAAATACTACAGTGCAGAGACTTAATATTTCACAGCTAAGGAAGCTGAGAATTGACTCTTGCTGGAAATAGCATCCACATACAGCCCTAGCTGAGAATGATAATCCAAGTGACAAAATAAAAAAGGTTGAGAGTGGAACACCATTAGGCTGGACTGCAGGACTGATAAAACAATATCCTGGGCTGCATCACCAGCAGTGTGGGCAGCTGGGCAAGGAAGGGCTTCTGTCGTTCTGTCCCTCTGCTCCTCTCTGGTGAGACCCCACCTGCAGTGCTGCATCCAGCTCTGGGGTCCCCAGCACAGGAAAGACATGGACCAGCTGGAGAGAATCCAAAGTATGGCCATCAAGACAATCAGAGGGATGGAGCTCTTCTACAAGGACAGATTAAAAGAATTTGGATTGTTCAGCCTGGAAAAAGGGAGGCTTCAGGGTGACCCAACTGTGACCTTCCAGTACCTGAAAAGCAACCTGTCAAGAAAGATGGAGAGAGGCTCCTTACAAGGGCCTGGAGTGACAGCACAAGAGGGAAAGGCTTCAAACTGAAAGAATGGAGTTAGATTAGATGCTAGGAAGATATTCTTCACTGTGAGCACAGTGAAGCCCTGGAACAGGTTGCCCAGGGAAGTTGTGGATACCCTTGGGAGTATGTTTTTTGTTATAGCTGGATCTCTAACAAATTTGTGTGTTCCTGAGATGAGGGCTTTTCTGGTTGTAAAACCTGCTTAAAAACATTTTTGTAAACAGTTTCTGCTTCCGTCTGACACCTCATCTTAGTTAAATCAGCTAATGTGTGGCCATTTCAAACCAGCAGCTGACCTTCCCTTTGCTTCCTTCTTATATTGCTTCTTTTTACTCTCTTGTAAAGGCATTCTTTTAAAAGGATCTTGTAGTATTTTAAAGAATTAAATATTTGAAAGGCATTTAAAAGTATTCCAACCCCAAAGTCCATTTTGAAGTCTTTTGGAGGGAGCCTGAGTTTACGAGTCCTCACACATTTCCTAATCCACCTGCTTTGTCCTATGGCATTCACATTCTCCCTTCCTAGAGCAGAGCAAAAAGGTGCAGAGATTCACTTGGTCTTGTGTTCACCATCCCCTTTGGGGATTCTTAATAGTCAAATGTTCATATGCATGAATATAGAACGAGATGTCTTCCTCCAAAAGCAGGGACTTTCCATTTTTACCCACTATCTGTTAGAAACTGAATTTCCTTCACTGCTCAACCTCTTTCTTTATATTGTGGCTGCAATACGCCATTTCAGAAGTGTCATCACCTTTATCTTTTTACATTCTGATGTAGTCTGTAATCAACACTAGCTTCAGCGACTCTCATTACTAGCTCTTGAAGTGATTCTTCAGACTCAGCAAGAACAACATCATCATCAGATTACAGCATCTGCTTCCTCCAATTTCAGCCCTGCCACCGTAGCCAACAACAACGATGCACATTTGCATTTCAGTGCACAGACAGAGCTGATGTGAGCCACCGTGCAGTCCTGACGGACTTTATTCCTGCCCATCAACCACTGTGCAATGCCCTTTGTTGGCTCTTTCTTTTCACTTGTGCCTGGTCACCTACAGTACAATAAATTATATAAATTTCTGCAAAAGCTCCTACAGATGAGAGCTGTATGTAGCATTTAAATGTTTGGGTTTTTTTCTGTTCTACAGCACAGGTCTTTTTGCACCAGGTTTTCCCATTATTCATCCCCCCCTCCCCCCAAGCATTATTTAAAGAGTATATTTAAATAATTTTCAGTAGTAAACTAGCCTCTGTTTTGCTCTTTCTGTGCTCAATTTTGCTTTCATATTTTTTCAACCCCTTTCTCCAAACACTAAGCTCATTTTTTCTCCATGTGTTTGAATAGCAAGTGGAATTATTTGGCAATGTGCTCATGCTCTCAGACTCCCCTTCTCTGAGCACAGAATGAGTTTAGTGTCTCTCATTAAGTCCCTTAGCCGCTGCCCTGTTTTTTCACACAAGTTTGCAGATCTTATGGGAAATCTTGATACCAATCTAACATTAGAGTGTTCTCTTCAGGTACACAAAGCAGGCAGGCATGAGAATATCTGAAGCACGTAATAATGACTGTTTGAGTTAAGGACCTCTCTGTATTCCTGAAAGAATAATTCAGATAGAAGATAAGAAGTTTGATGCTGAAATCATAATCTGATACATGAGGAGGCACAATCTGGCCTTTTTGTTTATTTGTTTGATAGTAACACGCTCACTGATTTAATTTGCTTTAGCTCTACAGTACTGAAGAGGAGAGAACCTTAATAAAAGAGTGAAGAGGATTTACAAGTCTTGAATGCAGGGTCCAGCACAGAGGCTGAGAGTGGTGCCACTCTCAGTGTGTGCATTCCAGCTCTGCTGGGTCTGGAAGGGGCAGCTCTTCCTCCTACAGCTCACCTGGGATCCACAGGTGGTTATCCACACCCCTACTGTGTCACGCTGTCTGGCAGAGCCTTGTGGATTTAATGATGTGAAGGCAGAAGCAAATGGGCTGAAATTCCCTTCTGCAAGTGTATGGAGAGCCTAGGAAAAAAAATCTGCACAGCTACCTTAAAACTTTTAAAGACCAAGTTTGAGAGCCTCAGTGCTCCTTCATGAATAAATATATCATCTGTGTCACTTATGGGAGGGAGATGAAGCACTTCAGAACTCAGCAAGTTAAAAACTCAGGGCAACATGGAATATTGGTTCCTAATTTTGAGGTTTGTAACCAAGCAGGAGAGAATTGCTATTATTTTTTGTAGATACAGCTTTAGTCTCGCCCCAAGGCTGCCAGTGGAATCACTACAAGACTGAGTTCTGGCTAATGACATTGAAAATTTGTTATTGTAAATATCAAATTATTAGGTCCTTTGACTTCTCATGTGGGGAGCCCATGAGGAACACCAGGTATAACTTCTCCTGCAGTGCAGGTTGTTGACTTTTGACAGGGTCCATTTCCAATTTTCTTTTTATTTTTTTCAAACCATTTCATTTCCTGCTGAAACACTAAAAAATCCAAACATCACTGAATATTTGTATTAGTTTAGCTGTGTTTTGCCACTTTTTTTTTTTTCCCAGAGGTTGAAACATTGATAATTTCCATTATAGTGAAATTCTGTCATAGCAGTTGAGGTCTTGTGAATCCAGAACATTAAATTAAAGCGAAATTTTTATGGTAAGAAAATGAATGTTGTTGTTTCTCACTTCTTCACATGTCCAGCCAAACTACGATTAAAAGTAAGTCACCCTCCAGCTTGACTCCCAGAAAATAAAGGGAAAAAATTCAGAATACAAGTCATAAGCTCTAGCTTTTTAGCTTTCTTATCATATTTATATTAAAGACTGACAGTGCTTCCAAGTGGAGCCCTGCTTCATTCCCAACAGTAAAGTATGCTGAAGGCACACTGGTACAAGTGCTAATGAAGTATTAATAAATCCTCACTACGTGGGAGTCGTATTGCAGGGGAGGCATTGTGTTAGGTCACTCACAAGGGCTGGCTGGGATCCAGCTGCTCACCTGTCATCTCTGGGTGACAGCTAAGAAATAGGTACCAAACTTGCCTTTTTTTTTTTTATTATACTTCGTGACACGAGCATCAATTCTTCACATATTATTCCAAATAATCTTCTCAGGTAAATATCATTTTATTGTACAATATTTGCAAGAAGCTAATTTACCCATCTGAAAAACAAGCCTAAATAAATAAATAAATAAATAAATAAATAAATTAAAGAAACCAACAAAAAACCTACATAAAAACAGGAAGACAATACAGGCAGGTGAGTGAAGGAAGAAATTCTCATATGCAGCAACACGTAGAACAGACTTTGATTATAAGGTGAGGACACCTGAGGAGTTTAGCCTTCACTTTATCTTCTGATATTCTGTTACTTTAAGACACATGCCTCAATGCAATATCCAAAATGTCTCAAGTTTCCACTTGCTGTACTTGTCATCAAAAGAGATATTAAAGAGCTGTTTGCAGCATTTCTGGTCTGATTCAGAGATGTGAGTGAGGTTTAGACAAGACATCTGAAAGAAAATATAACTACAAATACCTTGTTTACCTATTTATCTAATATCTGGCTTATTAGAAAATGACCTTGGGGTTTGCTGCAAAGGTTTACTCTTTTCTGGTCATTCTTATGGGGTATGTTGATGTCACTATTTGACACAAAATGATGTTGCTATTGGACACAGAAACTTGGTGAGTTCAGGACAGAAAAAGAACCAATTTTATTTCTGACCTCACAATATATAGAATTCCAAAAGTAACAGTGGAATGGAGGATGAAATTGCTACCTCTTCAACCACACTTGTCAAACCAACAGTCCATCAATTCTCTCCTCCCACAAAGAAGAATGTAAAACAATTATTTACATGAACAGTGCATGAGGACTACAGTAGAAATATGTAAATATTATCAGAAGGCTAAAGAAGTTTTATGAGAACTTTAAAACTTTCAAAAGAACTATAAAAGAAAACTTAACACTTTTAAAAATCAGGGAAACATGTTACCCTCCTAGGGCTAAAATCACTGTTACTGGAGGCTAAATCCCTAAAAAGCACTGCAGCCACTCTGAGGATGAAAGAACATAATGTGGGCAAATTCAGAAAAAACCCAAACATATCCACAACAGCACAAGGTGTGTTGGGTTAATAGCAGCAAATCTTTGGTGATCTCTTGGTCCATGCTCAGGACATTTGACTTAGTGTCTGAAATACCCTGACCTTGCTTTTCCAGGGTCTGCCTCTAGGTACATTCCACTGCAGTGATTTGGGTTTCACTGGCACGGGACTAAGAAGAAAAACAACCAAAAACAAGATTCTATACACAGTTGCAACTAAAGAATGGGGTGTCATGAAAGGGAATGACTTTCATGGTCTTAAAGCCAAGTGTAAAGTGTAAACCTGATGGACTAAAAAATTCCTCTGATTTAGAGCTTAACAAGACATGCATGGCTATGATATATTTGTCAGCTCATATCAATATTTTGTTTTGCCAGTGGAGGATACTTTAATTTCTATACATTGCCAGAGTTAGATATACTGACACAGAGTTTGGCAAAAAGTGTAAAAATTTAAATTTGTGTAGCACTATGCTCGACAGAGTTGCTGTTAAGGGCAGGGTGCACAGAAGGGTGTAAAAGCAATTAAACACCAGGTTGTCAGTAGGCAGAGAATTAGAGAATTCTTCACATGACAGGGACCAAGAAGAGGAGGTCATTAAGGCACATGCTATTTATTTTAATATTATCCATGATCTGTATTGTACTCAAATTATAAATAGGCTAAGTGTGAGTGACCCAGAACAGTTTGGCTTCTGTCCTAGCTGGATTTAATCGCAGTTCACACTGTCCTCCTTCCTACTCATTTTCTGCCTTCAGCACAGCACTGCCAACATCTGAGATTTCTTTCTCTCCTGAGGCTTGCATCAAACCTTTGCTTCAATATTTAGCCTTAGCTCTTGGAGTCGTGTGTGTTTCATGACATGTGAGGTTTCGGGGGTGTTTAAGTAGGACCTTGTTTTGCCAAAATGCCCTCCCAGCAGTAGGTATATATGGCAGTAGGTATATATAGAATTTCATGGCAGTAGGTATATATAGAATTGTGCTGGTACAACTGTCCTGGGACAGTGACTCCATAACAAGATGGTGTTTGGGCTACTTTTTTGGAGGTGAGTTAAATTATAACTTTGCCTAAGTTAGGTCTCAGTGTGAGTGACCAGTTGAAGAAAGATTTACACTGATCTAACAATATCTTTTTAAATTTACTTGCTAGATTATGACAAAAAAAAATAATCCCATGTAGGTAAGACCTACATTTTTGTTCATTAGGGCTGTGGAGAAAACATGACTCAAGTGAATTGCAACGGCTTAGATACCAGAAGGCAAATAAAAATAAACTCCGTAATTAGCATGTTTTTTTTTTTCCCAGTTTCATTATTTTTGTGCCAACCTCAAGGTTTTAGGGGTCTGAACTCTGAAATTGTGAACCCTCAGGGACAGCAGAAATATTGACTATAATTAGATAGTATAATCTCTGGGACTGCCTACTCCTGTGTTTGGACAGAACTCAGCACCAGGGGCTTCTAAGTAGAAGCAACTTTCTAGTCCAAGCAAACAATTAATATTAATACAACACACCCATCCCTCTTCTAGGTGCACATCAGCTATTTGCCCATAATCCCTGCCCATGTTCCCTATTCAGATGAAAATACATCCTCCCACAGTTCAATTCTATTTTGACAGAAGAATTTACCTTGGCTTTTTTATGACTCTGTGTCACCCTGAACTCTCTGGGGCTGTCTGTACTTTTCTCTGAGCCATGCATGGATGTTTTGACATGTGCCTTTACACACAGCTGTGGGCTTGCTTAGGAAACTACAAGAGAAAATGAATTATGTTAACTCTTCTGCAGGAGGAAGGGCAAAACCCCCAAATTTTGCCACCTGCCTAAGTATGTATTTTGTTATTTGTTATGGGATGAATGCAGATGGTTCACATAAACCCCTGCACAGCCTGAAATCAGTTATCCAGTTAACATGTGGCTTTAGAGCTGTCTTCAAGGTCCCTTCCAACCCAAACCTTTCCATGATTCCATGATGTTGAGGCTCCATGTTTCTGTGGTAATGAATTATTGCATGGATTCAATGTAAGGAGCTGGATCCTTTTTCCCAGGACTCTATAAAAACCCCAGGAGGTACAAGTCCAGGGTTTGATGGGGATACTGTGATCACTCACAGCATTCCATCAGTCTTTTATGCCAGATCCTGTGGAGCAGTATTTCCTACTACAATTCCCAAATATTACATGCCCAATAGCTCACACTTCCTCCAAGAAATGCTTTTGGGCTTTCTTAGGAGCTATGTATTTTGTTTCATGACCACTTATTTAGAGAACAAAGTACACGACCACCCCTATGACCCTGCAGAAGGACCTACCAAGCTGCTGAGCTGAGGTAACTTTCATCTAAGTGCTCTGCATTTGTATGGAGGGTTTTCCTGGAATTAAGTACCAAAGCTGTACTCAGAAAATACTCCCTCTCTAAACAAAGATGTTTCACATCATTTTTCAAATGCAGAAATTAATATTGTTAAATTATTTCAGCCTGTATTTGGTAGACAGATTGAGCAAAATGTTGTCCTTTTTCATGAGTTAAAAACACCCAAAATTAAGGTAAGACATTTATTACAGTTCTCTATCAGGTTGTAATTTGATCTAATAACAATCCTCCAATATTTTATTTTTATAAGGCACTCTTTTTAAACATTAAAAAGTGCAAAGATATAAATTCTGATGTTTTATTTTAGGACTGATCCCAGCAATCCAAGTGTGTTTAGGAAACTTTAAACCTATGTAATTTTGTGCCAGACTGAGTGGGCCTAGCTAGTACAAAGAACATCATGAACTGAATTAAAGCTTTGATGAACTCAGCACCTTTATCTCCTCTTAAAATTCCT
Organism: Chloebia gouldiae; assembly: GCA_003676055.1. NCBI lineage: Eukaryota > Metazoa > Chordata > Aves > Passeriformes > Passeridae > Chloebia > Chloebia gouldiae. The sequence goes on along the minus strand of QUSF01000003.1, from coordinate 6,689,289 downwards.
TGTTTTTCATCTATACTGAGAACCAGCATAGCAGTTTGTTTCAACGACCTCATTTTTAAAATATCCCCTCAGTAAAGGTTATGGAAAAGGAGGAAAACACAGTCCATTAGAGAGCAAATGCAGGCAAGGCCACATGTAGAGGTTTTTCACTTCTACTTTCACAGAATTTTTTTTAGCTAGCAGCATCTAAGAAAAATCTTATATGTTCTACTTTATAATTGCTGTCTTTATATTGACTGGGGGAGGCCATTAGGTTTTGCTGTGAATGATTTCTTCTGCAGTAATAAAAGGTGGCATTAAAATGTCACTGCAGTCATTTCAATGGTTGTTTTCTAGTAAATGGATGATTTGTGGATTTTGCAGTCCTGAGCTGTTAATATTCCCTTAGCTCATTCTGTTGATGATCAAGTTAAAATGGCATTTTGACAATAATTCTCCACTATCGACCAACATTTGCCTTCTGTTCACTTTGTGTAATTATCACAATCTCTCAGTCTAGTCTGGGGGCTCTGCAAGGATTACAGCAGAGGACCAAGCTCCTCAAAGACTAGGAAATAGTTTCTTTTCCTCTTCTGGAGGAACAGCTCTCACAGTTCAGAGGCTCAGGCAGTGCACTTTCCTTGGGAATTGAAATCTTGGAGTGGCTACTTATAACAGAGGCTAAACAAAATTAAGAGAATAAAAGTGGATATTTATTGAAGGCCTTAAACACCTTGGGGATCCAAAAGCCTCCAAGGCCTACACTCAAGATGGACAATGGTCACCAGTTTTTAATACTGTTATAAGTTTGGTCTATTTGCATATCATGGGTTAATCCTACAATTACAGCTTCAGGTAATGAACTCATTTACTCCAAGTTTCCCCCCTCTACCTCCCTTGAGTTCCAGGCCCAGAAAGGAAATGTTTTTTCAGAATAAAATGGGAGAACAGTAGCTGATAGGCTATGGAGTTTTAGAGTTTTACACTAAAACAGTTCAGGATCTGAAAAGTATAAAAGCTAAATCCTGAAGCATCAGAATGGTTTAAGACACACATCTCAGGTGCCTTATCCCCAGCACCAGGGGACACATCCTGTGCCAGCAGGTGCAGAGGTCTGGCAATGGAAGAGGCTGCATGGACCTCAGTCTGAGCCTGGTGCAGGGCAGCCTGTGAGCCACGATGGTCCATGAACCTGGGGTGCACCTATCAGTCTGACAGGTGGAGAGTGTGTGTGTGCACATGTAACACCAATTATATCATTTTATCACAGATATCTCACCCTAATTCCAGGAAAGAAGGGTGTGCTCCACTTCTGTGAATGCCAGTAAGCTCAAAGGAAGTGGAACTGAACAAGAGAGTTTGACCCGAAATCCGACACTCAGGAATACACTCAAAGAACGACCAGAGAGGTGTGGAAAGACTGGAGAGCCCAGAAAACCTGGTGAGCTGTGAGAAGAGTCTTCACTCCTCATGGACATGTTTCTGTGCCCAGAAGGAGCAGTGAGAAGTCCTTGCTGATGCTTGTCCTGAGCCACTGAAGACTTGGAGAGGTCACAGTCCAACTGCTGCATGGTGGCATATCTGGCTGGGGTGCCTGGGCTTTGGTGACTTACCAGCATCTCCAAGAGTGCTCTGATAGCTCTGCTCATGATTTGATGATCATCATCATGTTCTTAATGCCAGCACATGCCCTGAGGCAACAGACCAAGTGCTGGGGTTTGTGTGCCAAAATGAGGAAAGTTAATTCAACACCCTTGATAACAACAATAGTACTTTGTGCTTTTGATCTTCAAAGCGCTTTACAAACATTAGCTAATTAATTAATCCTTACAATACTCCTCTGCTATTATCCCCATTTAGCAGATGGGGAAATTGAGTCAGAGGAGTTAAATGACTTGCCAAGGGCTATGTAGGAGTTGGCATCCAGGCTGTGATGGGGAATTCCTGGCTCCTCCTTTCAAATCTCCAAAACAGCTGTGGCTGCTGCTACAGACCTGAGACTGGCCTAACTACGGAGGCTGGAGCGAGCAGCTTCGCAGGAGCTCTGATTCTGAGGTGTCCACCAGACATGGACACGTCCAAGTGCCACCTTCAGACTTGCCCTGTGGTGCCAGTAGGGATTGGTGAATAATTTATTGTGCTCCTCTCTCTACAGAGCTCCTGGAAAGGAGCTGACTCATGTCAGGCCAGCCTGGCCCTGAGATGCATCTGTGTGTGCAAATACCCATACTCACCCCTCACGTGGGGGTCTCCCAAAGATACTGCCTCTGTAGGGATAGATAGGGAAATTCTAAGCCTGCTTCATAGTCAGAAGACTGAGAGATAGAGACAGTGGTGGGGACACCCAAATATAAGTCTTTAAATTTTTATTTTACAAAGTCCCCATATAAGGAATTGAGAGGTTCATGGATGTGGACAGTGTGCTAAGGGAAATAATGAAAGTTCTGAAGTTTTACTCACCCAGGTATTTCTCTATCTGATAAAGTACTAAGATAATAATTTCTTCCACTGCTTAAGGATAGGGTTGCTCAAGATTTATTACAAAATCAGGTAATTACTTAATATCAAAGGAACCATTTTGGCTCCAGGTAATCTAGAAAACCAGTCAATAGTTCTAGATAACAGTTATGCATTAGTCAAATAAGCCTAGGAAAAGTAACTGTGGTTTAAAATTGCATTGTAATTTGCAGTGTACATTTTGCAATGGATAAAGCACTGGTTTTATCACACAAAAATATGCTGTAGAATAAAGTAAGGTGAAAAAAAATTCATAAGGATAATCTTTCACTTCTACATGATTGCGAGAAATTTGGGAAATTGGGAAAGGATGACCTCCCTTGACAGGCTGGTAATGCTCTTCCTATCCTGCAACCTGGAATGCTGCTGGTCTTTGCAGCCAGAGCCCATTGCAGGCTCATCTTGGTCACCAGAAACCTCAGGTTCTTTTCTGCAATGCTGGTTTCCAGCTGATCCCCCCCAGCCTGTGTCGCTGTGCCTCCCCAGGGGCTGCACTCAGCATTTGCCTTTGCTGGTCCTCATGAGGCTTCTGTTGGTCCATTTCTCCAGCCCATGCAGGTCCCTCTGATGGGCAGCACAACCGTGTTGGCCACTGCTCCCAGTTCAGCACCATTTGCAAACCTGCTGAGTCTGTTCTGTGGCCATTTGTCCAGGTCATTAATGGAGATGTGAAACCCTTTTGGCCCCAGAACCATTTCCTGTGGTGCATATTCAGCAGCTGGTTTCCAGATGAACTTCATACCACTGATGCTCCCCTTTGAGTCCAGCAGGTCAGTCATGAGTTGCCTGCCTGCCATGAGTTTAAAATGTGCCAGCTGTGAAAAAGAAGGCAAGTGTATTGCTTAAATGAAAGTTAGTGGATGTATTTCTTGTGACCAAAGTCTTCGCCACCTTATTTAGATTTAAAACTGTATAGTCTGCACAACCCTTGATCAATAGCTTGAGCTGACCTCTGAGAATGTCTCCTATGGAGGAGAGAGGGGGGAGATTTCCCAAAACACACAGTCACTGTCCCAAGCCCCTGTGCTCACACAGCATACAGGAAGATTTGAGCAGGCTGTATCTTGACTTTGGGCTCTTTGCTGCCTCACGGGAGCCATCATCACTTGGCACAGGATGGAAATGCCTGCAGGCTAACATCACTTCTGTGAAAGACACTGCAAAACCAGACTGGAGCCAAGGTGACACAACCATCTCCTCACTTGCAGGGTTGATCAGTGATTATCAACCACGTATAGGATATGAATAACTCCAGTAACTTGAATGTGGCCAGAAGGAAAGGACACATTTCTTGGAATCCAAAAAAGAGTAGAGTGAGACTCCTCTTGGGGCTGCACAGCAAGGGCGCAGAAGGCAATGAGCACGGACTGCAATAGGGGAAATTCTGACTAGATTAGGTAGAAAATACCCAGAACAAAGGCAGTGAGCATTCAATTCAAACTCTAGAAGAGGGTTCAGGGGAGTTGTGGGGGCTGCACCTTTGGATGTATTCACAACTTGACTGGACATAGCCCTGAGCCACTTGATCTAACTGAACGTGAAGGAGGAGGTTGGATTAGATTTACAGAGATCCCTTCAAACCTGAAAAGTTTTGTGGGTGTATGAAATCTGTTTGCATAAAACTCCACTCAACGCTGGGGTAGGAATGTAGCACATATAGGAATGTAGGACACAGTGCTCATCTGTTAATGTTTCTCAGCCCAAAGGGAAGGGAAAATACCCTATCATTATGGAAAAGACATAGAGAGTCCAAATCCAGAATAAATGCATCAAAGTTGAGTCTACTTCTTATATTCATCCGGTTCAGCAATAAAACTACTTACAGCAAACAGTCACTTCTGGCACCACAGAAATGGAAGACTTGATATTAAATAATTACAACAAATCTAAATATAGTGGGAGGCAAATAAAGTACCAGAGAAGTTAAGAGCTCTGCAAGAGATATGAAGTGTGCCCATTATGAAGAGCTTTCTGAATTGAATTTGTAATGGTATATTCATGTTAAAAGGAGTTCAGTATGTTTTTAGTGGGAAAAAATAGCTCTTGGTACAGATAAAAATAGATTGTCCTGGGATTTTACTTTGCTAGAAATTAAAGTATCTCACAAAATTATTAATAGCTGTGTGTCTTCATGATGCTAGTGAATTTTTCTGTAGAAAGGTAATGTGCTAGAAGGTTCTGATATTTCTTCTTCAACATTCTGACAAGAAAACAATGCCTTTTTCACTATTTATTGTTTTAGAAAGAAAGCCTATTGCTCATCTGCTTCACCTCAGAGGTGTCTGATGGCACTTTCCACAATCAGCACTGACAGTTCAAGGATGAAAGGTATGGTGTACATTCTTGTTACTCAAGGGTTAAAGGAGGTCCCATAAATAAATTATGGATGCATTTTTAGAGCACTTTGCTAAGAACAAGAATGGCAGAAAATATCACAAGGCTGTCAAATCAGATTAAAGCCCATGTGCTCTGAGTAATCTGTGGGGAAAACTAACAAACTGTATGTTTGTCATGTATTAAAGATATTTTCTTAAAAAGCTGATTGGCTGAATGAACATAGAAATCCACCCTTGCTTTTTCCTATCTCTCATGGTTTGTCTCTTATGCTTATTTTAAGTATAACTTACAAAATAAGTGCAGTCAGCAACATATCCCAGGTGAGCAGAGACTCCATCAAGAATAAAGCTGTAGAATTGAACATACATGCTAATTAATACCTGTGTGTGGATAAAAATCTGTAGTATGTCTATAAATTTTCTCAGGAAGGTTTTCTAAACCCAGTCACCTGGGTGTCTTGAAAACTTAAAACTTCTGCTGTTTCACATAAGCAGAAGGTTTGTTTTTCAATTGCTCATACCAGATTTGGAGGAATTTACATAAATCCCTCAGAAGGACAGAGCTACTGCTGCAGCAGTTTGTCATCCATTATCCTAAAGATCTAGAAAATGAATCATGTAACAGAAGAGAATCCGATCAAGTAATTGTGCCAAGAGGGGTGCAAGGGTCTTGCTAGAAAGGGTAAGCACAAGCTTTGAATTTCCAGAACTGTCCCCACTGGTTTTATCCTGGATGCATGCTCTGGGTGCCACTGGGCTGCCTGTTGGACTAATCCTGGCACATCCCCCTGCATCCTCTATGTCCATTTTCTGTAGCCTGTGGACCGAAAGGATCAATAGTGTGATGTGGCCAGGCTTTTGTCTGTGAGATGGGGTGCTGAGGTGTATGTCAGGCTGCCTAAGCCCAGCTGTGTCCATGGGAGCTACAGGCATGGCAACTTGTGCCTCACTGCAGCCACCCAAGGAACAATTAATTTTCCTGGGTCAGTTTTAGGGATAAGAGGTCTTCATTTGGCCATAAAACAATCTTTCAATATCACATTCTACTGGTCTCAGTTGGACTCAGAGCCAAGTCAAAGTAAACAAAATACTTCGATTTGATAGATGGAAAATATCATCAGAACAAGGACAAAAGAAATAACTGAAACCCTCTCACTGTGTGGCACCTAATGAGCTGGTCCCTTGTAGATATGTAACATGTTAAACACCTGAGGCACTATCTAAGGAGGTAATTAAATGCCTTGTAATTAGAGCAAGATGTTAGATCAAGAGTAAGAAAAGGCTGTTCAAGTCAACCTTGAATTATCTCTCTTTTGGACTACACTGGAGATGTATGTGAGATTTGGACCAGATCCCAAAGATCTTTCATGCCTTCTCTTCCTAGCAATGTCTGAATTGGAATTTTTCTCCAGCTGGCCGATGGAAGTCCAGGATGGTGGTTAGAGGGCAAAGTCCAAGCACAAGTGTACCAGTAAGCAGCAAAAACTCAGGAAATTTTATAACCAAGCTAATAAAATTCTGAGTTTTTATCTAGAAGAGATTTGAATTCCAGTGCTGTCTCACAGGATGGGGTTTTTATTTTTTTTTTTTTTTATATTTTATTATAGGTATTTTAATATGATCTGAGCATTCACTATTGTCTTCCATTGTTCATAGCTCCAAAACCCAGTATCTCCTCATGCGGTATACAAAGAAGATAAATAGTTTATAAAATTTAAGGCATTTTCTACAGCTGTATAATATTTTCTGCATAAATACTTTTTGCATTCTATATATGCTATAAATTCTGTGCCGTGACTTAGTACAATAAAACTATTTTATAAAACACTGTCAAGGTAGAAACTTCTGAATAAGCAAAGCTAATCTACCAAAGGGAGATACACATACACATTAGCCTGAGGTGTTTTAAAGCCACCCCCCAAAGAATTAATGAACGTTTCTCTGTGAATTCCCATTCACTTCAATGGGATAAGGATTTCTCGCAGTCACAGTAGTGTTTATGCTTTATAAACAATGTTTATAAATACTGGTAGGATTGAATTGTGTTTATGATCCAATGAAGATACTGGACCTGGAGTCACCCTCTGTGGAAAATACCAGCCAGTGCCCACAGGATTCCTGTTTCACTGCAGTTGATTTCAAAATTCAGTAAACCCTGTGGAACAAAATGATGTTATAAAATCTTAACTACAAATGTTACCACACATATAACCAGATGTCTAAAATGTCAAAAATAAGAGAACTAATGCAGACAGGGGAGAGAATTGATATGTTTTAAATAAATAAAACAGTTACCAGTAAATGACAATCTGAAAATAGATAGGACTATGAAAGACAAACAGTAATTCATTATTTTTTAACAGAATGGAAAAAACAATGTAAATGACAGATTTGATCACTTTGGTTGACAGTTCTCAGGATACTTAAGATAAATTCAAATCACAGAAATGGATTCTTGAAATAATTTCAAGAACAGTCCTTTTAGAAATAAATAACCATTCTCAATCTCATAAAAATTGCTTGACCCAGAAAAAAAGGAAAAATACATTGACAAGGCAGCCAATTTTATTTAGAGTAGATGGGATAAATTCATTATGCCCAGTGTGTTGAATGCTTTGTGGAAAGGAATACTGTGGAAAGGGCAAGAGGTGCAAGTGCAAAGGAGCTTTCACTTTACAAAAAAATATTCAGAAAAGGAAATTGCCTAGCAGAGGTACTTGTGCTGATGGAAAGGACATGAACCCCAGGGATATTCGGTTTGAAGCCAGCAGGTTCAGATCTGCCTCACCATTCATGTTTAAGATGGAAAGCTGCTAAAACCAGGGAGCAGCATTTCAACTCCCATCCTGCATGAAGATGCATTCTGCTTAATGTGCTTCCTGGAGAACAGGTTATACACAAGGAGGAGCATCTGCCTGTTCCAGGAGGAATGGCACTGCAGGAGCTTTCTGCATTCCCAGTTTGGTTGCATAACTCTGCTGGTATCACTGTAGCACCCTAAGTAGGCCACCAAAACTCCAAGGGTTTGTTTGTGCACCATATTATGCAATTTCATGCAGTGACACCCAAATCCAACCTAAATGATTCTCTCTATTCAGAAAAATCAAGCTCTGCCAGTGCATCATGCTGCCTTTTGTGTTTTTAATCTTTTACAGGCTTGCTGCAAGCCAGCTGGGCATTCCTACATGGTACAACACTGAGCAGTCCTGTAATTAACCTGGCATTATCCAGGCATGTTTTGCTACCTAGAAATTTCTAGAAATTATCATGATAAACACTACAAAAAAAATGCCAATACACTTGCTTCTAATAGTGGCAGTTGCTAATAGCATCACTGCTGGGAGAAATGCTTCAATTTGCTGCATGAAATGAATTGCTGAATTTCTTTTTCCAAAGTTCAAAATAATTCAGATTTTGGATTTTGATGCAGAAGACTAAGGAGTTGCAGGTTTCTACTGAAATGTCACTCCTCATTCCTGTTCTCACTTGTGTCTAATTTTTTTTATCAATTGCAGCTATTCAGACTTTTTCCAGTTGAAAATATTCTTCATGAGCAATTCCAGTTCCTCCCCAAGGCCATTCTCAAGGAAAAATGTATTAATTGAAGCATTGCCACTACTGAAATGGAAAGATTTTTCCTGGAAAAACAACAACAGACAAATCACAAGAAAATTTCAATAGGAAAAATTAGGCTCTTGGCTATTAAAAATATCATATAAAGGGTTAAATACAAGTACAGAACTTCTAAGAATAAAGAAAGCTGTAACTGCTGCCCTTAAGAGTTTATAATTTAATTTCTGCTGGTAAGAACAGAGAGCTGGGGTGCCTGGGGAACAGAAAAAGAGGAATACACAGACCAACCTGTGCGCTGAATCCAGGCCACAACGTGGTTTGCCTGTTGGCTTTGCCTGCACAGATACAATCACTTGTTAACCACCTAAAGCCAGTTAAAAGATTAGCCATGCCACAAAGATTGATGCTGTTAAGATGGATACGAGAAATGTGGCTCAGGGCTTAAATCAGCCTGGTGGTTTGGATGACCACAGCCTGCAGTGGGGAGGACACCACCCAAACCCCTGACAGTCCCTGCCAAATCTGCCTTGGGAACAGGGAAATCCGCTCCCCACCCCAAACCTGGTGAGTGGTTTAACAGAAGCACAGGCACAGGGAGCACCGGTGTAATCCTGGGGTGGAATCAGTCTGATTTCGGTTCTCCTGTGAGGAGGGCAAAGTATTGGATGGTCTAAACCCATATGAGGGAGTTTTATTTTTAACTAAGGGATCATCCCAGTGTCTCACAGCGATTCCTTCCTTAAGCAACGTGGATCAGGGGCCTGGTGATGTAGTACTGCAGAGCCAGCACTGACATTAAGCAACTTATTTTCATAGGCAGCAAATACAGGGTGTCATCAGAGTTAACAGAGGTTACTAATCAGCTAAGTGGGCCTGACACAAACCCTTAACTTGGAGTTCCTCTACCATAAAGGAGCCCATATTCTCAGTTAATTTCCCTTAGCCTGCTGAGCAGGGTGACCACATGCAAAACCCTCATTGGAAACAGTTTCTGGTCCACAAGTCATGCCCAGAAACTGGAAAATGTGCAGTAGCTTAAGACAAAAGCACACCTGTAAGCTGAGCAGAGGCTGGGCAAGGTGACTACAGGGGTTCCTCCCAGCATTAAGTTTGCTGTGATTTAATGGCTATTGTCAGCATGGATCAGCAAGTTTCAGTGCTTGCTGGGTTCAGCCATGTGCTTGTGTCCATCCAGTCCTTCCTGGGGACAGACAGAGGCTGTGACTGCCCTGGTGAGCACCCAGACACCCCAGCCTGGAGCCACAGACCATGCAGGAGAGCACGGCCAGTGACTCTTGCTATTTTCTGTCTCAATGGTCTGGAAAACAAAAGCCCAGTAAGGTGGGAGAACTCCTAACGATGCAAAATCCAAGAATGAGAAAACATAAAATGACCTGGAGTGACTGAAGCAACAAAACCAGGAAGATGCAGTCGTGGAAATTGAGAGACAAAGATGGGGAGATGAGGTTATCATGATGAAGGCAAGGATACTGTGTGGAGAAGGAAAATTCAATTAAAGTCTTTTGACACTGTAAATGTAAACTGGTGAGCATTGGTTGTAAATACAAATCCAAACACTTCTCATGCTCCTTGGGAATTCATAAAATAGCTTTACCCTAAAAATGTTTGAGTTGTTTTCCAGTACAGAAGATTAACTTTTTCTCAAATTTTCAATGTAAAATTAAAAAGGAACTCATGCAAAAATAGATATGCACAATAACTGAGAATTTAGACAATACTTATTTCCCTAAATTCTAGCCATAAGTCATATATATGCTTTCTGTCATAAATTTCCAAACAGCCATTTTTGAGAGTCTGGACTTTTTTAAAAACATAAATGTCTACAGCCTGCTGCACACTTCCCTTCTCTCAGGTTCTCTTTCTGTGTAGGCAAATGCATTAATTGCAAGTTGCCACAGCCACTCAGTTTCCATCTGCTAAATACTGGAGCATTTTTAAATAAGGTGGCAGTGAAGCAAACATGCTTTATACTAAATTGATCCCCAATGGCTCAAGAGGAAGATTTCAACAAAATGTTCTAACAGAAAGATTTGAATATTTGAAGTTATTTTTTCCCTCTTCTATCTTCCCCACTGTCAGGGATTTGGCACTCAGAGTTATTTTACAAGGCCCAAAGCTAGTGAAACTGTAGCCAGGTGACTGTTTTGAACATATCCCAGCTATATTCTTCTCTTTGGTCTTCAAGACATGAAAGAATTGTACATGACACTTCAGAGTGTCCTTTTCTTCAGGAATCTGGTTGGCTTTCAGCACCTGCTGACTTTTAGAGCCATTTAATTTTTGTTTTTAGATGCTGTCATATTCAGCTGTTTCCACTGAAATAATTTCAATAAAAGATATTACTTAAAAAATAGGCAGTTATCTCCCCTTTTCCTGTTGAGTCACTGACAGATCTCTAGGCAATCTGATTGGCTACCAAAATGTGAGGTGTTGTAAAAATAACAAGAAAAAAACATTTTTTTTCCATTTTTTTAATTCATATTTTTCCCCAAGGAAGAAAACTTAAACAAATGTAAACAAAGCCAAACTACCTTTTGCTGCATTGTCAAGAAATAAAAATAAATGTTGAACTGTGTCTTGATTTGAATATAAAATTGTGTGTCTAACCTGAGGCAAAATAGATAAATTTTAAATCATTACCCACCCAGTCCTCTCTCTGTGTACATACAGAGACATAATTTTTTAATGAAAGAGCCAATGCTTCTCCTTTAGAGACATCAATGGTCAAAGAATTTCATAGATTCTTCAACACCATTTATTCTTTTTCACTTGTTCCCTCTGAAATCCACTCCACTGAGTACAAATGGTTTATTTTTTAAATCTAAATGATGAGGATGGCAGAGTGGTGCCTCAGATTTGGAGTGAACAGGAAGAAGTATTAAACTGTACATTAAAACAAGTCACCCTTGAATGGAAAGCCTGCAGTTGACACAAGGCCATAAGTTGGCAGCTCTTTTTATTGTGGTGAGGATCATACCCTAAACTTGTCCAAGATCCCTGTGAGAATGGAACAGGCTCCTGAATTTTTGTGTTGAGCACTTACATCCCCAGATTTTATGGTCTCTGAAGAAGCTTCACTGTTCCAGACTATTCTTGTAAAAGGTACCAAAAGGTTTTTTTATGGAAATAATTTCTTTTACTCAAATTGCACTGTCCCTTCTCCCAACATTTGTGTGCTTATGTGCTACAGTGTTGGAAAGGAGTGGTAACTGAAGCTTGATTTTGGGGAAAAAAAAGTAATGAAATTTCAGACATTTAAATATTTATACATATTTCTGCATCCCTGTGTTATCAAGTAAAAGTTTCCAAAGGCTTCAAAACCATCAGGTATTAGTGATGTAATGTCAATATACATTTAAATATTGTGAATCCCTGTAGAATTTATATTAATTCTAGTGTTCTCATCTCACTGAGCACAATTTTCTGTATTTCTCTGTCTGTACCAACTGTACATTCAATATTAAGTGCAGTGCAGGATATCTTCTCACATAGGATGAGGAGTGATGAAGAGGGACCAGATGGGTTGAAAAGGTAATTATTGCCCTATATACAACGGTTGAAAGCATGTATCCCTGTCAATCCTGTGTCTAAAAAAGTGTATTTTGGTCATATACTCTATGAAAATAATTGAACAAAATCATTCTACCCAGACTATTTAACCACCACCAAAAACCTGCCATTTTGAATTAATTACAGAGCTATGACTTGAAGGTGACAGACTCTAAAACAAATTTAGTCATCTACAACGCTGGAAGGAAAATAACTGAAATGTCCACATTATTTGCTGAGTTTATTTTGCTTGTGCCTTACTGAATTACCAACATAAAGTAGATATTAGACATAAAAAATGTGACTGGGCATTGTCCCATGCATAATGGTTTCCTGCATGTGCTCCAGAGTATAAAACACTGTAATAAAACCCAAGCATGTCACACTACCAGCAATTAATCTGAATAAGTGATTGGGTTATAGTAGAAATTGCTGACTGATTTCTAGGGCTTTGATGCAGTGACAATGACCAGGGAGGAGTGAAAGAATTATGATATCCATGCAGTAGAACAGGCACATTTACCTATAGCATTCATTCAGAGAGAATCCAATTAGGAAAAGTGCTAAACCTTCAGAATGCTTTTACTAGTTGTAGTGGGGAAATTAAAAAGGATCACAAGGGACAACTAACCATGGAAAAAAAAATAATCCTCTGCAGAGGTCTTAATATCTTTGGTTCTATCTAGGGCATCTCTTAACATTTTTAACTCTCCTTTCCTACCATATAATTGGGGTTTGTGGAAATGATGGAGTTCATTCTCCATTATGTTACAGCAGTTCTTGTGTGCACTGGAGCATATTCTGAGACCAATGCTGTGGTCCTCAAAACCTGTATCCTTTTCTTGCACATTTTTCTGGGATAAACAGACTTTCCTATTCCACACCCTCTCTTTCTGAAACAGGTGATGTTTTTTCCCTACCATGTGATCAAAAGCAGTCAGTCAGCCCCATAGCAGCTACTGAAATTAATGAGGGGGTTTCTGTAACCTCAGCACACAGAGATATCTCTGTGTTGGACCATCTCATCCTACCAAATAGTGTGGGGTTGATTCCACAGTTCATTAATTCATTTGTGCACTCTGCTTGTTCCCCGTGAGCTTTACACAATGCTGATCATAAAGGCAGCACATAATAGGTTAATAATGCTAATAATAATAATAATAGAATGACATATTGGAAGTCTAAAGATTTATACTTTCAAGTTTTATTTTCTTTTTCAGGAACTGTGAAAACCACCTTCCACACTTCATTTTTGTCTTAAAGTCTTAATCCATAATTATGGAGAACTGAGGTACCAATGCCAGAGTAACAAGATTAATACCTTTTTGACAGAATTTAATAATATGGTTTTATATTTAATTTTGTTCATAAAATATCTCGCAGTAGGAAACTTTTTTTTACTTACCTAAACATTATTGCTTTAAAACAATTTAAGTCATATTTCCTGGTACAAAGAATTTATTAGGAAGGCTTGTTGGGAACAGGTTTTTATGGGCTTGTGCAGGGATTAGCTTCTACTTAATTTGGATATTCAACCCATTTTGACAAGTACAGTCCACCATGGGCTAATAATGCAGTCCTTAATTAATTTATCCCATGTTAAATGCTCTGAGGCCTTTAAAATCATGTTGTATATCTCTTCTAGATAACAAAGCTCACGTTGGTTTTGGTTTTTATGTCTGGAGAAAATATCCAACCATCAGTGCAGCTGATATTGTTTTTTGCCTAAGTGAGATGAAGGCTGTTACATAATGTATTAGTAGAGAACGTTGCTCTCATCAGCAAAAAATTCAACCTGCAGTACCAAGCTCTCTGCAGAGCACATGGGGTAGCAGAAAGTCCTGCCTCTCTGCTGTGTACCCACAGTAAAGCCTCCTGCTGAAAAACACATTTCCAAGCAGCAAATCTCCGTGTTTGTGATGAGGTGCTGCTCAGAACAGCCCCAGAGATGCAGATATTTGCCACCACCATGCAAAGACAAGCCTGTCACGCAGTGCAGCCAGGATCCCACCCAGCTCCCAAGGTCTGGAGCATCAGCACAGCCCCTGGTGCTGGTGGGAGGTAAGTGGGGCCCATTTTTGTGATCCTCCAGAGGAAAATATCCTGAGGGAAAAGCCCAAAGTGCCTGGCTATCTGGAAGATGTGTGGACACCATTGAGCAGCAGAGATCTACACCTGTATTTGATCTAAGTATTCTGTGTGTAGCTGACAATGGACAATTTAAACAATCTTCCAAGGGCTGTGGGTTTGGAGGAACAAGGGATCTCTAGCCCCATTGTTAATTATCTGTATACATCAGTGACAGATGCAATCAACTGCAAACCAAATCCTCAAATGTAGCTGGAGATCTCTAAAGATCTCATGTAATCACAGTGTATTTTTTTGGTTTCACCTCCAAATAGATATTAAAATATTTATTGGTGTAGGAAGAAATAGTATAGGTATACAATATTCTGAAAGAAATGCCATAATTTCCACCAGAAGGGAAATCAAAACACATTAAACTTACAAACATCAGAGCTGCTTATCTGGAAAAATACCATTTTTTTTTTCAGAGCTATATGTTTATCCTCCTTGCTGCTGAGTGTCCCTAATCCTTTATGGTATCATGACATGGCATTCATACATGGCAAGCTTCCACCTTGTTTGTGTGGAAAAAAAAAATGCCCACTGGGAGTTTGTGTGGAGAAAAGGATGGCTCCAGACATGAGGAAGCAGTAAAAGGCAGCACCTGAGGAGGCTTCACAGACCAGGGAAACTTTTGGCTGTTTTGGCTGTACATCCAACAGATGCCCCCACAAGTGATTGTGTCATTGTGCAAAAATAAAAGTGTGGTTCCAGTCAATTGAAATCCCATCCACCTGCAGAATCCAAGACCATCTCCACTACAAGATTCAATTGCAAAACTAGAGACCCAAGGATATTAAACTAACTCATCACTGTTAAGTCTGTGATGAAAGAGGAAAAAAAAATTTTTTTTCAGTTTAGGGGTGTGTGTAGATGTGTGAATATATGTAAGTCATAAAAAGAAAGGTGGAGTATGTTTAAAAGCGAGTCAGGACTTTTTCCTTCAGTATTACAAGTGATGTGGAAAATATCCCTTGCAGCTACTGTGGGATAAATTGCAGCATGATTGCAGATATGGATCAGGTAAACACAGAAAGCTGATGAGAGTTTAAACAAACTTGGTCCACCTTTTCCTTTGACTTTACCTCCATTGGTTGGTTCCTTTTTCTAAATCATAATGGTGTAATTGAAGGGAAAAAAAAAAACTCTTGTCAGAAAGTGTATAAACACATTTGTCCAGAAAACTCATGGCAGTAAGCTTGAGTAGGAGCTTTTTTGCCTACACTGGGATGAAAAAAAAAAGAAGAGTTTCATAAGATCATTTAGACAGGATAAGATCTTTGAGAACATCAAACCTAATAATGAAATCCATGTAATTCTTAAATTTTGCATTGGGAAAGGAAATAAGAAAGGTTACTTCTCTTTACTGACAAAACATAACTCGATGGACACAGAGAACACTCAAAGCAAATAAAATGAAGGTTTTTTCACTTACCAGGTTACTGTAGAACTTGATGCTGTGGGATTTTCTGGATGCAAGATGTATAAAGCAGATGAAACAAAGGCCATAAACCAAGTCCATCAAACACTGAGAAACAGCTGAATCCTCTGTCCCAGGAGACCTCTAACCTGCAGACTGGCAGAGCCAGGAGTGCACAGCTCAGGGCTAAGCACTGCTCTTCTCATTTGCTTTCTGCTGGCACCTACAACCAGCTAATGGTACCAGCACAGTGCTGGGCACAAGAGACATTTTCTTTAACCCAGCAGAATGATTTTTGTGTTCTTCTTCAGTTCATTTTGATTTTCACACTTCTTACTGTACTGCAATTTTTCTTCTAGCAGAAAGGATACAGGCTGTCATTTGGCATTACTGGAGTCTTTTAGCTGTCAGGGAGGGATTCTCTGCCCACAAGGATAAAACAGCCTTGCCATACCTGAAATTATCCCTCATGTGTTTTTAGTAGGTCATTGGTGCTCTTAGTGACACTGAGAATTTTTGATGAGCACTTGCAGCTCCATACTAATAGACCATATAAATTATGGAATTAAATTATTTACCAAAACAAAATGGAAAGCACAATGCATCTGGAAACATAATGCAGGAAAAGAAGAACATGTCATTTTAGCTGCCTAGAGAAGTAGACCCTGTGTGTATGTGTGTGATTTTCCGAGGGATTTAAATCTTAATATCAGCAACACAGTAATGTTTTTATTAAAACCATACTCAGGCCTTTCCAAATCCGGTATATATTTTTAATTACAGTCACTTCTATTTAAGCCCTCCATTGTATTTTAACATCTTTGCTTCGTGGCTTAGTACTGAGTAGCATGAAGGTCAGTGCTTAATGCAGGCTTGCAGTAAATTGCACTTCTCCAACAGCAATTTCAATGTACCTCTATCAAAAATCTTCCAGGAAAACAACCATTCCTGCTAATGACAAATTTCATATGCTAGTTGGTCTCTGTCTCACTACATCCCATTCGCTGCTAGAATTCAGAAAATGGCTCTATTAGTAGAGAATTTGAGAGATGTTGCTGCAGGAGATTTGTGAAGAGAGATGCCAGCAGATAAATGTGAGTCATTTTCCAGCTCAGGAGGCTTCAGCTGTGATTGCACAGACTGATTCTACTTAATTCATTTCTTTCTTTCCATGTATGCGAGCAAGACAGCAGGTGAAGAGTAAAATACAAAAACTGGAGCAAAAATGGGTTATTAAAGTGAATCAAAGTAACAACTGGCTGGGCAAGTACACAGGTACATTATCTATGATTCATGAGCCTGTATATATTTTAAAATGCCATTAGCCAAGTGATGACTATATGGAGATGATAGTAAATGCCCAAAGTTTCCTCAATTTCATAACTTTCACTCTAAGTTCCTGAATTCACACAGCTCTCTGGAGGTCTGAATGCTGCACTCTTGAGCCTCTGCCCAGCTTGAATGACTCTAGGATTAGTGTCTCCTGCTTAAAAAATAACCTTTGTCTCTCTTGGGAATGAAAAAAAATGTAGTAGAAAAGAACTTTGGGGATGGCTCCCACAATAAACACCAAATGTGGACACTAGAAATGAAGAATTCCCAGATAGATCAGAATCTTGAATATATTGATCATGAGTGCCTTTAATTGAGGTGATAAAAGGAATTCACTATCCTCTGGCATGTGTTGAAGTAACTTGGTGAAGAATGATGTTCAGATCAGCTTTTCATCCAGTCAGCATGGGGGCAACAACAACAACAACAACCAAGCAGAGCCTGCCCATCTGCTGTGCAGTGTTTGCACAGGGATCAGAGGTTACCTGCTGCCAGGTGAGCAGTGTAGACGTGGGCTGTGAAAACCCCTTCCTCATTTCCCAACAGTTCAAGGCCTGAACTGCTTTAGTTGTCCTGGTCGAACAATTTCCTTCCAGCAGAGAGTGTCCTGCAGGAATCCCCCTACTGAGGGGTGGATTTGCAGTCAAATGCTTTCATTTAGCTAGGAAGAAATTTTAAAAATTCAGATGTAGATGACATGGCTTACAAAACAAACCTGACAATGTTCAGCCTTAACTGAACTCCTGAGTTGTGATGTTTGGTCTCTAGGTGAGCACTAGAAAATGGATGTCTTAAAATGTAGAATGAGTTTTATAGGGAGAAAAATAAGAAAATATTCTAAAATTTCAGGAACTGTCAGGAATTGCTGATGAAAATCAAAATGTATTCTTCCATTGACTTCAACAGGCAAAAGGGTTTTCACCCTGAGTTTGTAAAGAATTGGTTTGGGGGAAAAATGCCAGTAGGCTATTAAAGAGTGATTGAAGCTAAATCTTTCTTGATAAAACAAGTGGAATCCACAAAATTCTTACTTTCACAAAAAAACTGATGTTTTATTTGTTTCCAGCTGCCTAAAAAAAATCAGTTTAACATCACTATATAAGAATTAGATGTCATCTGGGTAGAAATTATTTAAAATATAAAGTTAGGCACATAATATGGTTAAAATTATGTAAGCTGGAGCCTGAATTTGCAGTAATTTAGCTCATCTGTGGTAACTGCCTGTGGGGAGACTTGTACATGGTTATAAATGTGTAGTAATTTGAGGTTGCCTATCCCTCTTCTGAATTCCCCCTCTTGGAAGTATGATCTTACATTTACTGATGGGTAAGAAGGTGCACAGTTATTACTAAGTAGCCAAACACTTGTGGCAGCTTGTTTGCACGTCTTTAAGATCAGCTAATTATAGTAGGGAGGAAAAAAAGAGACGTTATTAGAGCCATAACAAAGCATTTATTATCAAAAGAAATTATCAAAAGAAAAATGGTTTTATTTATTGAAATTTAATCTTTTATAGATTTCTAGTCATGTAGATATCCAAGATTTTTTACCATTCTTCCTGAATCACTAGACATTATTCACAGGTATTATTCAAAATGTCTATACTTGCAATCTAAAAAACCTAGTACCACTCCAGAGTAAATAATCCTTTTTACTTCTCTTTCTCATAGCTGACAGAAGTTAGACTTTTTTTTTTGTTTAGACTCTAAAAACCTTTACATGATTGTGAACTCAAAGACTAATTTTATCTTCTATTTATCTTTCTGATGTGAGACCATTTAGACTTCTACAGAAGAGATAGAGGTCTACTATACCATGATAAAGAGTAGCAGACTCCATTTGCAAGATATGCATGTCATCATTGGTGAAGAATTAGGTTTATTTGTCTGTTGAGCAGCCCTCATCTAAAGAAGTGTTCAGGATTTCAGGCAGGAAAATGAACCAGTACCAAAGTACAACATCCCTACTGAAACCTCATAGGATCTGTGTTCAAAACAAGCAGGTAATGAATTGGGATCTCCTTTCTGTGGATCTTATGGGACCAAAATTTTACATGGATTCAAGAGGAGACCAGGGAATTACAGTGCTGCTTGCAAACTTGAATCTCCAATGTCTCCAGCCCCCTTCCTCTCCTTTTCAGTAGATCTAACGCTAACAGGAGAGATATGAAAGACAGAAAGTTTGAGAATTCATCTGAATTGAAAAATTCTGAATTTAGCTTTTGCAATGAAACACCAAACGTTGTATAATTTATTTTCACAACAGTTGTTCTGTACTCTCCCTCCAGTAACAAAAGCTGTTGACTAACTTTACCGGAAATCTCTCATTAAAAGTGGCCGCAGAGTTAGCCTTTCATACAAACATTCAATTAGAAGTGTCCACAGGGTTGCATACAAATCAGAATCCACGGTTGCCAGCCAAACCACACGCCGTAGATGTGGCTTTGTAGGAAGAACCCAAGAATTCTCATTCCAAAACCACAGGTACCTACTCCTATCTTGTTTGGCTCCAGCAGTAATAAAGCTGCAAACTTGCATGGGAACGAGCAACTCTATGGCCACTCTGTGGAAGACATCTACTACCCCATCCTTGGCTGCTCTTGGTGAACAGCCAGCCTTGCCACACACAAGACAAGGTGTCCCTTGGGGAATTTCAAATTGCCAATAATTTCTGTAATTCATGGGGGCTGTTCTATCTGCTCCTCTAGAAATAGCTCACATACATGTTTCCCAGCTTTCTGTTCCACTTATGCAGAATTAGAGAGAACGGGAGAGAAAGTTCAGGATGAAGTGATGTCCTCCTGACTTCATATGCTTCTTCTTTTTTTTTTTTTCTTAATAAAAAAAAATAGAAGAGGAATATATGAGGCTGGAAAACAGGCAAAACTACATCTGGCATAATTTCTTCTGAGCAAACGTTCCACAAGAGTGAGTGAAGTACCTCCAAAGCTGGGGAAAAAGTACTCCACCTCCTGCACACCCACCAGGCTTATCGGATCAGTCATGCTGCAGGAACCCGCCTTGAAGTTCTTTGCCTCATAAGGATCCTGAACACACACTGGTATCAGGTTCTTTCCCAGTGTTTCCAAAACACCAGGAGAGAACTGATTCCTTATTCCTTTTCAAGTTGCTCCTGAAGTGGTGCAAAGCTCGGTTTGAATGCCTCGCTCCCATAACCAAAGCAGGTGAAAAAGTCTCACATCTCCCCTGCTCTAC
Organism: Chloebia gouldiae; assembly: GCA_003676055.1. Taxonomy (NCBI): domain Eukaryota; kingdom Metazoa; phylum Chordata; class Aves; order Passeriformes; family Passeridae; genus Chloebia; species Chloebia gouldiae. The sequence continues at coordinate 6,669,220 of QUSF01000003.1, read as the reverse complement.
ACACAGAGTTTTAAGAATGAGCAGTGATGTCTCCTGAACATCAGAGATCACAGACAGCAGAAACAAAACAGCATGTCTTGTGGGGAAATAAACATTTCGTAATTGCTAATGTTTCCTTTTGGGTAAGTGAATAGCCTGAACACATTAAAAGAAAAAAAAAGTTTTAATTTCTAGTTTAAATACAGCTGCAGTGATTCTTATACACCACACAGCTGTTCAGAGGCCTGGCAGCTGTCCATATCTTATGTGTCCTATCATGCATTTTCCAGTATTGTCCTCTTGGCATATAAAGACTGTCTTTAACTGTTGGGGAAAAGATAAATCCTTGAGCTAAACACATTTATATCTTATCACTGCTGGCTTTTGCACCCCCTGAGCCTCTTCACCCACCTCCCTGTGACCATGGTCTTGTTAGAGAGGAGAGCCATGTGGGGTTTTTATTCCTTTCTTTGACACAATCCTCCGTACTGTTGGCTGACCCCAAATTGCACACTTGTTTGTTAGACACAAGCCAAAATCATAGCTAACACACATTCATATTGTGTAAATAACTGGGATGACAAATGTTTCGACCAAAACACCAACAGATGTGCCAGTCCACTGCTGGTGCAGAGTGGGAAGGGTGGCTGACAAATTCTTCTGCCAGCATGTGGTGTCATTCTGAATTAATTTCTTAGAGAACAGAATTTCTGGTTTTATAGATAAAAGAGAATAAAGAACTTCTTACCCTGTATCATGAGTATTTTTGTAAATAAGCTTCTCATTTTGTCTTGCTTACTTTTGTTCCAAGCAAAAATAGATGTGGTTGTAATGCTGTTGCTCAGACTGCACAAAGAAAATGCATTATAATATTTAACTAAAGATGCATCTTTGGGAAAGTTTTCCTCCACTCTGGCTTCTGACATCCTCCAAAGTACAAGATACAAAAGTCTCATGAGGTGCTTGTGCAATGAGGGCACCATTTTCCTCTTACAGCTGGGGAAACTGAGGTTGGAGAAAAAAGTTCTCCATGCTCATGCCTTGTGATATTTAACACCTTTACAGGGACACTTCAGAGAAAGACAAAATCACAGGTAAGGGCACATGGCTGTGGGTGACCTGTGCCTCCTTAGCCAGGATTTGACACTCCTGGTGTCCTGTTACCTTTACATGGCTCTGGGTTGGTGCCACCTCAAGTCCAGCCAGCTCAGAGCACCACCAGAGAAGTGTGATGCTCCCACCTGTCTTTGTAGGTGCTGCTTATCTCCTCTGTTATTATGAAATATAAAAAATACCTTAAGAGAACATTAAGGTTTAGCAACAGACAAGCCAAGCTTTGCCTCCTTCACACATGGCACTGAATCTATTTTTCCATTGTGCTGTTGTAGTTTTTCTTTTTTTAAAACCATAGATTAGCTTCTGTATCACTTGCTAGCCCCACCTTGCCTCCTCCCATATTTGTATATTCTAGCATATCAAAGCAAGATGTTTTTACATGATAAGCTCTCTTCTCTCTCAGCAGCTTGGGTAAACAGTTTTCCCAGAAATGTTTCACTCACTGCTGTGTTTCGGACGTCACCTGTAGTTTGTAGTTGAAGTACAGTTTTTACTAGGTAACTACTGTACAAAAGGCATTCTCTGGTTCTATTTGCCCTTAATCTGGGAAACAGTAAAATCAACCACAAGTTACTATTCCTGTGTACCTAAAGATACAGAAAAAATATTAGTTTAGAGAGAGTATGTTATCGTATTTTATAATACATGTACCCTTTTTAGCTATTCACTCCTGGGCACAGGGAAGTTCATTTCTAACTTTAATTTTGAGTCCAGTTCCTTTTGGCATATGAAAGTATGCAGCACTGAAGTCTGTTTACAGAATTATTGATTTCCTGGACTTTTTTTTAATTAAAAAAAAAAAAGAAGAGGCCCTCTGGAGCCCAGCAGGTGAGCAGCTCATTGCATGTACCAGCTCTCCATCCTTTTTCAGATGAATATTACATATTGAACAGCAAAAATACATTTTAGACACACTCTATACTTGGATTTTCAAATGCTAACGAGAGGTAAATGGGAAGAATTTATTTCTAAAAGAAAGCTGCACACTTCTCTCAGCCAAAAGCTAACTTTAGACACTCCAAGTTTGAGACTTGTCAGCCCTCCTTTCCTAAGGTCTCCCCAAGAGTTTTTATAGAAAGGGAATTATGACAGCTTCTGCAAGAGCAATGGAGTTGGGATTAATCTCATGGCATCTTTCAACTGCAGCTTTTTCACAAATTGCATATTTGCAATTTCTTTTGTATCATAGGGAAGATGTTTGGTTTTATTTTTCCTTTCCTCAAAACTGGGAAGACTTTTTGGTCGTATTTTCAGAAAAGTCCACACTAAAGACTGTCATTGTCCCAAAATATGTTGCAGCAATGGTTCTTCAATCTCATTTTGAGGTCATTCCTCCAGTTTTTTCCTGACAAACACCAGTATCCCTTGCTCCAGATTTTCTTTCCTGTTACTTCGTAGGCTTCTCCAATGTCTTTGTCTTTTGCTTGGTGCTTACACCCTTCACTTACTCATAGGCACTCAGCATGTCTCCCTTTAGCTATACATATTCAGCTCTTTTAATCTTTTATCATAAATCAATCATTCCAGTGCTTAATCATATGTTCTCTTTCCCCTGGAACATTCTCCTGCTCCTCTCCCTTTCTCCAAACAGTGTAATGTGCCCAAAACCAAACAATTTTTTTAATTGCATGACCAAAGAGACTGACCAAAGGAGGACAGTCATCTTTTGAGTATATATAATGAAAGTCAAATCAATTCATAGGATTGATGCATTACCACTGCTATTGGTATCTGTCAGTCAGCTGATTATTTGTATAAGTTTCTTAAAAACAGAGATTAAAGAAAGTTGCCTGGATGGAGTCAAGGGTGGCAAATACTGATGTTTCATTTCAGGCATGGACTGACCCATGTGACCCAAAACCTCAGAGGCAATATGAGAATTCAGATCCAAATGTGGACTCCATGGCTCACAAGATTCACTTTTATTCGAGGGATTCAGACTTGTAGTTCTCCTAGAGAAGTCAGACTCTTCCCAAATCCCCAGTCCAAGCAACTTCCCAATTCCACTTAAACAACCTGACTGATCAGGACAGAAATCATCCACAGGCATGTAGGCCACAAAATTTTCCCTTTGAATGATAAATTTGTTACCAGAAAAAAAAGACATGATAAAAGAAAAAGAATGACAGAGAAAAAAGAAGAGTCTAAGGGTAAATAAGACACTGGAAGAGCTGAAATTTTTAATCTTTTGTACTGACCTGAAGGGGGCAGGGAAAGAAATAAAGACCCATTCCTGATGCTAGACTTTCTCCTGTCCCTGAAGAAGAAAGCCTTCTTTTCCTATTCTTATTCCTGAGGACTAAAAGAGCAACTCAGGAGTGCCACAGAGCTGTACAAACTGGGCCCCTGAAGGAGAACAGAAATGGCTGTGAGTTCATCAGTCCATCCTGGAGAGGCTGGGCAGGCTCTGGGGACAGGACTGTGCTCCTGAGCATGCTGGTGTTGCCAGGGGAGATGCTTTCAGAGGTACAGGCACAATGCAAAGACAGCTTTTACAAACACAGATGAACATGAAAAGGAGGCCAGGTAGACACAGGTGAATATGAGAACAGACAAAGTCTGACAGGGGAGCTACTCCTAGTGGCTCATGTAAGCAAAACAATTTCACCCCCTTCAAAGACAAGTGGGAGCCAGGATACTCTGTTTATAACTTGGGGGATTTTTGAAATCATAAGTCTTCCATTATAAAATGCCTAAAGCCTTCAGTCACAGCAATCAAGCCCTGCAATATCCGGTGACATGTAAAGAAGCACCTTCTGTGTTGTAACAAACATCATCAAAGGGCTTCAGTCTAAATCATATTAGTCAGAAGAATGTACTGATGATGTTTCTGATGAGTAGTTTCCTTATTAAAAACTCTATGTCTCTTGCTTCTGTAATGATCTTCAACGGTCAATCTGAAAAAGGTATCCCTAAATACAAAAGTACTCGAGTGTGTCCTTACATTTTCAGCCTGCTGAAATTTTCAGTCCTTGGACCCAGGTGGTTTTACCCACATGCTGTGGTGGTGCTGCTTCTCAGGTGTGGTCTTGAGGTACCAGTGACAGCTGTGACCACCCTTAAGGGCACTTCACACTCCTCATGGGTGGGTTGTCACAACAGTCTCCAGATATCTGGCACAATCAATTTTTTCTGGCAGATTCTTTTTGCAAATATACACGCAATATTTCTAAAAGTACCTTACTGCTCAACATTTTTTTTATGACCTAGTACTGTGAGCAGAAGAACCCCACAACACATAAAACCTTAGTCTTACTATATAGGATGGGTGTTAATCAAGCTGCAGTTAATTGTACCTTCATTTGCTTTCACACTCAGTGGTGAGATCCAGCCTGTTAATGCCTGATAGAGGCTGGAAGCAAGGGACAAAAATCTTATCTCATTTTGGTCATATGAATCTGTACAAATATAATCCACTGCAGGTACACAACAATACCTGAGCACTTGAGGCATAAATTGGAATCTCAGGCAGAAGAAATTTTGCAATAAACTGAAAGATCTGCCCTGTCACCAGGGTCTTTTTCATGGTAAACACTGAGCTATAACAAAACAGAAAGAAGCCACTTTATGCTTCTGCAGATGGAGATATTTTAGTGCAATGCTAAGAGCCCAGTCTGCAAGGATGGCAGATCCTGGATTCTTGTCTTGCTCCTTTCAATCACCTTCAAACTGCACACTTTGTTTACAGCAGATCTGAGAAGGCCTGACATGGTGCTGTGCTGTTGGGGTCTATTAAACTGGGACTTCAGCAGACATTGTGTTCCAGAGGTGCTGTGCTCCACCAGATCCATCATCCCCAACCTGGCAAGGTGTGGCCACCAAGAGTGACTGAAATTGAAGGGAAATGATGAGAAAGCTCTAAGAGTAAAAAAAAAAAAAAAAAAAAGCATAAATCTACAGCAGCCTGTTTCTCTCCTGTAAATACCAAGGAAAAAATTGAAACTATCTTCTTGGGAAAATTTAAAAAGTTGAATAAAGAAATTATTTTTGCCAATGTCTGTCACTTGACAGATGGCAACCTAAGGCATTTAACAGCTACCTGTGATTTAGAGTTAGAGTTAGAGATAGAGTTATCTCAGGTCTGTGAGAGAGCCTTGGATGAATATTTCCTGCCTGTTCCACTGCAATTTAGAAAGTATATTTGGGTTTACAAGACACTAGTATGCTCTGACAATAACCTCTACAAAGATTACATATTTTGGGAAAGATCTGGCAGACTTTCAGGCAGTTTTTAAGATCTCTTGTATATGCAAAGGGAGCTTTGATTTCATGATTAGGATAGATTTATAGCAGCAGTAGCACCTATTTAAATATTATGATAACAAGTGAAAAACTCCCAATTTGAGATTGTATTTAAATGAAATGACATCTCTAAATGCTGCTAAGTTCAAGGCTGATTTCTCTCATTCAGTATTTGTGGGTATTCAGGGTTTTTTTTTAGACATAACATACATTCAAAGAATGATAAAGAAATATATCTCACCTTTTAATGAGTCTTTTAATTACAATATAATTTTTAGATTTATTTCATTTATAGAAATGTTTATTCATTTATAGAAATATTTATGTTGCTTCTCTTCCAAAACCTGTTTGAACTTTTTGTCTACATATCTGCCCATTGTGTTCTTCCATAGGTGAGGACTGAAGCCTTTACTAAAGACAAGATTTTTGGCATTGCAGTATTCAGTAATCCAATATATAGCCATGCTACTGTCATCAAACTGGCAAAAGAAAGCAGATTGAGCCCTAAGTAGTCATTATCAAACAAAACTGGCTTTAAAATAAAATATTCAGTCATCCTGAGATTAGATTTTAAAATAACTGCTTGGTTCTTAGGTGTTATGATAGGTTTCTACTCACAGTAATTACTTTTAAGAGAAAATATTGACCAATCTTCACTGAGAAGAATTAAAATCACTTAGATGTAAAAGAGCTGTTAAAAGATGAAAGGAAATTTGTTCTGGCATTATCTGAAAGTTTGAATTTTTTAAAGTTTGCCTTAAATACATTTGGATATGCTGTGTGTATGGTCATTAATTGTTGTTTTCTGTAAACAATTTTATTTAAGTAAATAAAACACACGTGTGTAAAGTTCAAGCAAGATGTGATACAGATCTTTCTAAATGTGTCTCCTCTGAGCTACTCAGATGTCATTTTCTAAGCCTTCTGTTTTACTGTCAGACTATATGTAAGAATTATGAAAAATGCATGCATTTTTTAAAAGATTATGTGTAATTAATATGTTAATCAAGAATTTGTGGTGGAGTTAATTGCCAGCAAGGCTGATGGAAACCAAGTTCAGTCTGATGCCCAGATGGATGAAAACTTCTCAGCTAGCTGTAAAGGCAAATGTTTCATGCAGAGAAGACTCAGTATCACGTTTGGGTGTTCAAAGATGCATTCTCCTGCTGCAAGGACAATCTTTTCTAAGCTTATTAAAATTTTGTATCCAAGCTGCTTTTGAATCAGAAAAAGATTTTCAAGTAAATTTTTTCATGCTAAGTTATTTTTTTTTCAGAAAGCAGCAAGAGTTAAAACCTTCTTTGCAAACACAGATGTTTTCACTGTTAGAAACATGTTGCACAACGTGGTCCATCTCAGCTTTGTAAATACAGTAGGTAACTCTGAAATGTCCATTTAATTCCAGGTCCAGACAAACCACCATGAAGGCAATGTGGTGTGTGCCTCTGTGGTGCACATCTCCACCAGTGGAACAATCTGCATATAACTTACTTAATGGAAACTAACTTTCTACCAGAGTAGGAAGTTTCAAAAGTTATTGACTTTTCTGCTAGCAAATGAACTCAAAACCTGAGTTTTATGGGCAAAAGCAGAGAAACTGAAAGGAGAATAGAATAATGAATTTTAAATTTTCCCCACAAATAAAGATGCTTTTATCTCTAGGGAATATCCAGTTAAAATAAAACATAAATAAATATTCATAATGTTTCCCTATGTACATGTATCACATTTATCATTACTGCAATTTTAAATGTAAAATAAAAAACCCTTTTGCTTTTTTTGAAACAGACTCAGCCTGCTAACAATGCCAGGAAAGCAAAGTTAATAAGCCAATTTGTTTTCTTTTCAAGCAGACATCCTTGTGTTTTATCTCAAGTTGCTTTTCAAGCTACAGAGAAAGCACCTGTAAACATGTGTTGCAGAACTACCTCATTATCCTCATTCAAACCCTGTGCAAGCACCATTAGCCAGGCACTGTTTTCAAGCAGATGTATTTCTGAACTTAATACATCTTTTCTCAGTACACAATTCACTCATCCAAAGGGGCTCTTTCTTCATAGCTCCTGTCCAGCTTGGTGATGCTTCACAAGCAAACTGAGCAAAGGATTTGAAGTCCTAATACCTGGAGGGCAGACAGACATACAGACTGATAGCAATATATTTCTTTCCAGAATACCCGATTTCTTAGTTTTCCATGAATGAAACTCCCGAGTTCCATTTCTTAGGGTTTTAGAGGTATTGATGCCCAGACACAGAAACTCTCAGGTGGCTTTGATTATTTTGATTTAATTTTAGTGGGAGAAGTGGTCTTCACCTTGTTTTGCCTCATGAATCCATGTGCTATTTTACCTTTATTTCCCCAGATGATTAAAAAATTCCTGTAGATTTAGACTGTGTGAGTCATTCAGATAGATACACTCATTTTAAGGCAACATGTGAGACCCAAGAGCTTTCAGGATGCCCCAATGAGAACCCAAAGGTATCCTGACTTCAGGGTCTGTAATGTAGCTTCATCTTTAAGACTCCAACAATTTAAAATGTTCTTTTCCATGTATGCTGAGTAAGGCTTATAGCAAATCTATACCTTACTTAGGCTTTTACAATTCTATTAGTCATCATATTTGGTCAGCTCTATTTTCCTTTAGCAATGACAAGAGAATGTGACAGTCAAGCATTTCTCAAAATAAAGCAGAAATTAAAAATAATGGCTCACCACATTTCTCCTTGACAACATTGTGATTCCACGTGGCAAGGTGACTTCAGGCAGAGAGTAAGTTATTTCACATCAGTCAAAGTTCTGCAGGTTCATATTGAAAGGGAGTCTAGGAAAGGGAGTGACAGGGAAATTTCAATGGGGAATAGAATATGAAGAACAGAGCATATCAAATGTACTGAAATCCCAGTTATTTCAGTGGGCAAGCAGACACAGGGGAGACAAGGCTCAAGTTCATGGCTATTCACAGCAGAATCAGACTGATAGGTCCTTGAGCTCCCTTAGTTCTTACTATGGGTGATCAGTGATAGGAAAAGACTTCCCTGTCTGATAAAGGTGTGACAAGAAGAGTGGAGCCACTGCAGGTTTTATGGAGCAAGGATATTGTAGGGACAGCTGGACAATAATGTCCCATTGGCAGGTGACTCTCCCCACCTCAAAGAGGCAGAGGGATTCTGCATTAGGGAGATCCAGTTTTGTAGTCTTTAAATCAGCTGAACAACTTCACTTTTATGAGAGAACAGTTTAACAGGCAGCTCCCCTTCTTGCCTTCGATTTACGGGAACGAGGCAGGCTAAAAACATGGGACGTGGTACAGCTCAGGGCCAAGGTATGGGTCTGTCTTGGCTCTCTGGATATAAATACAGGTGAGTCACTGGATGTGCCTGTACACACCTTGAAAGAAAAATACCTGAAGTGATCACTGACTGCCAGGAAACTGTGCCAAATTGTTGGCAATGTCCTTTGCTCCTCCTTGGCTCATCTTCATTCATGGGTGCTGAGCCAAGTCAGAGTCTGCCCTTTGGCTGGTTTCATTGGCTGGCTCATTGCAGCAATGTACACATTTTCTAATGAACAACCGTGTACACCCATGTACATACACACACAAACATGAATTTTCCACAGATTTCAGCATCACTTGTCACAACTTCAGTGACTCTTCTTTCAGAAGATGTGTGGTGAATATTATTTATACCCATGAGAGCATGCACAGAAGTTTCTGTGCTTCTGAGAATTTTACTTCAGGGTTTGCTTACTTGCTACATGGAATCCCTCTTGGTATTATCTTAGTTTGCTTATATAAAAGAGGAGTCAAGCAAAGAATTTCTGTAGCTAATTTAAATAATAACTGTTTCCTTTTAGAGTGAAATTTGTGTCTGTGCATAAATGTGATCTAATGGTTCAATTCTGATCTACTTAACGATGTGAATGCATTTAATAATTCCTATTAATTCCATGGTCTTGTTATAGATCCTTGTGGGCATATCTGAGAACTGGTTGGTTTGAAAACCAAAAGAATCCTAAAATGCTTCTTTTTCTCTTTGCTGATGGTGTGCATGGTCCACAGTAGTTTTTCACTGTAGTGAGATGAAAAATATTTTCAAATATACTCTTGCAATAAGAAATAAGGGTATTGTACAGCCAGAGTTTAACTGGGAAACTCCACTTTAAAAAAAATTTCCTCCTCTGTGCAAGATCTTTGCCAAAGGGTGTACATGTTACTGTTGCAGCCAAAATTACTGTTATAGCCAAGGGATGTACACGTTTCTGTGTAAAGGCTTTGCCAAAGGGTGTGCGAGTTACAGTTCAAAGTTACAGTTGAAGGGGCATTCCTGGATTTAACGTTTGTGATCTGCTTATCCACTCAATTAAACGCGGTTTATTTTCAGATGGCTGAGGGGATTGCTCATGTGATGCAAAGGCTATTGCTATGGGAGCCCTCAAAAACAAGTTCCCTTTTAACTTTTTTGCTGTTATGCAAGGTATTACTGGTACTCATGGTATTCCCCATTCCTTCTACAATATGTACTTCTACAAAGAATAGCATACCTCCAATTAAAGATGGTAAAAGTGCTCAATTTTTTTTTCTCTAAGGGTGCCAAATAAATTGCCAGTCTGCCCCAGGCCATGGCTGCTTAGCAGGCTACTGTGTGCAGCTGTAGTCACATTTTGAATGGTTTTGAATTAATGGCAATAGCTAAAGAAACAGATCTGGTTGGCAGACTGAGTTCTTCAGTGTAAAATGCCAGTAGACAGGTGGGTCAAAGCCACAGCAAACAAAATTTAAGAAGTTATAGAGAACGGTTCAAAAAAGTAACACAAGAAAACAGAACTGGTTGAAAATTTAAAGTGAATGCTTCACACTTTCAGGCCAGTGCCACTGGAAATCTGATGGCTCTGATCTGCAATAATTTCTTAGCTTAATCTCTTACTGTTGTATCAGAGACCCTCACCACTGTCACTGCGTTGTTTCTTCCACTGTTGTGGTTGATCCTAAGCAGATGTTTCCATGTTAGAACTCTGCCCACAGTTCATCTGGTCTTTTTGCATTAGGAGGAAAAGCTGAACTAAAACTGTCATGGATATTGGCCACTAGATCTCCTTTGAACATATGGACAGACCAGGGTGGTTTCCTCATGAGGAAGAAGTCTTCCATTCGCCTTTGCCTTCAGACATTTAAAGAACTAACACTGTCCTTTATACATTTACAGCAGTGCTAGTTGTTCAATACACAGAACTAAAGATGTCTAATCTTTCTGAAACAGATATGAAAATGTGGCCCTCTTGAGATGCTTTTTTCTCTTCATGGCCTAGAGAATTTGCCAGGATTAAGTGAGACTAGATCAGGTCTAACTTCTACATATTTAAAGATAGATGAAATAAATCTCTGTCTCACCACTGATTCACACCAAAAATAAGGCAGTTCAAAGAAAGATAAACAAGATGAGTGGGAGCAAGGAACACTTTTGTTTGATATGTGTATGATGAGAAATTAATTTAGAGGGAAAGTAGGTAAAGAATAACATGATAGGTCTGTTGACTAGCAGACTGGAAGAGACAAAATAAATACAGATACCTACTCTGTTCCAGTCAGGAGGAAAGGAGGATCAAATTGGATGGAACAAGCTTGAATATGGAAAAGACAACTCATTTCATCCATACTGCAAAATCATCCCATAGCCATAATAGAGCAAGACCCAAATAATTTCAAAGAACTTGGAATTAAAGCCAGGTATATCAAGACAAGGAGGATACCAGCATTTGCTTTAGTTAGTGAGCAAATGCAATTACTTTCTCATGCAGGGGTAAAGGGTTGTACTCTTCTTGTATGATATATACAGATTGGTGCAAACTGAACTGCTGACCTTGTCATTAGTCATTATATGAGAAACCTAAAAACAATTGTACATTAGCCCCAAGCCTATATTTGATTTCTGGATGTGAAGCCATATTTACCTAATGCTTGTAAACAAGCCAAAACTTGCATGCATAAAAATGATTTTTTTTTTACAAATTTGTTTAGAATTTGCTCCTTATGTTGCATGTAAAAAGTAACATTGCTTTTATTTGATGAAATGCAATCACTTCTAACTTTCTCTTTTATGTCTTCCACTTTTACAAGATGTTTCTTCTGGCAATATCAGTCAACTTTCTTTACCTTGCTCTTTGTTCCCACATTGCCAATATTTCTGTGCTGCTGACTTCTGCACATATCCTCAGGAGTTTTTTTGATGATACTGTGAACAGGAGACCCTGGATGTTTACCAACTCCTTACTTATTTATTATACCTGGCTCACTTCCTAGGACACAGTGAAAACAATGTCTGTTCTTGTTGATTGCTAAACAAACCTTGTAAGGAAACAGTCCTCCAGTATGTCTAGGAACATTGCTTCTTCCCTTGGGACCCCATTGCTGTCATCAAGAGCAACACCTGGAAAATAGTGGCTGTCTGAGCTCTCTTACAAACCTTGGTATCTGCACATCTATCTACACTTTTCAGCAATATGCAAAGGGATGTCTGTTCTGTTTTCTTTGTCTTTAGTACTTACTGAGTTACACCTTGAAATCTGTGACCTGCATTGCCAAATAGAATTTACTGAGGCATTCTCTTCTACATTTAATCCAAAGCTTAAGCACATAGCTTTGATTAACTCACCAGAGCATGGAAAACTCCAAGGCCAGAAGGAACTTTTGTGTTCCTCAAAGACTCTGTGATTCTGCTGTTTCTCTGTCTGTAGCAGGTGGCATTATAAGGGGATGAAATTTTCAGCACTGCCCTAGAGATTTGGATACTCCCATTCCCTTAAAACATCATCCTAAACATTTCTGAAAGAATTCCAGGAATGCTTATACAGATATGAGTCTCTTGTCTCATCTTTGACTGACCTGCCATATAAGTGCTTATGAAACATTAAAACTTGCATTATTCCAAATGCATCTCCATTACAGTGCTGCCTTTAGTACTGGTTGTAGTGAATCTCCAGCAACAAGAGTTGGCATCTTCCTTTACATATGCCAAGAAATTTGTGCTTTTCCATTTTTTTTTCTTCTGATCTGCCACAATTTTAATGCTGTGATGTTTCTCCCAGACCTCCTACCACTACCTTAGAACTGAACAATTGATTCACTGATTAATCAAGCAATTAATTGACACAAGCCCTATTTATGTTAAGTTACAGAACACAAATATTTGCCTAGTGCTGGATGTAGCTTTAAACACAGACTCCATAAGTATTTTTATTAGCCATGAGCATTTCTTGAGGATAATCCAAGTGCAAAACTCAAGCTCTTCCTCCTTCCTGATGATTTGAATGGATGGATTGTGTCAAGAGTCACACTCCTTTTTTGTGTTAAAACCTTAATCTGATAAATAACTCTCAGGATGATTTTTAAAAGCAGAAAGGGCAGTAATGTGTCTTGCTCCCACTAACAATTCAGCAGAGTTAGGCACTGTGCTCCAGTTTACATTTTTAAAGATTTACCTTCTTTGTCTTGAAAGCTGTGTTGACAGCAAGCTCCATTCAGGACATTCCTCTGAGAGAAGCCAAGAGGCAGTCTCAGACCTTCCTGTGGATGTGTGAAGAACAACTGGTAACCAAAGAGCAGGGAAAGAGACTGATGTGCTGCAAGCAAGGAAAAAAGAAATTTCTCAATGTGAAATTGTCAACAGCTTGTTCATGACTCAGAATCTGAAACCTCTTTTAACTGCAAAGTCACACACACACAGATGCACATACATACATACATATCTATATAGATCTTGTTAAGGTACCAAAAATATATTCTAAGGTTATATTTCTTTGTCAAGAAAGGACCCTAAGACTGCTGTTGTTTAAGTTAGCCCTTTGGAGAGGTAAACCCAGTTCTCTGTCATTTAGTGTGTTGTCTCATTCTGGCCCAGTGCTCTGTGCATCCGACAAGGTGATGCTGTTTCTTAATGCAATTTACTGATTTTGTTCAAATCTCTTATTTTAAGAGATAACCAGTAGATTTAAAAGGCAGGTTAAATAAATATTTGAGGCTTGCTAGAGTTTTTCAGCTGTTTTGAGGGGTTGAATCTAAATCTTAGTTTCCTAAAGCACTGCTGGGTCCTAGCAGCAATTCAACTGTCTCTGCCTCACTTTCCTTATTTATTGGATGGGAAGGAGAGCACTTCTAAGTGTCTTTACAGAGGTAAGCCATACTGTTTGCGAGGTGGCATAGTCTGTCTGGCTTTTACTAACACATGGGAGCACAATGCAACTCCTTCCATACCTTCTGCTAAATGCTGCAGCCCTCCAGGGCTCTGCTGGGCTCACCTCTGTGCTGGGTAATTCTCCACAGAGTGGCTCTCTGGGCTGGTGCTCCCGTGCAAACAAAGCTGTCGTGACACAGGAGCGATGCCTGCGAGGTTGCCCGCAAACAAAGCCATGCTTACTGAGTTTATCTGCATGAATTGGTGGAGCTTGCCCGTTCCTGCCCAGTTCTTTTGGCTCAGACACCTTAATTCTGAATATATCCCTTGCTATATGCTGAGTAATCTGTTGTGAAAAATGCCTCTGAAGAGGCCCCATTATGCACGCTCTCCTACCAGGCAGCATTAAAATCCTGCCTAAATGGCCTGATGGCTGATTAAAGTCCCAGAAGTTTTTAAATGATTATTTATGCTTCTCAGCCATTATCTAGTGATTGTTGAAGCACCTTGCCGGAAGCCTTCTTTGTGGTGAGTAATGAAATAATGCAAATTGATGGGAGCCGGTGCCGATTTTTAAAGGAAAAGAGGCTTCATTGGATGACAGGATCAATGTAGTCTGTGTGAGCTGTTGAAAAGATTTGTCAGCGGGGATGTCAGACACCCCCTCATGACAATCCTCACAGGAGGGTGTCAGAGACCAAGAACCTTCCTGACCTCTCTGGCTGGGAGACCTGGCAGAGTTTCTGTAAGTATGGAAACAGAGAGAGGAAAGAAGACTCCTGGAGAGGGAAGACATGGGGGAATCCCAGAAATATGTAAAGCTTTGGCTTTAGAAAGCTGCATGTGCACTGAGTTAATCAGATCACACACGTTTTGCCACCATCCCAAGATCACAACAAGGGATCCCTGAAGCGTTCTCAGACCTCTGACATATTCTGTGACTAGGGCCACAGAAGGACAGGATGAAGTTCAGGTTCAGGTTCAGTTTAAGGTTTTTTATATTATTTAGGATTTATCAGTTTGTCGAAAGAATATACAAGAACTTATCAATCTTAGATTTAACATTTTGAACATGATTTTGGACAGCTACGGTTTAAGTCATTGTTGCCTGCGTGTTGTTCCAGTTTCTGGTATTTAAAATTAACCAAGAGATGACGTAAAGTATGAAGACCACTTCATGAAGCAACCATCTGATAAACAAGAGAACAAATATTAAGAGGAAAAATTGACTAAGACCCTAACCCTCTAATGTTGTTTTAATGACGATTGATATTAGAATCAGGCTATTCAGTGGCAGTGAAAATTCATTTTCAGGCATATTTCTATTACCTCCATGGCTTTGAAGTAACCCTTAACATTAATGAAAATATACTAGAGTAAAAAGTAGAGCTTTTGCTGTCTCGGTTTCTCTTGGAATTGAATGTATGTACTAAAAGATTAAGGTTTTATTTATTTTCTTCTTTGTTTGCTTTTCACTGGGCATTGTTCCTGTGGGAAAGCTGTGATTTAAAAGTTGCTGCATTGCAGTATAATGTGCTCAGTTGTGAGACTCAAATCCCAAATGACAGGCCAACTGAGATTTCTCCCAGTGAGGTCTCATGTAAACTAACTCTGGCAAAGGGCACCTTTTTATTTTGGATATAGATCTGGAACGATCTGGACAGATCTGGAAAAGTTATTAAAATATTTTGATTCGGATATTTAAGTATTCTTGGTGTTTAAAGCTGTAGTTCAGCCTCACTCTACTGGGATGTTATTTTGTCCAAAACATTCAATGTGAGTTCCTGAGAGCTCATTGTGGTACGTAAAATTGAGCTGCCTTAGTCCATTCACCTGCTTCAGACCCTTCTCACGACAGGAACCCTGCCCTTACCTGGTACCCACATGCAAACTGCAGAGAGTCTGTGCTCCCACAGTGAGGTTTGTGTGGGGGTCACTCGGTATAGAAATTTAAGCATTTCTAGTTCTTAACTTCTAAGCTCTGGAGACCCAGCACAGCATTTAAAGAATGCCTAATGTGTGCAAACACCATTTTGCCCAGCCCAAAGAAATGTAGTTGTCGCCACTGCCAACTTTTGCATTGCTCTTAATTTATCATGTTTAACTTTGCTTGTGTGCAACAGAGGAATCAGCAGCTCCACAGACTTGTATTAAAGAATGCAGGGGTGTCATAGATGTCCACGGACTCACAGAACAAATTACTGGATATCCTCTTATTAAGAGACACATCATGATGACAATCCAACCATCAATAAATGTCATAATTGTGTACAATAAATGAAAAGTGAAGAATCACCAAGAGCTGTGACCCTTATATTTTTTAAAGAATGCAAATACAATCACTCCTTTTGAATTTTCATTTAGAAATTGATGTCCCTGCCCAGAAGCTTGGAAGATGGTCTGTGGATACATATTAAGCTGAGGAATTAATGCTCACAACTACCACCTGCCCAAATAGAGCCCTAACTGCACCAAGCAGAATATTTTGGGCCCATCATGTAGCCAGATATACAAGAATGACAGGGCCACATGACCAGTGAAAGGTGACCTAACTAATGTTGAGAAAGATGTCAGTCGTGGCCTTTATGCACAAGCTCATTTTCGTGGTTGCATTCCTTGACAGGGAGAAGCAGCTCTGACAGAAGGAACCCTCTGAGAACTCCTCTCTGTCTGTCCTGTCCATGGAGACCACACACACACAGAGCCAGGAGAGGACCTCATTCCCTGAGGCCATGACTCCACTTCTGCTCCTGACTGACAAGGACAGCGTGGGGAATGACCACAAGGCTGATATTGCTGACGTCCATGTGGCTCCACCAGGTTCCTCAGGGGTGGTTTCTGTGGAATGGGATGTACATTACACAGCTCAGCATTCCTGATCTCCCTCGAATGGGCAACAGCACTGGAGCCCTTCCCTGTTTGCAGGGGACTTTGATTTGCTCTCTGGCCACACGAGTCTTCCTTAGCTGTACCCACAGTGCTTTATTGTGTGAAAAAGGTGCTCCATCCAAACAATGTGAATTAAAGCAGGTCTAGAGAATTCCTTCTTTGTAATAAGTTATCCATTAAATACCACTTGAGCTTTTCTTGTTTTAAAGCATATGTCAACATAATCTCAAATACTTTTTATAAAGTACTAGTAGTAAGTCATTAAAAATGACAAAAATGTCTTTAATCTATAAAAAATATTTTAATCAACTGAGATATCTTTTTCAACATAACAAAATAAACACAACCCAGACTAGGCTATCTAATCTTCAGCTCACAGTGGGATGACTTTACAACAGAATGTCAGAATCACCAACTAAATTCATTGGGTGCTTACTGCTCTCAGGAGCTTTCAGGTATGTTCTTCTCACTACTGTGGAATATCCTAGTTCTTTTTAAATATTTACAGATGTCGAATATTTATATGTTTGTATTTCCTCAGGGGGTAAATCCTGGCACTTTCTGAAAGGTGCCATGACTGAGAAATAGGAAATAACTTTTTAGTAGCCATTGCTCAAAGGTAAGATAATAATTCGATAATGTTTGAGAGCAGCCATTCAGAATTTTCATTGCCTTCAATTGATTAAAATGACCAGAAATGTTGGAAAAGGCAGAGGAGTTCAGAGGACAGGGAAAAAACTGCTAATTATATGAAATGGAATATAGTTTGGGATAACCATATACAGTACAAACATACAGCATTAATAATAATTTAAATGTAGCATTCATCCATGTAGCATATGCACAATTGAGAAGCTACATTAAAGGAAATCTTCTGTTTTTAAATTACTCTAATTGAAGCTGATCTGTATTTTATATGGTGAGGCTGTAATAAAGACCAAGATGCAGCATAAAAGTTTATGATAATTATGCACATCATTCACAATGCGTGCTTGATCTCCGCTCATATTTCATATTTTATTGTATGACAATTATCAAATACTTCTTTTCTGTGATCCTTATTTCCTTTCATGCTGCTTGTAATTGAACAGAAGAGATCTCCACAGAGGGATTTCATTCATTTAGTCATATAAATAGAGATCGAAATCTCTCCATGGTATTTCTCCAAGTAAATATTTGCTGAGATTTAATAATCACATTGTCTAATGATGGACAAATTTAACTTTCACTCAGACCAGTTTTGCAAAGTAAATTTCATAGACTTAGCTCTTCTCCACAAATTTAAGCTGTTTTGTGTTTTTAATGAAGTCTCTAATAGATATCTGTCTGTCACAACCAAATGCACAATTTGGTATCTACGCTTGCTTCTTTGCAGGAAAGCAATGGAAGACTCAGAGAACCCTGAGCTTCTCTTCATGCTTCCCTGAAGCTCTCTCTTCATGCTCACAGATACAAAGGTGATACAATTTTGTGGCTTTGGTCCATGTGATGGGAAATTTGCTCATCTGTAACCCAGGCTGCTTTTCCTCCTGAGCACCAAGAGGATCTGTAGATGTGATACCTGCCAAGGTACAATCACCACAGGGAACAACACCCTAGCTTTTGCCTCCTAAGAACTTGCAGTCACAAAGAACAAATACCTTTCTTTGCTAGCGAGTGTGTGACAAGAAACTAATTCTATTTGCCGACAGCTGTTGGTGCTCTATCCTAATTTCTCCATTAAAACATTAAGTGTACTGTGTCTTATGTGCATGTTTCACACATTTACACAAACACAGACAGATTTATTTTTCAGTACAGGCAGTACAGAAGCCTTTTTACACCATTACAGCAAAAAATGGAGCTGTAGTAAAGGTGAAGGAAAGGTGAATCACAGCTAGAAAGACAACACTTACTGCTTCTTATTTTCTTCATAAACTAAGCATGTAAGAGTAGACATAAGTCATATGGTATTTATTTCTGAATCATTCCTTCATAATTTGTTTACCTCTGTTTTCTTAAGAAAAGTGTTACTAATAGTTAAATATGGTTGTGATTTTTTTTGCTAGAATTGCTTTCTTGTATATGAGTTTTTAGCCATTTCTCTTCTTGGAAAGTAGCCTGCCTCCTCTGCAAAACAGTATTCCAAAAATGCTTGTGTTTCTCACCTCTGGGCTGGTGAGACTATGAAAAGTATCTCCCTTTTTAACAAATCTTTCAAAACTAGTCAGCCCCTTAATTTCATTATAAATTGACTTGTACAAATCCTTACAAGTATGGTTGCCCTTTGACAGTTCTTCCTGCTTTAGTCTTAGAACAGCAATGGGAACAGAACTCTTGATCACAGCAGGAATGCGTTTATGATCATGCATTGCTCAAGTCTGTTTTTATTTCTCGTTTTATGTAAAATGCTGCAGTAATCCCTTTAGAATTCCCCTCAGCTTAAATCTCAGAGACTGTTCAAGACTGCCTCTTAATGTCTCAAGAGCACTTCAGCTCACATAAGCCTCATATTCAACAGGTAAAGCCCACTTTGTTCTATAGAGATGGCTGAAGTAATGTAAAATTAAAGATTTAATCTTCTGTGGTAACTCAGACTGTCCTCAGTGCAGCACAAAGACACTAAAAGTCTGTTAACTTTTAAGTAAGTAGAAAATTCTTTGATTGACAGTGGTCTGCTGTATTGATCCCAAAAACTATGCCACAACAAATTTTATTACAATTGGGTGAGAAGACTTATTGCACACTTCGGGAATGCAAGGGGATTCATTTTACTATTAACAGGTTTTCTCCATTATAAATTTTAATTGACAGGATTTGAAGGCAATTGAAGTAGAGACCAAACATTTTGGACAAATTAAGGAAGGATTTTTTTGGGTTTTTGTTGTTTTGGGGGTCTTTAAATTTAGATGGAAGCAGTCAAAGGACACTTGAGAGTTCAAATAACTGGTAATTCTATGAAACGGAATATAGTCTGCACACTTTTATTCTCATTGGGAACTTCACACAGGGGCTTAACTGATCTGTACCTTTAATGTGTTTTCTCCCAGCTAGAGGACAGATGCTTGCACAATGGACTCCACCAATTAATGCAGCCCAGGCTGACATTCAAAGTTGGTTAATATGGACGCAGCCAAACAGCACATATTTCCTCAGACACAGAGCAGTCAGGTGCTTCCAAATCCCTCTAGTTTTACCCTCAGCAGACCAACAGAAGCTGTGTTAAAGTGGTCTGGGCTGGTATCCCTCAAGTCTCATAACAAATTTGCAAAGAAGAACAAATGCAGACTACAGATGACTTGAGAAGCAAAGCAGCCAGACATTTTGGTTGATGCTTTGGAAATAACTCTGATATTTCAATGGTACTTTTCCACCTTGAACTGAGACCAAAAGTTAAAATGGTAATTTCTTTATGTACCTAAGTGTCCTGGAAAATTGCAGATGGCCAGACACCTAAATAAAACATTTTCATAGAGAATAGTTAGTACTAATCTGTTTCCAATGCCATGGCTCCAAATCCTCATCAGAGATGTGGAGGACCAGGTAGGTCCCAAACACAGGGAGGCTGAACAGTTCTTTAGCCTGTATTGACTTGACTTTACATCAGAACTTTACTGGTGATGAGCAAAGTTTAGACAGATCCCTCACGTGAACACACAGAAATCCACATTTAGGCATCATAATATGTGACCTGAATCCTACCCAACAGGATTAAACTGCTCTAGCTGTCTAATTTGCTCATGAAGATCATAGCCTTTGCAGTCCCTGTGATTCCTTTTAAAATAAGAACACATTTCTGACATGATATTCCTGCAGTATTTCAAATTGTATCTTTTTGGGGCAAAGTTCTGAGATTTGTAAAATAGATATAAAAGGTTACAAAGAACTGAGCCTATGGATAATTCTTTTTTTGCCTCTGTTTTGATAGCTCCCCATCTAGAAGAATTCAGATTTTCCCTTCTCTGCCTCCTTTCCCTTGATTCTCTTGATCTTACTTCATGTATTGCATTCAAAATGCCTGATTCAATGTAAGATAGGAAATTTCTGGCAATACTCAGAGACCATTTTCAGTGGAGCAGTTTGGTGGCTATAGGAATCACTCCCATCCAAAAGGTGACTGGATGCAATGCTGTGGGCCTCATTCTCCTCTTTATTGTTTCATTTTCAGTAAAGCATGATCTTGTCATTGACCTAGGAACATCCCTCTCTTGTTTGTTTTGGAAGACGTCCCAAATCTGTAGCCACCAGTGGGCACCTTGAGTATGAAAAGCAGAGAGTAAAGGCTGCTTCAGCATCTTCTTCTCCCTCAAAATTCCTGTGTAGCCTGGCAGTAAGGCAAAAAGATTTTGGGGACATTGCCATCAAAAACTGCCCTGAGCATAGAGGAATCCTGACAACAGGCTTTGCACAACAAGGCTGTGTTTTACATTGTAAACTACATTTTCTTTATCTTTCAGAATCCAAAGATGTTTATTTTCAATTTTTAGATACTCTCAAGTGAACAAGAAACATGTATTTGGGCAAACACATATTTGGCCAAATCCCTTAAGACCCCAAAGTAAAAACCTCAAAATCTCACCTAGGTTTGCCCATCACCATGCAGGCACTCAGCTGTCTTGGAGCTGCAGTATTAAAGGGCTTGCTGAAAGTGTGCAGCCTCACAGGCAATTTCATTTTGTAAATGTAAGCTCTGTGAGGAGTGCCAGGATAAAGATAGGACTATAATTACTTAAATAAAAGGCAGAGGTTGCTCCTCCAGCATTCATCTCCCCATCTTTGAGCTTTACTCCTTTGCTCATCATCATAGCAGCTGAGTGCTTTCTCTGTGAAAGATCATAACTGTCTGGGAAGGCTGTAAAGGGAAGGGAACACATCTGCAAAAGGTCCCTAAGCCCAGCTATCACTTCTTCAGCCTCAAGTAAATAGTTCAGAAACATATTTTTGAGCAAACTGCAATAACACTGGCAGTGTTACCCTACTTAAGTCCAGCCAGTGAGAAATACTGGGTCTGAGGCTCCCATTAGCTCATTTTGCTTTAACATTGGGTCTGAGATAAGTTTTTGTAACTTTTCAGGGTCTTGGTTTCCTATCCTGAAAGTGACAGCAATGCTTTAGTTCATCTAGAATCTAAAACAAAAGCCATGAAAATCCCTGTAGAGACCTCAGGAACCAAACCTGAGGTCCCTCTGCAGTTCCCAATCTCTGCATTAGACTTGCTATGTCCAGCTTATATCTCATCTCTCCCCGTCCAACATACACAGACTTAAATTTTGTATTTTTCTCTCTAGCAATAGGTCATAAAAAGGAGAAGCAGTGAGTGTCCCAGTATGACCAGCTGGTGTGTCCAAAGGCAGTGCTCTCTTTGGGATCATGAGTTTGATCCCCTTTGAATGAGGGAAATCGGACCTGGCTGAGCTCAGCCCCACACAAAGACAGCCAGGACTGCATCCTGGGGAGTCTTTGCTTCACTTTTCTATAAATACCCTGTTTCTAGTGAATCTTTAGGCACTGATGATGTTACAAATACCTGCAGCCCAAATTCAGTTTAGATGCCTGGGTATTTTTCACTGTGGCCCCTGAAATCTGCATTTAAGTGCTGAAGTGTTTGTTTAGCTCTTACTGCTTTTGACATTCTCACCTCATGAAAATCAGTGTGTGTTCTACCACTGACTTCAATACAGCTGGAATTTTTCCTTAAAGTCTTGGAGCTAACAGCCTGTTACTTGCTACTAGCTATGACTGGGCAATTTTTGATTTATCAGAGGAGATGAAACATTCTTGATGTACCAGCTAAAATTTTTAATCAATTCAAGGCAAAAATCCTCTTCTTCCTAATAGAATATTCTGTTTCTCCCAGCTACCTGGGAAATTCCATTATCTTCTGTCATGTGTCAAAATATATCCACTGAGTATTGATATTAAGCAGTTATGTGAGACAAAATCATTTGTGTATGGTAAGAAAGCAGAGGCAAATGACTGCATTCCGAACTGCCTTTCTTGGTAGCAATGTGGCAAAGGCTTCAATCCTCATATGGAAATGAGAAATGCATGTAAATTGTTTTGTCTAAATGGATTTTCATTAGAAGTGAAATCCGAGCAGTTAAAAAATCACTAATGCTCACTGGCAGGAGCCAAATGGCTGAGTCAACATCACTTTTAGTCTTTAGTTCTTTTCTGTAGTGCTGCACCACTGAAATAGTCTGATCAAACTTGGCATTGCGTTGTGCCAGATTAGTTAAATCATTGACTGACTCATCCTTGGGGTATGACAAGTGCTAAATGAGCTACTGATCCTTTGCAGTGCTGGGTACAGCTGACTGTGGGACTAGGACACAGACAATAGGAGATGTTTATAGTGGGTGGCTCTGTCCTCCTGTTTAACTCCTCTTATTTATTCTGCAGAGGTTCTCTTCCTCACCCGAGATGCTGATTGTTCTAGCTATGATGGAAAGAAGTCCAACACTCTCAATTTAAAAAACTGAAGGGTCACCAAGGTTCCAAAAGTCAGTCTGAGCAGGACTCAAAGTGTAGACCTGAAATCCTACATCTGTTTGTGGTACAGCCTCCAGGACCTGAGGAAGGAGGTGTACCACAAGCTCTAAGCAGGATTATGCACTGCAGAGATAAGGGCTGTGCTCTGCTGTGCATCCAAGAGCATCTCTGTTCTCAGAGCTGCCTGACAGAGCTGTGCCCCTCAGGTAGCCAGGCTGGGGGGAGCTGCTCCTGTGAAGGCAGATTCCTCAGGAAGATATCCTGAGATCCAAAGTACAGATGCTGACTGACAGCCACAATTTTAAGAGTTCAGCAAGGTTTTTAAGTGTAAGTATCTGAAGTCTGCTTGTGTGGAAGACATCCTGATATGCATCCATTCATGTGCAGAAAAAGGAGGCAAGAAGCAGGGTGACAGGTCTCCCATCAGCCTTTCTAAGCGCTTCTTTCGGGATGCACAAGTTTTCTCTGCAATTCTTTGGCTACAACTCTGTGAAAGGACTTGGAGCTTTACAGCCTTGTGTTCTACACTTGCTTTCCTCTGAGGAATTGCTTTGGATTCAATCAAGATATGCTAAATGGAAGGCTGCACTAGGTATATCTCAAGGCAGTTTAGTTTGCATTATTGTCCACTGGGGATATTCTTATCATGCTATTTGTGTGGAGAACTGTCATAACTAACACAGACAGGCCTGTCCCATCCTTGTTTCCTTGAGCTCCATGTCATCCAACACTTTTGAATCTGTACAGAACATCAGAATGCAGAGTTCACCTTTACAGTATTAATTGAATGACATTGCACTTAGCTGAAGAAAAAAACCAGGATTTGGAAGGTGGCTTGGTTAAGCATTTTGTTTGTTATCAGAGAGTGAAACTATTCTGCTGAATCCGCCTTAGTGATGCTTCTTGGGTACTCTCCTACATGAAATTGGAGATTTTTGCCATTAAGAACCAAAAAAAAAAAAAAACCCAAAAACCAATCAAACAAAACCCCAACCAACCAAACAAAAAACAACAACAAAAAAGCCCTAAAAAAACAACAATAAAAACAAAAAAAACCACCAAAACACAAACAAACAAACACCCTAGAAAAACATTTATCAAAAAGGATCTGGAATACCTGGTCAGTTATGAATTCAAGGTCCCTGTCTCCTGCCCAAAGACAAAGCTACTGCTCACAAGCAAAGCAGGAGATTGCACTGAGCTAAAGTTACCCACACAGCCTTGGCACTATACAGGGACAGAAGAAAACAACTACAGCTGGAATGAAATGTCCACAACAAGTTCTCAGGTGATTAAAGTGTTTTTAGACAGATAATATTATCTATTGTTACTGTCTCTCACAACTTACACTGAAAGCTCAGGTATAAGTCCTCCTCCTGCTTTCTGAACTGTTGTGTGGGACAGTTTTAGGGGCCCCTAAAATTGTTTTTCCAATAGAACCAAACATTTGAAATGCCAGAGACTGGTGATACACTGGCACATGTTGCCCAGAGAAGCTGTGGATGCTGTTCAAGGCCAGGTTGGATGAGGCTCTGAGCAGTGTGGTCTAGTGAGAGGTGTCCCTGCCCATGGCAGGAGGGTTGGAACTGGATGGTCTTTAAGGTCCCTTCCAACCCAAACCGTTCTATGACTTTGGGATTTGAGAAACCTGGATCTCCTTACTGAGCTGTCTGCACTCCCTGGATCTTGGGCTGAGTCCTGGTTTGCTCTTCCTGCCTGAGTTGCAGAGATGTGGTTCACATTGCTGAGGGGAGCAGCCCCTCCGAGCTGCTCTCACCTGCAGTTTGACTGAACACCTACAGGTGTGACTGGGGCTGTAATTTCTGGGAATCTCACTAAGGTTAGTAAAAATAAACATGGAAACTTAGTAAATTAACTTGTGCAATTTTGTTCATTTAGTAAAGCAAAAGTACAGCAAAACCTTATGGTATCTTTTTTTTTATAACCTGGAGATTGTAGCAAATTGTGTTTGGTCCATAACAAATTTTCCCAGAGTAATAGCACAAGGTCTGAAGTGTTTTCAGGTCTGAGTGCTTTCAGGCTCTTGATAGACATTTGAATAGCACCTCCTGGTCAGCAACAGCAATCCTTCCCTACCTCAGCCTCTGCCAAATTAATTCCATAAATTCTTTAGTACTAATATATTTGTAAGCTGGAAAAATTAGATCTGGAGAATGAGGTATTGTCTTACTCTGGGAAGGCATGCAAGCCTTTAATGAAGGCAGGTATCAAACTAATAATCACTCATTTAGAAATTGCTAAATGCCATGAAAAACTGTCCTGGTATCTGGAGAGTTTAAGACAGACCCACAAAGTAAGAAACAACTATTGCTACTGGTGGCTTTTGAAGCCACTAAATACGTCTGACGTTCACTTTTCAGGTCTGTGAGTCACACAGAAACCACATCTTGCTTCAACCAGAAACAAGACCCACTTTACCCAATAAATTGACCAGACAAGGCTGTTCATTTGACCTTAATTACCCAAGTGTTCAGCCAATATTATGCAGACAGACAACATCAGTTGACACATTGGTCCAGCTAATAGTGATACTTAGCACTCCCTACCATTTTTCATCTTCAAAGCACTTTCCAAATTTTACTTAATTAATATCTTTGAAGATGCCAAACTGTTTGCTGATATTTCACTGATAGTTTCTGCTCTGTCCAGAGCAGAGGAAAAGATGCTATTTCCTAATTAGGTTTTAGTAGACACTACTGACTTCCCCTTCTTCTCATCTGGTTTTCAGTATCCTTCTATTTCCAGCAATCTGACCTCTTGCCAGTCAGCACCTGGGGAATTATTGCCTTACTTGCCTTTTAAATGACAGATAACAAATTGTTGTCAAAGTAAAACCTTTCCATTTTTCTTTCAGACAAATTTAAATTTTACATGCTTAAGTCTCAGATCTTCAATCCTTTTAGTCATAACAAAGTAAGAGTCAGTCAATTAGTTCAAAAAAATTCCAAATAATTTTCTATCTTTTCAATATGTTTTTTAGGTATAATTTCCTGACTTTCTGCTTGTTACAGTCCTACAAACATTTATCAGATGCTTGAATTATAGGCCACTGTTTCAGCGGAAGCTTTGTCAGGTTGTTGAAATATGGATGTGATTCTGGACCTTTCATGTTTTCATGGAACATCTAAAGTCATATACAGTATATTACATGTCATTTGCACTGCTGCATGTGTCACTCTCAGAGGGGAATTGGCTACTGGCAGAGTGCACTCCAAAGTCACAAACTAGCATTTCCACCAAGGTCATGAAGCTCACAGCTTTTACACACAACAGTGTATTTAGGGGGAAAAAAAAATCTGCAAAGGATGACTGTATCCTGTAAAATTAAGTTAAAGGCAAATTTTCAGTAGGTGTGAGGACAGTGCATTGATCAGACAGTTTTACAAAGTACACAGAGAGCAGGTTGTTAGGATACTGCTTCAATACCCTCTGGGCCACTCAAAAATTGTGCCTTACACTACATTACAAAACTGTCACTTGTTGAATTTTAAATGACCTAGACATTAAGGAAGATTAATTTCCTTCTAGTCCTTTTCTTTTCATTTTGTTCCAATGCCTCAACTATTTCTTCTAATTCTGCTCTAGCTATAATCATCCTTCACATACATATCTGTCAGACACAGTACTGTCCATCATTTGTCACAGTTTAAATACAGACTCACACACTCACACTGCAGACTCCTGTGTGTGTCTGGCTGTAGCTCTTTCATCTGCAGCTCAGCAAAGAATTGAGCCTGCTTGCATTCTGTTCAACAAAGCACTTAAACATAAAAGTAAGGATCAGCCTGATCCTGAAGCACATTGCAATTAGAAATGCATTGTTTAGTTAAAGGTTGAGATGAATGGTACTTTTTGATATCTTGTACACTATAAGAAGAAACCTCCTTTCACTAACTTTCTGGGATGGAAAAAAAAAAAACCAAACTATTTCAGTGGGTACTTCTACCAGCAGAAAATCCATCTGGCCTTACTCTAATAGGATGCTAAAAACAGTAACAGTGAGAAACACCCAGAGCAGAAATACTTGTTAAAGATGTGATCAGCAGCCAGTGTGCCCCTCAGGGACTCACTGTTTACTCTGGAAGTTTAGGGTGGGTTTTTCCAAAAGAAAAAAAATCTTGATAAAAATACACCCAGCCTATAGGAAAAACAAAAAAAAAAAAGAAAAAAAAAGAAAGGAAAAATAATTTAAAAGCAATTTGGAGTAGAAGAAAGGAGAGAAGAGAGATCTCAGGGAGAAACAATTTTAAACCAGTCCACTGCTTCCCCCACCACCAGCCATTCATTGAACAAAAGGCCTCTGAGAAGCTGGGGACTAAGAGAGCTGGTAGAGGAGGTACAGGAGATAATTTGTTTAAAAGAAAGGGCTGCAAAGCAAAGGTCACTTCAAAGACTGCCCAGAAATGTGGAATGTTGGCCTGCTCCTCCCTTTCACGCTGCAGTGTTGCCATGATAGCATGCTCTATCCTACTTGTGAAATTGTTTCTCACCACAGAATATCTTGGTACCATTTTCCCTGTTCTCCTCATGGTTTTCAGGATCAAACTGTTGTCAAAGCTCCACAACTGAAAGACGATATATTTAGTTGCAAAATGAACTATCTTTGTTTGTTTGTTTGTTTTTGACAGCTGTATTTATAATTCTTCACAGATTGCTCAGCTGGGGTTCAAAGCTTTTCTTTAATTGTGCTTATTCTTCTGGAAGTTACCCAGTACATCCTGCAGTGGTTGAAACTGGATGACAGAATTAAAGTGAAAGATGAGCTTTGCTGTCCGGTAGCAGCCAATTATGAAGTAGGCAAAGACACTATTAAGAAAAAAAAAAACTTTTTTAAAAAATTAAGAAACCAAAGCTATATTGCCCTTCATGATTCTGAGGTATTTTGGTTCATTGTCATCAGCTGGACACCACTTCATAGCTCATTTTTTTGTTTCTGGGCCATTCATAGTATTTTAGTTCACGTTTGTCATAGCAGAACTCATCTGAAAATGGATCTCCATTTGCTCCTGCAACTGAGATGGATGAAATTGTTTTGCATGAAAAGAAGGCCGTTTCCCAAGGATGTTTTTAATTGTTTCTTTTTCTGACCATTATTTTCCAAGAATTCACATTGACAAGTCTATGGCAGTGATCGGAAACTCGTAATTTTGAGTAAAAATTACACTGAAAGAAGATTGACTCGTAGTAGTACGTGCAAAACCATTCTGGTTTTTAATATCCTGTTTCTGCTGAAATGAAGAAGTCTGAATAAGATGCTACAGACTTGCTTCTCTAGGATTACAGCAAGTCTGGTCCTCATTGGCCATGGTCTACAGCATTGGCCTTTGGTAGTATTATAAAAATACAAAGGAAAAGAAGAAGAATTCTTTGGCAGGCTGTTGCCTACTGAGTCTGCAGACTTATTTTTCTCCAGGTATAAGTATTTTGACACTTTCAAAATGAAATCAGCACCTAATCCATCCATGAGTAATCTAACTTGTAGGAAACAGAGAACAAAAAGAGTGATTTTAGATAAATCCTAATTAATTGTACATGCAAATGTCTTGGATGGCTGTGGTCATGCAATTCAAATACATGACTAATTACATTGGAATTATAATGCCATATTTAAATAGATAAACATATATAAAAGTGCCTGCCCAGGAGTTTGCATGCTGGAGACTGGAATAGAATAATTTATTGGCTCTTTAGTGCCACCTGTTGAAAATTGAAAACTCATGCAAATGAATCTGTGCGCCAATTAGTCGCCCATTTAGAAGGGGAATGTCCACTTGTTTGGCTGGTGTGAAAGTCAAAAACTTCAGAAATTTAGCAGCTGGGGTGGAAGTATTTGAAACGTGGTTGTCACCCAAGGAAGGAAAGTGTAACATACCATTGGTGATGCTGGGGAGCAGGAGCCAAGCTCCTGGGACACGTGGCACATTCAGAATGTCACATCCATTCAAGAACGGGGCTGGTGTCCCTTCTCGCCACTAAGCCATCGCAGCACATACCTCAAAATAGGCATCCTGGTTGCAGAAGCCTCTTCTTCCATGAGTATTTCCATAGTAGTGCTTCTCTGCTAATTAGGAGCAAGATTACTATGGCCTTGGCTGTGAAGAGTTGTGCTGGAGGCAGACTGAGCACTCAGAATGCAGCATGTGGTGCCACACGAGGAGAGAAGAGAAGCTGCTGTGTCTGTGGGGAGCATCAGCAGTGAACCAAAGTAAGTACCCTGCCAGCTCAGCCGTGACAGCTCAGTGGCCAAGCTGCTGACATCACCTCTGAGGTCAAGAGAGCAGATCAGAGAAAAAAATATTCTCCCAGAAGTTCAGTTTTCAGAAAAATTATTTATTTCCTGCTTTATTCTTTTATTTTAAAAAGACCGTCCATTTTATTTTTGACTTTGGATTCAGTTTATGATCAAGTTCTATCAAAAATGTAAATATGGTCAGACCTCAGGCCTGGGCTGTGTTCTTCATCTAATGTCACATTATTTGCCAAAGATTAAATAATATAAAAATTCTTATTAAAGAAGTAAAACCTATTTCTTGTGCAAAACTACTCACCCTCTTACCTACAACTTGAATGGATACTCTGCCAATTTAAAAACAAGAGGTTTGAAGGCAGTAAGCAAGGTAAAGGTAATTCATGTGGCTGCTTCACAAACACCCCATGTGGCACCATGGTTCAGCCAAATGGCACTTCAGGTGAGAAATGAACACCATGGTGGAGCAGGACAAACCATGATGGAGATTTTAGCAAGTATTGAGGCAACCAGGATGGTGCAGGGAAGCTAGGCCAGTTTGTTCTGTGCTCCTCAGTCTCTCTCCAGCTCTGCAGGAACTTCTGTCATGGAAAGATAGTGAGAGTTTAAGGACAATGTTTTCATTTAACTGTGGACTTCAAGCAGTTTTAAGGTGATAAAGCAAAATCACCATCTCAGTCTCTTTGCCTCCAGCTCTGCTGAGCCTTAAAACATAATGTTTCATGCACACCATTGAAGAAACAGAACCTGCTAGCAGAGCTGGGCACAGAAAAGTGACTGTATTTTCAGAGAGCATATTTTTCAAAATCTGGTGCAATATGGAAAAAAGCCTCCACAGATATTAAAAGCCATCAAGGAGAACCTGGCAGGCACTGGCCCCACAGCTGCACATCCACCTGCCTGTGGTAGAACCTGCATTGTTTCCCCCAGGACACCCATGGGGTGAGTTGACATGACTGGGCAGCTGGAGGACAACACTTAAATTCTGCCAGGGACCTTCTCCATGGACTGTCTTCATTTCTCCACCTTATCACATTCCCACTCATGTTTGCTGCATTTCTTTCAACCAGTCTGCCCCAGAGCTTTAAGATCAACACATGATTAAATCAAAGTACTACAATTGTCTGCAGCATTTCTGACCTTTCTGGCTGACTTTCATTACCACTGACAGATTCAGCTGCCCAGATGTTTGTCCAGGTGTCACTTTCACAAAATTGCCAAAATAAGGGGTGTGTCCCCCCCATTTGGCTGGGCTTTCTAACATTTCTATGTAGGTATTGAAAGGATAATAAAATACAAAAATCATCCCACCCAAATGAAAGCAAACCTTTGTCTGAAACATCAACTTGAAGATGATGAGCAACTTTAAGCACAATATTTTTGGCACAAAATACTTCCTGTTTCAATTTTAATCCTTTTTAAACATTACTCCATTCCAGTTAAACACCTGTTTTAGCCCTACAGAAGCTGATTCTCTAGAATTATATTCAATACCTATTATTCTTCCAAGTGGGAAAGAATTTCATAGAAAAAAGTAGAATAGCTCTTATGACAGTAGTACTTTATTATGGAGTTGCTTTTGGAGAAAAAAGGTAAGTCAGTGACTTTGACAGATAATTATGGACTCCTATTACATAGCAGAATATCATTAAAAGTTACAATATGTAAAATGTCTTTTGCATTCAAATAATGTTATCTGTTTTTCTCAGCTAAATGACTTACCAATTTAATGAAGTAAAGTCCTTTTAAATGTGAAATATTCACTCTTTGCTTTTCTGGAAACATTAATTTTAAAAATGTTGTACATATTGTTTTCATGCATATTAGATGCTTGAGGAGAAGTGTTTGGAAATAATTCCACACAGTCTTGTTGACCTTTGTGACAAAAATGAGAAAATATTTCACAGTAAAATGGTAAAGAATTCTAATATTCTGCTTCTGTACTAATATGGCTTGAAAATTCTCATGACTTTAGGACTAAGCACAAATACACAACGCACATAAGAAGTGCTTTATTATTACTTGTAGTGCATTTCCATTCTGCTATCAGCCTTTATTCATCTAAGCATGCTGAAGTGAGCAGCTTCAGCCACTTAGAAAAGGCCTGATTTGCAGAAATTGATGGACCACCTCCTTCAATCTACTACTCCTTTTTATAGAATTCTACTTTTAAGGAGTTTCAAGTTGGATACCCAAAATCAATACTTACTTTTGAAATTGGAGGTCTTCAGCTTAGCTTCAAAAAGTAAACGAACAGGCATCAGCTGACTGTTTTGTGCTGTCTCAATTTCTGGGCTCCCATAGAAGGAAATCTCAAGTTGCTTTTGTAGCCTCATAAAATGCAGACATTTATCTGTGCTAAAATTGTGTGATATGTCCTATCTATTTATTCCCTGCAAATTTCTCTTGAAGAAACATAAAATTACCTATTTCAGATCTGCATCCCTATATTCAGGGCACTATCAGCTTTTACTGCATTCGGGAGGATTTTACCAATACATCCAGAATACAGAGGATTGTGTCAAAAAAGATGAGATGACATCTCCTCTCTATTGCCTTTGGCATTTGCATTCATGTTAGCTTGGGGTTTGTCAGCTGATGAAGAGTTGGGAGCAGAAGAATGACAACAGCAAGGGAGTGAAGCAAAATCTCATGCCAAAAATTCAAGAGCTCTGCCAGACTCAGGCATAACTTGTTCCACCAAAGAACTAAATCAGAAGAATGAGCACATTTCTCTCTTTTCTCTAAACACAGCAGATATTAAAAGTGCTGTGAGGTTGTGTCTGCTGCAGCAGCCCAATAGGAGTGGATGTCAGCAAATGGCAGGAGTATCTCCTGCAATGCTTTGAGAGAGAGACAAAGAGCTGGAGAGCAGTAGGTGAAGAGCACCTTGTTTAACCAATTCCTCATCATTTATTGTTTTCCTACATTTCTACTTTTCCATTCCTTAAGGACATATCCAGGGAGTAGCAATCTGAAAGTTCACCTTGCCATCTAAAAAGAGTTTTTTAATGCTGGGGATGCTGTGATCCCTGCCTGAAATTCAACATGCTACAGGACTGCAATCTATTCCACTTCACAACAGTGGGATTTCATTGCTTCAGTCAAAGAAAATGTCATTATTGAATTGCATCTTATACTATGCACTAGAAGTACAGCACCTAATGGAGTGAAAAGCCTGGGAAAAAGATGGAGCTACTGAATAACAGGAGTTCAGAGTAAGCAGGTGAATTTATTCATATTCTGTTTTGCAGGTAGCACATTTACCCAATGCTAACTTGGACCACATCTACAAATGACGGTGATAAAAAAAACACTCCTATGTTTCAGTTGATACACATCAGAGAACTCCACTACCAAACCAAAACCACACTCAAACACGTTCCTGGGAGAAAAGTAGGCTAAAGATACTGTCTCCAGACAGGGCCTGTTCATGTGGCTGGTGAAGATTGTTATCTTAGATTCAAAACTAGTAAGAATAACCTTTCCAGCTGCCTGAAAGAATATGAGTGTTCTTAAAAATATAGTAGCTATTGCTTATACACAGCTGTTATTTTCAAAGAAGTTATTGATCTGAGGAAGATAATTTTTTCAGTTGTTTTTTTTTTCCTAGTGAAACAAGTAACTTTATTAGAACACTGAAGCATAATGGCCAAGGAATAGCTTTATGTCAGAGTCATAACTATAATTGCAGTTTGAATTGCAGGGAATGTTCACCTGCATCTGTGTTTTCAAAATTATCCTTTTTTGAACGTAGAGCATAATGGAACTATGCCAAATGAAGACTGTAAGTCTCTTATTTGCCATTGGGATCCATTTTCCCACCACAGAATTTTCTTCCCAATTAGTTCTTCTCTCAAATTCCCCTCTACCAAAACCTTTTCGTTGTACATGGTAGAAACTGGCTGAAATCTTTGTGTTTTCTCTCCAGTCCTGTGACAAGATGCTAGGATACCCCAGTGATAGAGAAGAGCATATTCAAAGTACCTGGTGTATGGCTCTACCTTCTTCTGAAGCAGGCAATCCACTGACCTGTGCGAAGAACAGCAAATTACTAGGATTTCAACAACAACTTGCTTCAAGTATTTGCTCTAGATCATATTACTGACCCTACATTCATTAAAATAAGCAGCTGTTGGTGTTTGTACATATGTTTTAGGATTCACATACAAAGGAGCTTCCCTTCTAAACAAGAGGGACTGGATTCCTGATGACAACCCAGGTAAGGAGCACTGCAGGGATGATGACCTGAGATGGGCAGCAGCAACAGCACAAACCTGATCCTGTGCTCACAGGGCTTTTACAGCATCAGGGCTCTTTTGGCTGTTAGCAGGGCTAGGTGCAACCATGATCCTGTGGTTATCTACCATAAACCAGTGAAGATTTAGAATAATATCTTTGTCCTCCCCTCCCTGTTCTCTGCTTACACCTTTTTCTTACTCCATTTATTTGCAAGGTGACTTGCTGAGATCTTCTACCCAGTGTGGGGGTTCATTCCAGGCTCAGGGATGATGCAGCTTTCCCTCTCAGGGGTTGCTTGGGTAGGGCCTTTGCCAGAAATTCTGCAACTAGAGAGCAAGAAGAGGTCTGTAACAGTAATTCACTGAGGCCACAAAAAAAATCAGAAGCAGAAAGGAGAACATAGATCGTCAGTGAAGTGCCTTTATGGATTTTGATTTCAGCATGCATGTTTATTTGGCTGCTTACAGACTTGCAGGGTGAAGAACTTGGGTTTCTTTGGTCAAAATTCTGTTTGGAAGTGTCCATCATGAAACATTCCCTCCCAAATGAATTAGATCCTCAAAAGAGAGTTGATTTTATACAGAGCCACTGGACCATTATCACAGACCATATCCATGAAATCCCTCTTGGCAAAAAGTATTTTCTCATTATTCCTTCTGGACGTTATTTTAGGCTCATCAATAGGATATTAAAACTTCAGGGGAGCAGGACAGCAGCTCATCCCTGCAATAGTAGCCAATTTGCCCAAAAAACCATGAGCACATTCACCTCAAAAGAGTTAATGGCATGACTTACTGCAGATTTTCCATAGAAAACTAATCTTGCAAACTTGACGTGTTGTTTTATCTGCAGAGTGGGTGGAGCAGAGAGCACAGCTGAAACGTGAACTCTGACAAAGGCAGACAAAAAAGCCCTCGCAGCCGCTCTCTGTTTGCTGCAAGGTTTCGGTTCATTAGCCTTGAAATGTTTCATTAACAGAATGCTTTTGGTATGCTACAAACAAACTGTGAGGGCCCAAGCATGTAACAGCACTCTGTCGAAAATGAACGTGGTTTATTCCCTTTTGTAAAATATTTAGAGAGAGAGCGACGAAGTTAAACAATGGTCATATCTGTGTGACCTAAACAGAAAAGTAACAACATGATAACAAGCACCTAAAAATACCTTATATTTCTTACAGTGCTACAGTTTTATTTCTGACTGAGAAGCGGAGTTGTCTCTACCTTTTGTGTCCCTTTTTCAAATGTTTTAAAAGAATGAAAAATAGCTAAATACATACTGGCTCATTTAAGCAGTTCTTAAAATTACTTAAGGCTAAAAATTCATTCTTCATTTGACCTGAATTAGTTCTTGCCCATCCCTGGTCTTGTATGTAAAGGTCAAATATCGCAATTTTTGTTCTGGCAAAGCTTTCAGTGAAGACAGACATTTTTTTTGTGGCACATAAACACAACCTCCAGCAAATCAGCAGAGGCAGGTGGAGTTTTGCCAGAAAAAAAACCCCCAACTTCGCAAGGATAGGGTTTTTTTTTGATCAAATAAACACAAAGAAAAATATACAAACAAACAAACTAACTAACAAAATCATGGCTCAGATTTTAAATTCAGTCTTCTCTGGGATTAGAGAAAATTTTGCTCCTTATTCCAGGCTTTATGATACTTGCTCACATATTTTGACAACAAACTGTCATGGCTCAGAGCAATGAAGAAGCCAAAAATTTTCTAATACAATGGAGCCCAGTGTTCTTCTTGAAGTACTTGAGCCCATGAAAATAGGCAATTTTTCTGAGTCTCTTTAGTTGCATACAGCAATTAAGTTAATAAAAAGTTACCATGCAAACAGGATCTTCTGAAAGAAATTTAATAATATTTTGGAAATTTGTCCCTCTATATTAGGAATGGTTTTTAATGGTTTGAGTGAAATGACAGATCCTAAACAGATAATCCTGTGTATTAGCCTTAAGATATGTTGGAGCAGAGGCTATAAATCCAAGGAATTCCTAAATTATTTTGGGTGACTCTGCTATTTTGGGTGACTAGATCATTTTCAGGATTTAAGTTTTTAGCTCCTTTTTCTACACAAAAGCATCAAAGCAGTGCTAGGACAGCTAAGGAAGGTCTAACATTGGCTGAGGAGCTGCTGAACTCAGGGATTTTTCATAGAGAGAAATCTCCCTGCCCAGGTTCAGCATTGTGGCTTCTTGGTGCCTCCAGAAGTCCCCACTGGTGCCCCCTTTCAGTGAGGCAAACAGCAGCTATTGCCTTCCAGGATGTGGGGGCATTTCTCAGCGTAGGAATATCTGTGACTCAGATGTACCTATTCCCACCTGGAAAAGCCTACAGTGTGGGGGTCACTGCATGAACCATGAGAAATAGGAATAACCCTGTGAATCTTCAATTCAGTTGAGTTTCCAATGATGTCAGCAATAATTTTGGGTATAGAACAGAGTCTTTTCCTATGAATATTCTTTTTATTTTCAGGAATTAAACTGTATTTTACCTAATAACACCATTTTTGCTAGGGGTAACTTCTGTTTCAGAAAACTTCAGAAGAAACAGGAATGGGATAGGGGAGGGGGAAAGACTGGGGGATTTTGGCCTTAAGATTTTGCTAAATAAGTCACCTTATAGCTCTTTATTTGCATATCTAGCATTTAAAGGGTTACACATGTAATTATTTAACGTAACGCCAAATAAGCTGTTTGATTTTCTTTCATCATGAGCCAAACATTAGGCTTCGAAAGGAATTCCTTTAAACTTCAATAATATAAAGGCACGTGGCAATGTGAAAGTTACAACTCTAGCTTAAATGAGTCAGACATAAAAGTATTTATGACTGATATTCTCTGAATATACCAGCTTCAGACACTTTAAAGTCTAGTTTTGCTCTACAAGGTTAGGTACTGGAATATCAGCCATTGCACATCTGCAGAACTCTTACTTTCAAGTAGAGTCCAGTCCCTAAACCTTTTTTTTCTGCTTTAAGAAGAAAACTCCAACATTGCAAGCCACACCAGGCCGTCGGCACCTGAAGCAAGTAAAAGCAATTCCTTTATGAACTTCCCACCAGTTATTTGTTTTGTGAGGCTCATGGAGAAAAAGAATAAAAAAACAGTGAAAAGAATTGCACATGAAAGAGAGAAAGAAATGAACTGAATGTTGTTTTTTCTTGATGAAATAACAGATTTGATCTTAGGCTTTTTACAAACTCCAGCACAGGTGATCATCATTTGTTCTGTCAAAAGCATTTTCAATGACACAACCAGAACAATGTGGCTGTGATTACAAGGATCAGCATGGATTGAAAGATACTCAGGGCATTTACCAAAGGGATATTTATAGTGGTGCTAAAGACATTCACTTTTTTAAACAAGCTCACAAATTTGAGGTACAGAAGGTTTGAAATCAGGGTTGCTCCATTTGATTTTCCCTTTGCCATGCTAACCTGCACAGCCGTGTCCTCTTACAAATGAAGGCTGAACACACCAGTTGAAATGTTATTGTCATAAAGTCAAATCCAAATGCTGAAGAGGAAAATTGAGATAGTTTTCATTGTGAACTTTGATGTGAAGCATCACAGCTTTTGGAGGACAGCCATACCTTTGATCTTGCAGAAATTGTGAGGAATCAACCACCTTGAATCCAAATCATTCAGCAGGTGATTTATAATGTTATAACAGGACTGAAAGGACTTTTCAAAAAGTCATGTAACCAGCAAAGAAAAAAAAAGAAATGACAAAGATTTAACAGAAATTCAAGCAATTCTGGTAGCAGGCAATGTAAAGTTCACAGCATACTCTTTATTTTCCGGCAGAAACTCCAAGACATCCAAGCTTCAGAATTAGCCTGTCTGACTTCTAACAGCACTGAAATAGATAAGTGCAGCCGTTTGGGTGCCTCAGCCCTGCACACAGCCACGGGGCTCGGATCCTGCGATGCGAGGAGGAGGCAGAGCCTAAGGGAAGGAGCCTCTCCTGATGGCAGACTGGCTCCCCAAAGCCTGTCTTCATCAGGAGGGAGTGGAGAACAGCTGCAAGGCAAACGCTGCCAACTTTAATTCTCTCCATTAGTGGATCATTATCAAACGAGAGGGTTAATGAGAGCAGGGATTGCGTTTACTGTAAAGGGCTGCCCTGTGCACACCCAGGCTCCCTTCCCTGGAGGGTCACGAAGACTTTACTGGCAGCAGCCCTCAGGAGCTGCTGCAAAACCTGGTGGCATGGCCACTGTCAGATGTGGGGAGTTCCCTCCAGGACAGACTTGGGTCTGAGACAGGCCTGAGCAGCTTGTGGGAGGGCAGAGAGAAGGGTCTGGGGTTTGGCATCTCTGCTGGCAGTGCCCGGTGCTCCGTGTCCCCACAGCCGCATGTGGCTCCACAGAGGGGCTGCTCCCATGCACCCTCACCCAGCATGTCTCTCAAATTCACTTCACTTCCAGCTTGTCCAGGCCTTTCCAAATAACTGCATTTTGCTTTTGTTAAATCCTTTCTTCCTGAAGCACATTTAACTATTTTCCCTGAGAAGGCCAGAGTAGGGGTGATCACAATACCAGAAAATACCAAACAGGGTTGATTTCTTACACTCTCTCTCTCCCTTAGGATTCTAAGTCTTTGGTGGCTCAGTGATTCCTCCTGTATGAAGCGAGACAAAACTTTAGATTTGAGATATCTTGTTTTAATTATGCTCAATGAAATTAGTTGCTCAAAAGCATTTCTACACTGATGTAAATACAGAACTTGGTGAAAAACTGTGTTTGAGTTGTGTGGTCAAACTAGACATACAAAACCACAGACCACTACGTCAATCTAGAAGAGAGAAAGGACTATTTTATTATAGTTTTTATGAAAAAAAAATTTAAAAATTCTTACTTAAGAGCATATGCAATACCCAAAACTAATTTTTATTTAATGCAGAGCTGAACCATGCTCTTGAATTTTTTTTTTGCAGTCAGAATTATCCACTTTGTTCAACTGAAATCCATCAATAGTTTCAGACAACCCCAAACTTTGTTTTGTGGATACAAGACAAAAATTACCTGCCTCTATTTAGAACATCAGCTCCTTAAAAGCATATGTATCATGGATTGTGTCTTCATAGTTTTAACTTGAACTTGAACACCAGATCTTGAATTTACTCATGACTATTTGTTTCCTGTACTTTGAGACATGTTATGTTTCTTGAGAACTAGCTAATTTAAGTTTCAAAGTTTTGTGATGGTCTGTTTGGATAAAATTACTTCCTGTAGCCTACAGCAAACAGTTTTTTATGTCACAGCTTTTTTCCTTTTTATTTTTGTAGATTTGTAGGATACTGGTAAAATGTAGCAACACAAAATTTCCCAATGCTTTGAGATTCTCCTGCCATAAATCTTCCTGCTGAATTACATGCTAGGCATGTCTTAAGAGAAATCTTAAGAACAGGACTTGATCAGCATCCCAGTGAGATACAGGATATTTTTCAGCTAGGGAGTTAATGGATGATGATACTATATTTGGCCAGTAAAAATAATGACACACTTTCCCCTGGTCTACAAGAACTACTCCCACATTGATTTTAACTTAATATCTCCCTCATTAGGAACCTGCACAGAAGTTTGGCAGAAATACCCAAGACACTTATTGGATCATTCGCTGGTAATAATAGATATTGCTTTTATTTTTTTTTTTTTCTGAGAATGTACAGGCTAATCATAAAAAGGATAGCCCTGAAACAAAAGCTTTTTACAAAATACAGATTTTTATCAACTCCATCACTGTTGAGGTTTAATATTTTATGGAGCTAAATAAAACTCGGACTTCTCCACTTTCACGTTGTGGGATGCAATAAAAGCTTAAGAGGCTGATTTGCTCCGCGGCCAACGACATCCATTACACATCAAATGCCCTTCACTTCACAGTGGACTCTGCCTCTGATATGATCAAGCTCCCAAAGCCCAGGTAACCTGATATACAATTTCAAAATGGAGAAGCCCATGCCAATAGCTGGGGAGTGGCTCTTCTGCAGACCTGCAGTGGTTGAAGAACTGGATCCACAGCTCACCAGCAAAAATGCCATAAAAAGTACTCCTTTTTTTTTTCCCCTTAAA
The DNA here is from genome assembly GCA_003676055.1 of Chloebia gouldiae. NCBI lineage: Eukaryota > Metazoa > Chordata > Aves > Passeriformes > Passeridae > Chloebia > Chloebia gouldiae. Next base: position 6,629,760 of record QUSF01000003.1, on the reverse strand, counting down.
TTGAGCCAAGTATTAAAATATAATTCTACTTAACAAAGCATCTGCTTTAATTCCACCATAGTCTACAGGGTGTATGTGCTTATCTTGAGCCTTGCACATGACAAGCACCAACACCCAGGTGCTGTGAGCCCCTCTGAAGGGAGAATGAAAGAGTCACCTGGCTCTTTCCCCATCTGGGAGATTGAGAGGACACTCAGCCAATTGCTCCTATAGCTAAGAAAGCCACCAAACTATTTAATGGTGGCACAACTGAGAGTAATAACTTGACTAATAACTCATTGCCTGATTGTTATTTTTAAGTGCACTCGTGAAAATTAAAGCTCTGGGTCTGCGGCATGAAACCATTATCTATACAACAGCTCACAGAGAGGGTTATCTAATAACATGAGAAATCTATTAGACTCAGTGGAAGCAAGAACTAAAAGAAATAAATCATGCAATAATGGTAAATCAGATCTCTAATTATGGCCCCACACAGGAGGCTGGAGGAGAAATATGTCCCTAGAACCACTCCGTGGTATTTCTCGTCCTCTCTCTTGTTTTAGAAGCATTCAATCATATCCTCCTGCCTAAATTCCATCAATCCCACAGTAATTCCTGAACAGAACAGGTATGCTTGTGAAGAAGATGACTAGCAATCACAAGTCTTTTTCTAAACTGATCACAGACCACGATCTCAAAATTTTTTTCTCTGCTGTTGGTGCTGGAAACACCAGCACCGAAAACCTGTGGGGTCAGAAGAGCTTCAAATCCTGTGCAATTTCTTTATAACCAGCTAATTCTGCCTGTGCTGGGGACAAGCAGTGCTGGTGTCTGTGGCTACAATCTGGTTGTGTCTGCAGGTCTCTTCCCTGCTACTCCTGGAATCTGAGCAGAGCTCTGTCCTGAGACCCAAAGGACAGCAGTGAGTGGGAGCAGATCCATGAGGAGCTACAGCACCTTTCACCTCCTCTCAGTTCAAAAGCAATGGAGGAAACCAGCCCGTGGCAGTGGGACCCCAAAGAAGGGTATTCCATTTCTCCACTGCTCTGACGTGAGACCTCTGCCAAAGGCACTCCTCTCTCTGCTCCAGCTCTGAGGGTTTTGCCAGGTCAAGTGTAAAAGTGTGGGTTGGCCTAAGCAGGAAGGATTCTAGTCCTGCTCAGCACTCCTCATGTGGGCATGGGGTGCAGCTCTGCCCCTGAGCAGCCCAGCCCACCACCTCTCCTTGCCACCCCGTGCCCACAGGCAGCTGGGGAGGTGTGGGAGCTCCTTGTCCCAGAGATCTGGGAGCTCCAAGGGCGCCCTGCTCTGTGGTGCCCTGTCTCTGCACACTGCCCGGGGTGCCTGGCTGTACCTGCCTGCCATATCAAGCACTGCTAATGCAAACAGTCCCACAGTATCTCTTAATTCTTTTGTTGGAACTGGGGACAGCGTGCACTTGGGAATTGTCCTGGTTGGAAGAACTTCACGCCAACTGGATGTGCTCAAAAGTGGACCTGACTCAATAGAAAGATGCATAAAAATCGTTGCAACCATCTAGATAAAAGTAAATAAGCCGCAGAGTGGCATAAATAACAGTTCTGAAAACATCATCAGACTTTTGATTTTAGCTCAAAAAAACCCTATTGAGAACACAATTTATCAGGCAGTCATGATGCCCTTTGCTTTATCTTAACCACTTTTGCATGCACAGCTGTTTTGTTGGACACTGACTTTGGGCCAAATCCTGTTCTAATTTCTTCCCTTGGTAATCAGCATTTCTGGCTGACAGGAGGCTGCTCTGCAGCACTGTGGTTTTCCACTTGGAGGTCTGTTCTGAGGTCTGTGTGTTTGCAGAGCTGTTCTCAGGTGGCTTCTTTCGACTGTGTGCAAGGAGAGCAGTGATGCTGAGGGGGCACTGCAGACAGGAAGGGCCATTCCCCTTCTTTGTCCTCATGTGGGAAGCAGAGTGAGTAAATGTTGTTTTTTTAAGCTGTGTCTGTATGGCTAAAGAAGTTGAAATTAATGTTAAATAAAGCAGGCCTGAAGCCAAATGACCTGGTCAAATCCCTGCCACACCGTACTAGGTCCTGGGTTTCCCTAGGACCATATTGTGCTGCCAATATGGAAAATTAAGACAGAACCATCATTCTTTGTGTCTTCTTCTGTAGTTCCATGATTCTGAAATGCTGTGAGAGGTCTGTCACTGCCCACCAGAGTGGTGTTTTCATAGCTTGAGGCCTTTGGTAAGAGTTGTTTTCAACGCATAATGGCACATGAGTATGCATTTAAGGGTCTACAAATCTTCCTGGGACAGTGCTGGAGCACTCTGTAAGGTGAAGGCAGTCAGAAAGTTTGCAGCTCACTCGTCCTGCCTCTTGGGACAGCCATGGGCACGTGCCATTCCCTGGTGGGCACTGGATGTGTCCAGTGTGGTGCCAATGTGCAATGAAACAGTGTGAACAAAGGGGACCCACTTCTCTGAGCCCTGAGCCTTGCTTCCTTAGCAAATACAAACATATCTGGGGAGCAAAGCTGACATTAGGTACAAGCTAAGGCCATTTTTCACCCACAGAAGAGATGAGTAGTCACCCAACATCCCAAATAACATGTTCAGAGTGATACTGACATCTCAGAAGGGGTTTGCACCCCTATTTCCAGGGAAACAGTTGTGCCTACAAGGAAATAACAGCAAAAAGGTAGCTTTGGAAAGCTTTTTTTCTGGATTATGTTTCTTGCATCTGATGTGCATTTTAATGAGAAAATTATATATATAAATAACATTACACTGTTTGAAGCAAGGCAAATTTAGCTACATTTTGGCAGAATATATCTGAAAATGGGGAAAAAATACTCTTTAATGGAAACCTTTTCCATTTACACAGGAATGAAACAGAATAAACTCCACATTTCCACACTCACATATTACTGTAGACATAAAAATATTCCTGTGGGATCACACAGTCAGAAATCACCTACTCAAGGGGATATGAATGATGACTTCAATAGAAGATGGACATAAATTTTAATTAGTTGGTTATTTGATCTTGTGTTGTTAGTGATGGAGGATCTCAGAAGGGAATTAAGTATGCTTAAGACTGAAATTGCTTAGAACCAAAACACACTGCAAGGTAAGTTAGATACCACTAAATTAAAAGAAACTTTGCACCTATTAGAGATACAATAAAATAAAAATGGCAATTACAACCAAGCAATCAAAAATGCAATTGAGATCAAACCAGCTATGGGGATAACTAAATTTATCCTTGACTTAATCAGACCTGCTAAGTATTTTCAACAGATTTGAGAAAAAGTATTAACATTCTTGGGAACATTTTCTCTTGGAAGACACAATTGAGGAATAGAGAAACTAGGTCCAGGGATTTTTGCTTTAATGTGTTTTTTCATTTAATTTCTCCTTCTATTTATGTATCCTAAGCAAAACATCTCTTGCATCATTTATACACTTCACTTGCTCTCTCCAGAATCCCAGTCTTTCACCTACTATCTGTTATGCCAGGAACACCTCTAAAGTTGTCACAGCTTTTAAAAAAAATATTACATATTCTCTTATAGTTTTGCCATCAAAATTGTGCATGTGCAGCTTAACACGAGGCTGGGCATGTATAGGACTGCAGCCTGCTTTGGAAAGGGAAGCAGGGCAAGGAGAGATGCTCCAGCCAGCCATCCCCCGAGTGCTGGGACGCTGCTGGCGAGCGCGTGGCACAGTTTTGACCTCTGCCAAGTGTCTCATTTTTCCCTGACAAGCTCTGGGCATGGCTCAGGGTTGCTGCAGATGGAGAATCACTGCCAATAAGCAGCAGGGGATGAGGCTTCTCTTCTGGGGGAGGATGGAAATGAAGCCACATAGTTTTGAGCCAGGCCAGGCAATGCCAGCTGCCCTCCGGGCCAAAGGGAGCTCCCACGTGTTTACTACTGCATGTCGAGCTTCTGCACACAAGTGTTCAGGCTGCCTCAGCAGCATGTAATGAAATCAATCAGTCCTGACTATTGCTGGCACCCCCTTTCCTGATATTCTTGGTTTTCAGTGTTAGAAAATGGCCACATTCGACATTACAAAAACTTCAGCTTCCCAAAATTTGTGTGCCGTTGCACAGCTACACCTTGGACCTCTTTTTAGGGGTCAAGTCCATATTAGATAGATGGATGTTTAATGGTGGAAAATTGTTCATTTTCTCATAATTAAATGACAAAAATTTGTTGAAACATTGGGTGAAAATCTATACAAAATTGAATCATCAGATAAAGCTCATGAATGTTCAGCAATGTCAAAGAAACAAACTAATGAGCCAGGATCAGAATGGACAAACACAGTCACCTTAATTAAGGAGTATAGATTTTTTTGTTATCATTTTCTTGCTTACATGTATTTTCCTATTTTTGTTCATAACAAAAAAGGAAATATTTTTCTAATCGACTTGTCACTGACCTTGCATTTTTCATCCTTCTTATTCCATCTTACAGATCTCTGGCCACTCAACATGCAAGACCATTACAGTTTGTTGACATGCTTCTACTGTGATCCCATATGACCTTCTTTTCTGGCAGGGTGTCTGTCTGAAACTGTTTGCACAATCTAATCCTCCTTTAAATATAATTTCTATTATAGAAACAGAAAGGCCCAGACCTCTTTTCTAATAAATAACCACAAATCCAGATGCAAAATCATGAACAACATGAAAAAGATTCCTGTTAAATCTGAGTACCTAACACCTTTTCCTTTCATCAAATCTTCAACAGTATAGTATCAATTTACATCTTGATCCTACATGTCTAAAACTTAAATACATGACAGTTCATACCTAAATTAACTTTTTTCCCCCTGTTTTCATTATTAGAATTTCCTAATAATCTGACTGCTCCTTTGCCTGAGGAAGGGAGGACGAACTGACCTCTCTTCACTAGGGGAGGAAGGAACTATTTTGTTGCATTATGTTGTTATTCTCTTCTCGTTCAAAGTAAAGCAAATTTCTAGTAAAACTTAAAGCAAATTTTGGAGCCGTCTGGGCTGTTGATTTAAAATTCAGTAAAGAAGTTAGAAAATTGACTGCCTTATATGTATTCAGATACAAGAATGTATGCACAACAGTAAAAATAATATAGAAGAAATGCAGTAAAGGAATAGGAAAACAAAATATCTTACCAAGCTTTATATTTAAGTATAACTTCACAATTATAATTTGGTAAGTAAAATATGAGTCCCTGACAAATAACTAAACAACTCTTAACACAGAAAAATATGACTACATAAACCAAATAATATAAAAAGCAATTAATAAATCAGTAAATAAGCCAAACATTATCTACAGCTCTCTAAAAGAACAAACCACACCATAGGGACTGAAAAGAAAACTTTAACTGAACTATTCATTTATGGATGATTGGATTTTTAAATATCCTGAATTTCTTTACAAACTAAAAATCACTTGCAGAAGAACCTGCAATATGTACTAACACATGGATTGAAACCATATGGCCAAGTAGTTACTTTACGTGTAACAGTTGTGGGAGTGAAGGGAGTTCTGCCCAAAGAGCTGTTAACAACTTCAATCAAATTCACTGTGACAGCCGTAAGCTTGATTTTAAGAACAAATACAGGCAAATGCATGCACACAGCTGTATTTAAGCCTAACTTTCAGGAATCCAGCTTGGAGGATTTGTGCAGAGTAGTTAGGACATAGGTCATTAAGGTCTTATCTAAAAGATAATCTCCCTAAAAAATTATGGAAACCTATTGCTCCAGTCACCCAGCACTGGACAAGGTATTGAAGAACATGCTTCAGGAGTAATCCTCTACTGGCAGGGGAAGAGATTAAATGGCCCAATAGCTTTTTCCATCTTTAGTTGTTATGATTGCACTGTAATCCGACTAGTGCCACTTGCCTGAAGAGGGGAAGAAGACCTCAACCTTGGGGGTAGGGAAAGACACAATATTTCATTGTGTACAATATTTCAGAAGCTATTCTTCACAGAGAGCTCCTCTCAGATTAGTGTTGTTGGGAAAGGTTTATCATTTGCATTCCCATTTCTGCAGTCAATCCAAGTAATATGATTGTGGCATTAAACTTATCCTACAAAAGGTATTTGTTTAAGACATTTCTTTTCCATTATTACTCACACAATGAATGTATGCACTAGGTTTCTAGAAGTCTGCACCAAAAACAACTTTTAAGCCCAGAATCACATTTCCTTCTCCATCGGCCTTAATTCCTCTATTGAAACTTTTTGCTGACTAGTTGAAAGGGGCCGTTCACTCACTTTGCAAAACCCAATATGCGATTTATTCCCACATTTCAAAGGAAGAATGGGAAGCTTTTAAATCTCTACAAAGGAACCGAGTAATACTGATCAAGCCCATCTGACAAGGGGACAGATGTAGGGTGATGAGTGAATTCTATAAGACGCTTTAAAATTTGGATCAGTAAGAAGACGAGTGTCTTCCAGGAGCAGCAATTTGATTCTCCACAGCACAGCTCACTTGGCTGAGTAGAAGGTCCCCTTTCAGTGTTCAAGAAGCACCAGCTCCATCTCAACAAAGTGGACATGTTCCAGAGCTAAAGCTCACTGCAAAGGGAGGTCACCTGAACTGCAACTTGTTACAGCCTCTAAGTCCAAAAATCCTGAGAAGCAAACTTATTTGAAATGCTCTCTTATCCAGGGAAGGGCTCCTGTGCCATTCCCAGCTCTGAAACTGTTTATCAGCTTCATCTATGTGCTACTCATTGTGTCCCAAACTTTCTCAAGTTCTCTTTGCTGTCGTGTCATGCGCAGAATTTTTTACAATAATTTCTAAAAAATACCCTCTCAGCTCCTCGCCTCATCTCATGCTACTTCCAGTCACACATCAGCAGCATCCATCATGCTTTCAGCTTCCTGCAGAGCCATATTTTGATTCTTCTGTTATAGCTGAAGGATCTGACCTGGCACTGTTTTAACAATTAATTTTATGTAAAATTTCCTATGAGATTCATCCCATTAAAAGTGGGCAAGGTGCCACGGCCTGCTGGGTCCCTGATCTACTATCAAAGCTGGTGCATCCCTGAGCATTTCTGATCTTTTTTTTTTGCCTTCATTAAGGCTCTGATCAGAGTAGAAATAAGCCCACACAAGAGAGTATATAGATTTTGGAACCCATAGGAAAAATGTGAGATCCAGCTTGGTTAACATCTTAAATCCAGGTCATCACTACAGTTGCACAGTAAATAGCCATTCTTAAAAGTGCAAAATGGGTGTAAAAAGGCAATCTAGAAGTCAGCATGAGACCAATGCAGGTCTGGTCACAGTTTTTTTAAACAGTTGCAACTACTGGGGAGCTGAAGTACACAAGCAGAAGATAAAAATTAGTTTGGTGGTTATTTGTACCCAATATAGAAGCTCCCTGTAAGAGTATATAAGAAAGTAGCTGAAGAATTTTTCACCTTTTGGATAAATACAATTACCACATTTTCACCAAGCACAGAATTTACCATAATTTTCCTTCAGGAATAAAAAAAGTCTCTTTGGGCTTTTCTGCTCCAAAAAACAATAGGGAAGATATGAAGCTATGTTGCCCTTACTTTTGGGGAAATACAGGTAATTATTGCAACAAGACTTTTGAAGAGGGTTTCTGAGTATACTTTAGAACTTAGAACTTCTGTAGTCATTTTATTACTTAATACTTTTTTATTGTATTTGCCTTTTTTAAAGACTGAATCAGTAATTTCAAAGACTGAATCAATGATTTCAAAATGTCCCAGTTCTCCACTAGAAGCTGTGCAAATGCCACAACCTCACCAGCTTCCTTTTGCGCAAAAATAAACAACCTCACAATAAAAACTGCCCCTTAATGTCTTAATAAAGGCTATCCTTTGTTTCACATCCTTAGTATTATTATTATTTCAGTTATTGTAGTTCAACAGTCGTGGTGCAGACCTGTAGTTTTGGAGGGTAATGTAAATTATTTTCTCCACTGAGCTCTGATATCTGTGTCCGAGAAAGTGAGGAAGCATTCTGCCATGTCAGACTTGCCTTGCATGAAGATGCCTCCTCCTCCAAGGAATCAAATATGTCTTGATGTACAGTTGTCCTCAAGTCTCTCTCAATTTTGTCCTATTCAGCTGAAGCAAGAAGAAACAAAATAAGGAAGTTAACCCTAGAAACAGGAGATATTTAGGGAGTTATTTCTATAAATGGAAACGACTTCTGGAAAAGCAACTATAAACACGAAGGGAAGAGGTAGTTCTTTCAGTTTGTTTTGTTTTCTTACCTTCCTCTAAGCATGCTAAGGGAAAAAAAAGAAAGGCAGACAGAAAGATGCAGATGGAGATACAGAATGTACCCATTAAGTATCTGCAAGGAATGCTTTATCAGCTTGCTCTTCGGCTGCCGAGTTGTGCATTTGAGGGCATTAGATTCCCAAGAGCGAGGATCTATAGAGGATTCCTACCTTTGGAAAAGAACAAAAACACAGAATAAAAGCCTTAATCTTATAACCCCCAATCTAGCCAGCTAAATCCCCAATTAGCAATTCAAACAGATTAATATAGTCCTTCCCTTCCCTCCATTAAGCATACCCGACATCATGTGGTTGTGTATTTTAAAGTTACATTTTTCTTGTGTGCAGCTCTTTTTCTCACCAAAGTTGACAATTCCTTTCAGACCATCCTACTTTTCCATAGACTGGGAATGGACTCTTTATCTTTTTGCCTTTCTTTTCCCCATTTTTTTTTCCTTTTAAGTGCAGTCAGTCTCGTTGATGCATTCTGGCAGAATCTCTTCAGTTAATGCCCTTTTTTAAATTGAACATGTCTCCAGATGTCTGTCCACCTTGCTGTTTCCATACTGCAGGCTGTTTGCAGTGCTCCCTCTGAGAGCAATGTAGAGGGTGGAAATGGCACACTTCTCTGGCTTCCTTGAAAATTCACTCTTATTCCCATCAAACTCATGAGTGCTGTAACTTTAATGATGGTTTCTGCTCTTGACTGGGGAGAACCCAAGCACGGGGCTGTCCCAGCTGGGAAGAAGCACTGCTAATGCCTCCCTGAGAAAGGCACTTTGGATCTTTCCCAGATTTCAGAGAGTAAGCCAGTGCCAAATGCCTTCAGACATATCAAGACCGTGTTTCTAGAAAGTATGAATTACCTGTGACCACTAGAGGTGGCCAGCAGTCTGTTGACAGACCCTATAAACGATTTCCCCCATTTTTGCAGCCCCATTGGGTTAGGTGTAGCAGAGGACCATGCACATCCCTGGTCCTCTCCCATTCCCCACTCCCCTGCATGTAAAACGATGCTGGAAACATTTTGACCCTTCTCTGCCCTGCAATTTCATCCCTCTCATGTAATTTCCACTTTTAAGCAAAGGTAAGGAAAAGCTGACCTTTTCTTTCCTCATATTTTGTTAAGCAGACCATTTTAAAATCTCCTTTTCCATTAGCTACAGTGGATTACCAAAAGGGAGGGTTTGGAAGGAAAGTGAGTCTTGCAGCAGAGCATGTCTGTGGCCTCCTACAACCAACCACCTGTTAGTTGATTGGAATTGGGAACACTGAGGTTCACGCCCAAACTACTGTCTTTCTTTGCACACAATAACCCTCAGGAAAGTTAAAATGAAAGTTAAAATGAAGTTTTTTGTTTTCTGCATATCACAGACAGGTTTAAAACTTATGGAAATGTAATTTGTGACAATTTTTCTCTCACACTGGGTGACAAAAAAGCAAATGTAACATGGCTTCAATGGTAAATGTAGAGACAGCTTGTATTTGCTCAGTTCTTACCTTTGACTCTTTGAAAATTAATTGTGGAACTTTTAAGAAAGTTCAATAAAATAAATGCAAGCATGAGAATATGGAGATTATTATAATGACCATTATTGTGTATATAGCCAATTCATTCTGCATCTTCCCAATCACCAGCAGCATTTCACAAATACTTTGCTGCCCTGCACTTTACATATACAGGTGTGCTTACACCTTATATAGACAACAATAGGGCCCAGCCTGACATGTGAAGCATAAGAGGAATAACAAGTACATGTCTGCTTTACTTGTCTACCAGGTGGAACAAAACTTCCCTAAACATTTCTGATCAAAGGCACTTTCCATCAAACAAATTTTTGTCTGTATTTTAAAAGTTTGACTTGACTTTTTTCTAGGTTAAGTTTGCTTTAGGGTTTTTTTCCATTTTACTGAGAGTTTAAAAATCTAATAGTCAAAATAAAATTCTTTTGCTTTAGACAAATAATAAATATTTTAAGTATTTATGAGAAAAAAAGTATCATTTTTGTCAGTTCTTGTCTTAAGCTTGAAAAGATTAATCAAATAAGGAACCTCAAATAATAAATATTTTAAGTATTTATGAGAAAAAAAAGTATCATTTTTGTCAGTTCTTGTCTTAAGCTTGAAAAGATTAATCAAATAAGGAACCTGCACTTCTCATTGAACTTACTTGGAAGCTTTGCTGCCACATTTCAGAATCCCCCATATTTAATTTTTTGGTTTGTGTCTCATAGTCACTGGTGGCTTTCTAAAAGCTTACTCTGCTGGAATCACTACTTAGTTCCAAAATATCTATTTTCTCTTTCTATATAAGTCTTTATCCCTTAAGACTTAAGGATTAAGAAGTGACACATGATCAGAATCTACTTCACATACTTTGCAATTATTTAGCAAATAAAATCACCTGAATGGATTCTTGTTACATTTAAATCTTAAAATTTATTGATAGCTTCACAGATTCTCAGCATTTTATTCTGGACATACTGAAGTATCAGGAACAATTTTTATTACAAGTATTTGTATGGCTGTAAAAGATGGACACGCAGGAAGATGTTTAGTTAAGAGAGGGCCTCTGACCTTCTCACTGCCCAGAAAACCATCCAGTGAACAAAACTGGTGGAAGTGGACAAGAAAACAATATGTAGGGATTCCATGTTTGATGGAATCCAAGTCACTGCAGCTCCTGGCCAGTCAGGTTCTCCCAGGCTTCCTTCTGAGGGATGGATCAGCCCTCCACAAACCCAAACACACACGTAGAGCAAACACCTGTGAGTCTGCAGCCGCCTGTGCATGGGAGTGTGGAACACTGCGAGCAGCCGGGGTGGAAAGGATCACCCAGGGCAGATGGGTGCACGCTGGCCCTGGGGGCATGGGCTGGGGGAGAGGGGAACTGAGTGGGGATTTCCAGCACTGAGCTGGAGAAAACAGGCAAGAAGCAGGAAATTCTGGCTGAGCCAAGCCCTGTGGCATGACTCCCAGAAAAGGAGTCAATATCGCAGGGATCTGGAGGCATCAGAGGTGGTTTTCAACAGCTGGCTTTAACAGCTGGATCTCCTTACTCTGCCATTTGTGAGGTTGCACAGTAGCACAGATGGGAGGAAATTATCTGCTGGATACCCCAAATTATCTGCTGGATACCCCAAATCCATATGGGTTGGCCGGGGGTTACTGCAGACAGCCAGAGTAACTAGGCAGACAGGCTGAATTTTATTGGAAGTGAAACACTTGCACAGAAGTCAAGCTCCCAGGCTAAGCTGGCTGTGGGCACAGAACCACATGCTGCACTGATACAGCCCATGAGTCATGGGCAACGCTTCCACCAACAGCAGAACAGGTCCTTTTTTAATGACTCCATTAATAGGCTCCTTGCAAGATCAGACACACAGGATTCTTCTTGCTCAGCCTACTTGTGCTCTGTCCTGGACTATTCTTATGCCCAGTGAGCTCTTAATTTTTAGTCAAGTTGAAACCTGATCTGGTTCCTTCCACGATAAAAAATAGCAATGTCCTCTGAATTCCTTGTTGCACAGGAGAGCCAAACCTCACCCAGATGTTGGCAGTTGCTCATTTTTGACAGCTAGTGGCTTGCAGCAAGCATGCTTTGCTACCATGAGGAGCTAGGTTAGGCCCAATCCTGCTAACACCTAATACTAGACAAAGCCCTAACTCATGGGAGTCAACAGGCATAACACATTGCAGGAAATGCTGCCTCTCCTAGTGCTTTGCAGAACTTTTTGCTCAGATACTCAGTAAAGTTACAGGCATTCTTATTTAAGAATGAATTTGAGGTTCTTTCGATCTGTATTAGTTGTCATGCCATATACAGATGAATTTATCAAGGCTTAAATTCTTTCTTCCTGAGATTATATTCTTCTGATGCCACTTTTACAGTACAACCCACCATAGCCTTCCTCATGAACACATTTTGATAATAGTGTCAACACAGTCTTCATTTGCAGTAGCAAAAGTTAGAAATATGCAACTCACAATTTAATGGAAAAGTATTTTAATAAAATATTTTTATTAAAAGTAAAGAGGAAAACAGTGCTCTTAATCTTATTATTACATATCTTCCATAACAGCAGATTTATGTTTCAAGAGGCTCAGAAGCACAAAAAAGAGGGCAAGTCACCAACATCTATCAAATGATAAAACACAAAGAAGATAATGAAAGAGTAAAACAGCCATGAAATTATAGTTTTTTGATTCTAGGAGAAATAAGGAGCAGGTCTGGGGGAAATAAGTCAGCAGAACTGCCATCTTGAACTTCTAGAGGGAAGTTTTTTCCTCTTAGTGGTCTGGGAAGGTTGGACATTCTTCAAGAAGGAAATCTTAAAGGTACAGGAGCAGGCTGACCCCATGTGCTGAAAGATGACTCAATGTGGAATAAGATTGACTTGGCTGAACAGAGACCTTTGGCTGGAATTTGGTGCATAAAAAAAGGAGTTTATGAGCTTTAGTGAGAAGGGTCAGGCCACTCAGGAATACTACAAGGATGTTATGAGGTTATGCAGGGAGAAAATTAAAAGGGGTATAGAACTTCATTCGGCTACTCCTGTAAAGGACAATTTAAAAAATAGTTCTATAAATACACCATCGGGAAAAGAAGGGTTTAAGAGAATCTCCATCCTTTACTCAATGCAGGAAAACCAGTGATGAAGGATGAGGAAAAGACTGAGTTAGTTAATGCTGAAGGTTGACAAATGTGACACCCATCTCCAGGAAGGCACCCAGCCAACGTGGGTTTGTGAAAGGCTGCTGGATCCACCTGATCTTCTTCCATGACAGCCTGACCCACTTAGAGGGTGAGGGAAAGGCTGTGGGTGTGTCTACACAGACTTCAGTCTTTCAGATAATTTCCCAGAGCATTGTCCTGCAGAATCTGGCTGCTCATGGCTTGGACCGGTGTATTGTTCACTGGATGAAAAACTGGATGGATGTTTGGGCCTAGAAGGTGGTGAGGAATTGAGTTACATCCGTGGTTGCAACTCTGCGTGGTCACAAGTGTGTGCACCAGGGCTCAGCTGGTGCCAGTCCTGTTTAACATCTTTATTATTTGTATCTGGATGTGGGCATCAAGTGGGGATTCCTCAATCAGTTTGTGGATGGCACTAAGTTGGGTGGGAGAAAAAGAAGAGCACCAAAGGTGGTACAGGATTTGGAGCACAAGTCTTACAAGGAAAGGCTGAGGGAGCTGGGGGTGTTCAGGTAAACACTGGTCTCTTCTCCCAAGGAAAAAGCCACAGGACAAGAGGAAATAGCTCCAGGCTGTGCCAGGGAAGGTTTATATTGGATATTAGTGAAAATTTATTCTCAGAAAGCGATGTGAAGCATTAGAACAGGCTGCCCAGGGAAGTGGTGAATTTACCACTCCTGAAGGTATTTCAAAGATGTGTAGATGTGGCATTTAAGGACATGGTTTAGTGGCAGTGGTGGATTAGTGGTTGTACTCCATGACCTTAATGGTCTTTGCCAACCTAAATATTTCTACAATTTCATGAAAACAGTGAAAATAACAACATTTTAGCGCACTAGAAGTTTTGTAAGTTACCATAGACTTCAATACATTATTGCACAAGTAAACATTTTGGAGAAATTAAAATAATCTACAACTTTTCCTCTTCTCATGTTTTTTCACCCTACCCTATTATGATGGATTTTATATTTTAGGTACTTCATTCTAAAGCAGGACATGTGCAAGGACACACATACGTATATATAGATACAGAAGCATAAAAGTCATGTCAGGCACTCCATTTAGCCTTGGGAATGAGGGCCACCCTCTGACAGAGATAATGAAACATTTATGGTGTGGAAAAGCTACCCTAACAGTGTGAAATTGGGGAGATAGAGCTAGAGCTTCAGCCCAGGACTCTCAGCCCTGAATATACCAGGGAAGCTCTTCCTAGGCTGATATTTTCATAACTTCTCTAAGAGCAACCACAAACCTCTTTACCCTTTAATCATGAGTTTTTGCAGAGTGCCCTGGCCTAAGTGTCTCCCACTCGCTCAGGCAAAGGCTGCTGGGCAGTGTGAGGCTTTTTGAGGTGCCTGTTCTTCAGAAGGACTTGGTCTTTCAGGTTGAAGAAGTCTACATCTCAGGGACTATTGAACTTCCCATGGAAGCTCTCATCCTTGCAAGTTTCTTTTTTTTTTTTTTCAATCTGAGCTTGTACCTGCACTGCTTTGGTGGACATTCCTGGAGGGCTGGTGATGTCTGACTCTTCCTTGTGCATGACCTCTGGTTTCTCCATCACCTACCATGGATGTCCCCAGTGTCACTGTGTGTGTCCCTCTGTCCATCAACTTCCCAGGGCAAGGGCAGCTCTCCTGAGGCTCCTGGCTCAGCTGGCCACGTTCCCTCAAAGGAGAGGGCCTTGGCAAGGAGCTCTCCACCACAGCAGGAGGGGAGGGTGCAGGAGCCCAACCTCACACACTTCCTAGGTGTAAAAGTCACAAACCATTTTACAAGGCTTTTTTTCTTCCCTTTTTCTCACCCTGTGGTTACAGCAGCCATGGATAAGATGGGGTAATTAAGCATCAAGGTTACCAACCCACCCACCTCCACTGATAAACCTCCCACCCCTGCCTAGACACGCTCGCTGACACCTCAGAGCCCAGTATCCTCTTGATCCTTTGGCTAAACAACAGACCTTCACTATCACTCAGGAAGCTGAGCCTTTGAACTCAAACCATGTATGTTTAAGGTGGGGAAAACCATATCTCTGTGTACGGAAAGAAACTGAGATTTTTGGTGGATTTTTTCCCACCCTCAGTAGCAGTTCAGCAGTTTTAAGGTCTCATTAAAAGAGGAGGAAACAGAAAATCCTGGAAAATTTCAGGTTGGATTATTTCTCTGCAGTAAGAGGAAGAATCCTAAAATAGAAAGGACACCCGAGTGTCATCAAATATTCTGTAGTTTTGGCTCAGAGCATTTGCAGTCACTGAGATAATAACTTGCTTTTCTGCACTGCTGCTTTTAACTCCTGCACATGCAGCTACTGAAGACAAAAGCAGATGTACAGACACATACAAATAACAGTGACCTAATGTCACCATTTGAACAAAATCAAGTACTTCATGTAAATATTTTTTACATGATTTGATTGTCTTACTTGCCCCTTTTTTCCCCCAGCAGTAGACAATTGGTAGTTTAAGAAGGATCTCTTTAAATATACTGGAGCACATTTAAAAGGCTGACAAGTTGTATTTGTGGTTTTCAAAAGAAATAATTTTTGAGTAGAGCTACCTTTTTTGGCATAAAGCAATTGGAAAGTACCACAGATAGCTCAATAAAACACATCAAAAGTAACTTTCTATAGCTTGTTTTGACATGTCCACTTGTGGGTTGTATCAACTTTAACTAAACATCATTTTTTTTTCCTCTGTCAGTACAAACCATTAAAAACATTCAACAGAAAAAGCAAATAGAAATAACCCAGTGCTGTGTTTGCCTATTTTCAAATAAAAGGAGATACAGAAAGGAGTGGTCACTGCAGTTGAAAGTGCATTTTTCTGATTCATATATTTGCTGTAACTATTTGCATAGGATTTAAATGTCTAAGAAAAATGCCCAACCATTTTTTAGAGAATGCTGCATTTGAGAAACTTGAAAATGCTAATCTGATTTCATATTTACAAAGGTTTGTTTACTGTGTATGTGATCAATTCACCAAATGACGGCAAACTTTGGTAAATACAGTTTTGATGCTGAGACTCTTTGACCTTTTTATGAAGGAATAGAAAGCTTATCTGCTCTAGAACCAATCCTAAAGGAGCACATTGTGCTGATTTCATTTGAGATCTTATCCTTTCTCTCCTTTCCTTCTCTCTCTTTTTCTCCCACCCTCCCTTCCTATGAACACTGAATGCTAAGTAATTTCCTTGTCAAGGTTGCTTATCGGGACTAGATTTACACTTGATATCATTTTGTAAGCATGTAGCAAATGGTTCATACATTAAGAGAAAAAGGGAGCAGACAGTGTTTGTGTCTGAGGAGGAAATGAATCTCAAAAAAAAAAAAGGCTGTTAATTAATATCCTAATAAAAAATAAATAAAAGATCATTCAATCACAGAACACACCTAGGAAGCAAGCAACAAAATAAAGACTAAAAATTGGCCTGCATGCTCTTTATTAATCCTGAACACTCAGAGGCACTTTCTGTTCAGTGATGGAGTGCAGGTAAATTAAATGCATGATGGAGGATCTTTTCTTAACCCCCGCAAAAAATTAATTGCAAAAAAAAAATTTGCTGCAAACATTTCAGTGCATCAGCATCCTGCCACTTCCACAGCAATGTTTAAAATTACAATGCTTGTCTTACAGGAATAAAACATGTTTAAGGCTTCCTTATGCCTGACCCAAGGTTATCATTTGCAAAGGCTGTGGGCAAGTACATTGGAGTCAGCAGTGGGAAGGACTGGGAGATGGTCTGTACTGACTGGGCTTAAACTTTCAGTTTAAGGATTCCTATATTTTCAGTGATTTTTGCTGGAGAAAGTGGGAGCCTAAAACTTATTCCAGGCAAGTAGAAGTCTAAGCTTTGGCAATAACATCTGCTTTAGTGCCTGAAAATGAGAACCACAGATGTTTTCTGCAGAACTGCATGGCCCCCAAATGAAGGATTCCAAATCCTGCATTACAAAGAGATGAACCTGTAACATATCACTACTGAATTACACTAATGTAACTCACATAACCTGTTAAAACCTATCTCTGAACAAGAACACCCATAGTGCTTTTCTCATTATTGAGTCCTAAAATGCATCACAAGCATTTTGATAAAGCTATAGGAATGTATTTTATTGGGTTAGGCTAAGTGATAAACATCTGGCACATTATGTCCTCTGCATTCAATGCCCATTGTTTTGCTCTCCTTTTCAGGTTCCTGTACAGAAATTCCAGGCAGCCAGCTCCTCCACAGGCATGAAACCATTTAATGTGCCCATCTTTGGGGACAGCACACTTGGGAGCAATGCTGTCCTGCTCTCTCTCTTCACCCTGGTGAGTGGGCTCAGATTATCTGAAGCCATTCAGGGCACCAGGTTTCACTGTTTTCCTTTATCAGCTTAGGTTAAACAAGCAAAATTGCAGTGATCCCAATTTGTCTTTCAGATGTGATTGTCAGTGGGTGAGAGGGATCTAGGGACAATGGAACCCAATTCCTGCAGCACTGGAGAAGAAATCTTTGGAGGTTTTCTTTGCTGTACAACTCTGAAATCCTAATTTTTTCTAGTTTATGTGCAACATCCTAGAAGAAAGGGAAATGTAGATCTAGTTTTCACTTTTCTGATCTCTTGCTTTTCTGCAAGAGATCTCCTGATCCCCATTTTCTGTCCTGCAACCGGCATTATTTCCTGATTCTCATCATTACATCTCTCTTCTTTCACAAGGTATTTCTGTTTTCACTGACTTTCTTCTGCCTTTAATTAATTTTCCCTTATCTTTGCATAACTGCTCTTTCAGCCAAGTCTCATCCTTTGCTTCTCCTTGTGGACTGACTCAGATGGGAACCCGAGGATGAAAATTCTTTCCAAGGAAGGTACAGAAACCCAGGGATCTCACAGTCTGTCAAAAAGAAGTTGCAGCAATGCAAGATTTCCAGTGTCCTCTCCATTAAATCTCCCAAGGCAATTCCACGAGTGAGGCAGAAGGAAGGTAGCCATGACAACAGAAGGCTTAATAGTATCAAGTGCCTTCTGCTGATGAGCCTCTTCCGGATCCTAGAGTGGAAACTAATGATGCCATCTCCAGGGTGATGCATATCCTCTACTATGACCCATGGACTAGAACAGACAAGGGACTAATCTGGCATAAAGAGAATCATTTTGAAAGCAAGTCAGATAAGATACAACATGAACTGTAAACTGAAAAGATTATATCATGCCCTATTCAGATCCCAGACAGAAGGAGAGGTTTAGCTTAGACCATCTAGGCTAAATATATAACTCAGAATTTGTGTTTGTCCCTCTCAGGTGACTGAAAAGCCACCCAGTCTCTGTCAGACTGGCATCTGTGCCTCACCAGTCTCTTCAATTCAGATGACACTGAAGGCGCCAATTCTCAAGCAAAGTGCCATTGCATGTGTCCTGATTCCCTCCCCCATGGCCCTTACTGAAAAGTGAACGTGATGTTGCAGAATGAGTGTCTACATTTACAGTGTGGTTACCTTAGAAGAAAAGCAACATAAAAACCGTAGGACTGAAAGTGAATCAAACAACAGAGCCCACCAGTGGGACACTGCTTCACGGAGTGAAGTGAATTCCCAGCCATTCCCCTCTTCCTTGCCAAACTTTGTTAGCCTCTAGTAACACTGTAGGGTCATATAGTGCCAGATATGAGCCTAGAAATTCAAGTGATACCTCTAGTGTGTTGCTGACTGACTGATCAGAGCCCCAAGAAGCACACCAAGAGAAGGTGAGCAGTGCTTCCATGAGGCAAACCAAGGAAAAAAAGCCAATAACTCCTTAATATTATTGACTTCTACTAGTGGACTTCAGTCACTGAGGATGGAAAATAGACTAAGCAAGAGAAGAAACTTTATTTTTTAATAGCTTGATTAAATTGTGCATGATTTAAGGTGCTTCTGACAAGAAATGCACTTAGGAGCTCTACTATTACATCACACCAAGCAGCAATGGGATAAAGGTTAAAGTACTTAGATTCCAAAATAGTATAGAGCCAAGATCAATCAAGTGGGAACAAGCCCTGTCTAGCATGTCTGCCCATCTTCTTAATAGTAGAGTGGTACATAATGCAAAACTATACTCTCCCTATACTTAATTTAGTGTGTGGCACTGGCAGTGTGCCATATACTGCCCATGGTAATTTCTGAACCTTATATAGGGAGCCAGATAAATTCATGGTTGGTCAGCTGTGATTTTAATTATGATTTCAAACTGATTCAAGTAAGAACTTAAAAGATGTGTTCAGGTAGTTTCTTACCTTCCATGGAAAAAACTGGCACAGACTCTAAATAACACTTTGTTGCCACCTTCTTCAGGAGGCATCCACATTTCATCGATTTTCTCTCCGGATATCTAGGCATTTCTTAGGGATTCAGAGGTCCCCTTTCCATAGATTAAAATCCCTGAACTTACTTTTGAATAACATCTTCTACTTCACATTGAAATCCATATTTATGAGAGAAGCCTTCAGAAGGTCCCACTCAGAGGTTTCCTTCACTCCACATTACAGGAGTTTCCCTTGTGATAAGTTATGTAACAACAGCCACATTGCCAACATCTGCTCCAGCAAATTCAGCTGGATAGGGAACATTTCTGGGTCCCAAGGCTGACAGGACTGCCCATCCTGCTTTCCACAAAGGCAGAATCTTCCCTCCAAACAGCAGCCACATTGAGACTAACAGATTAACAGCTCTCCTGCCTGTGTCCTGGCCTGCCTAGATCCCAGGAAAGGGCCTAAGACCAATAATTCAGCACAGTGCTACCATTTCATCTGATCTCCAGTTGTGGCAATCAGTAGATAGAGGTTTCCATTAACCAGATTTGCACATGGATCATCAGTTTTAATAGCCACCACTCTCCATTTTGACTCATTTGGAATTTTTCTAGCCTTTTTGAACCTACTGCATTTCCACGCTTCACAACATCCTGTAGCAACAGGTTAGCATGGTTCTATTGGTGCAAAAATCATGGTGCAAAAATCACCCTTTTACAATGTTGGATGTGCTGCCATTACAAAAATTGTGACTCATCATTTCCTCTTTCTCTTCTTCACAGCATTTGTTGTGTGTTTATATCTCTTATAATATATCCTCTCTTGTCCAAATTAAAGGAACCTTGTCTATTCCACCTCTGTATCCAAGCTGTTCGATTGCTCCAGTAATTCTTATTCCTGTTCTTATTACCTTAGACAGGGAGCTACCAAAAGTTCATGCAGTACACAAGATATAGAACTGTCATGAATTTTAAAGTGGAAGCAAGATACTCTTCATTTGTCTGTCTTTTGGGTTTGGGTTTTTTTTTTTTTTTTGCATTCTCTATGCTGTTAGCTTATTAACACTAGCTGAAGATGTTAGAATCTTCATTAATTGAAACAGTCTTCAGAAATTGAGGTGAATTCTGAACACAACTTTTACTAACATGCAGTGAGAGACGTGATCCTAAGGTGCTCTTAAAAAAGATTTCAGAACTTGTTTTCTTCTCTCAGACAGTCAGATGCTATTAGGTGTTACAAGAAGAGCCTCCTCCTAAAAAAGAAATGGGAAAGCTCTGAAAGACTTCATTAACAGACAAACAAACCTACCTGACCTATTTTCATAGTCTTCAGATAGAAGCACAGTGAGCTGTTTGCCCATATCTCTGCTCTCATCTGCATACTTTCTATTGTCTTGGGATGACTCTGAAACCATAGGAGCATGGAGTGAATCTTGTCCAGCTGGCTCCAACAGCTACATTGGCTCAAAGAGACCCAGAAAGACACAGATGTCTTTAACAAGTGTAAAAAGGCTTCACCCTTACAAAGAATTTAGAACATTTTCGCACCCTATTAATTAGTTCAAGGAGAAAGTATTAGGCAGACTTGTGTAATTGTGCTGGTCCACTAATGCAAGGAATAGTATTTGTTTTGACTTGCGAGTAATATATGATACATTTTTTTCATAATTATGAACTTCATCATAAAGATAGGCAAAGAGATTTTAATCTCAAGTTGATAAATTTTGCAGGGCTGGGTAACAGGTGGAGCCATTTATCTCTGTACTGACTCGATTGTGTTTACAAACCAATTGATGAATGCTTCAGAGGAGTTCCTGGCCAACCTTGTTATTTATTTATTAACCACATGGATCCATGGGAATCCAAACTGGGTTTACAACACAACTTGGTTATTCAAAGCTGTAGCTGTGTACAATTCCCTATTCCTCAAAATAGAGATTTATCCCTGCATGCCTATTAGTTACAGTGAACACTGTCTCAATGGTCAGAAGTCTCAATTATCCAAACAAATCCCTCATGACATCAGGATAATTGAGCTCAGCTACTCTTGTGGATAGGTGAAATACCAACATTCCCATGTAATTTCTTATTAGGATTTAAGTGAGTTTAGATTATATCTTAGAAGTCTGTCTTTGATCATAGAGCTATAATGCAAACATAGTGATGACATTATTCCCACACAATTAGTCATTCATCTTAAAGTGTATTTTAAACATTAAGGATGATATGTCTTCTTGTAAACTCTCCCCAGTTTACCCAGGGAGCTTAACTACTAAATCAGTACACCAGAAGACTGGGATGGTAACAATCTATTCTTAATGGGAAAAATAAGATGTCATAATACAGTGTAAATTTCAGCAAACAGTAGCTACTGTGAATGGAAGCAGGAGAGTCCAAACAAATCACACAATTATATTCCTGAAATTAAATGAGAAAATTAGCTTTGGATAATAACACATCAAGCTTCATGTGGCTGGAAGACAAGGTATTGTCTCTGTGAACACAAATAAATAGTATGACCCCATTGGGAAAAGGCTACCAAGTTGAAAAACAATTCTGAGGAACTGTACTGTCACTGGGAGCTTCTGGGACAGTGCAACAGGCACAGAGGATGATGTTCAGGAGTGGAAGTTGCCCAGTTTTCAAATGTAGACAAAATACCTAATCTGTTCCCAAACTGGCATGAGCAGAGAGAGTCAGAGCAGGACAACAGTGGGGTTGTTCACGGACTCCCAGATGAGAAAGGCAGAGTGGGCAGTCAGGTGTAGGGCCTGGGCACTGCTAAAACACACATGCATGGCTTTAAGCTCAGCTTATGGCAGTCCTAGCCACAGTTGGGATATATAGGACAGGGGACAGAGGTCCATGCTCACGGCAGAGATATCAGCTCAGGAGTGAGATGGAGAGCAAGTGGGTGGTGGGAAAAGAGGAGAGAAAGGAGGGAAGGCTGGAGACAGGACCAAGAGCAGGTTAACAACCTCAAAGGACATTACTTGGTGTACTAGGGAAGCAAGCCCAGCAGAATGTCTGCCATGAGCAGAACTAGGCTCATGCCCAGTTCATGAGCCTTCCCACAAGCTGTCCACCTGACTGCTGTGTCCTCACATTTTTGCAGAACTTTTGCAGCTAGACTGGGACAGGCTTGTACTATATCTCATAAGATAGGAACGCTTCTGACAGTGCTCTGATCACTGCTTGTTTCAGTGTGTCGTTGGTCACTTGACACCCATTAGCCAGTCACTGAGGTCCCTGCACACACATAACAAACATTTCCAAGTCCTTTATGGATGTGAGGTCTTGAACCAGACAGCCACAGAGAGAGCTGGAATCCCAGGGTGCTTGGGGGAGCGTTGGAGTGTATTTCAGCCTCATGGCAGTGCCATCACACACATACCTCCCACCAGCAGGCCCATACATGTGTAGCTGCGTCCAGCTCACAGAAAGATGCCAGAGGTGCCTGGGGTCTGTCCACTTTGCAAACACCTGAGTGGACTGGAAGATTGTTAGTGGTCTGAAGGGATAGAGACTGTCTTCTGAAGCTCCATTCCCACCCACCCTGCTGGAGCAGGATGTGTCCCAACACTGCTGTTTCCTGAGGCTATGGAGCAGGCAAAAATACTCATTTTGCTCCCACCACTGCTCAGCTTGCTCAGCCATCTCCTCTAGCTGTTAGTGAAGCAATGAGGAGGCAAAAACCTCTTCCCACAACAAGGAATATAAAACACTGCTGGAGTCAGCATGTCTTGGAGAGAGTAGGCAGCCATGATAACAGCACAGAGGCTGGTGAGAGGGCTGTGGGTAAAGTCTTGCCATCCTGGTTTTGAAGGGCCTAAAGGGATGATTACAAAAGGGATTGCTCCTCTGTCAGCTATCCCTGCTTCAGTGTTTGCTCTCTGGAGCTTTTCTTCACCTCATCAGTGAAGGCTGTTATTTCAGAGGCTGGTGAATGACAATCCAGTATCACCTGGAAGAACCTGGGCCACCTGGCAAACATTCTCTCAGGGGCAAGAGATTATCCACTATTTTGCTGGGTTTTTTTTGGTCTTATAGAGAAGTTTCCATATGAAGAATATGTATCACTTTTCCCCTTTGAAGGTGGTCAAGCTGTCCTTTAGGATGTTTCTGTGAGGATGCCTGACAGAAGAATTTCATCCTTTGGAGATTAATGGCAGAGGGCAGCAGATGCTGCAAAGAAGATAAACTAGCCATCTGATATTGTAACTCCAAGACAGAATTTAGGTAAAAACAATCAGGAAGGGTCTGGTTTGGGAAAGCCCATGGCTGTGAAGATGAGCATGAAAGGAGATCACTTGTCTTCAGTGGCAGATTACAACTTGTGAGGAAAAGAGTTATAGGGACTTAATGACTTTCTGGAGGCCTTCATCAGCATCAGCTGAAGAAAGCTTCACCCATCTTCTAGAGGGGTCTTTCTTTCACTGATTTCATAAGGTGACCATCTTAGACTTGTTATCTTTTAGGCAGGTGAAGAAAAATGACCTGAATTTCACCCCATGATCCACCACCTTAGGCACAACCTTGAGTGAGGGGCTACACCCAGGCAAACACAACTCTGACTTTGCATCTTTTTCTGGAGCAAGGACCTGATCAAGAGGTGCATAAAGCAGTGAGGGACCCTGCATGTCCTCTCAGCTGTTTCCATTCACTGAGCTACTGGAGAGCCCCAGTGGAAAATGAAAGCTGAGTTCACTCCTCTGCCGTGCCCCCCAGGGAGGGCAGGAAAGCACCTACCCTTCACAGCACATCACCCCTCAGGCACAAGGCCTGGCTGTCACCCAGGGATGTCATTCACCTTCTTGGTATTTCAGATGCATCTATATTTTTGAATAGTCCAATTCTGTCAAAGTTGTGGGGAGAAATAAAAGAGGCTTAAAATAGCTAAAGCAGAAAATTCCCCAACTGTCAGTTTTATAATTCTTAAATCCATTCCAGGAGAACTAGCTTTAGCCCTATTTCCTGATTGCTTGAAAAAACTGAGACGATCAATTAAAGTTTTCCCATGCACCCTCTTGGACAGATGGTTGAACCATTTTAATTAAGTGTATGTATTGGACTGACAGAGTTGATGTATCTGACGTGACAGACATTTTCTGTGTTCATTTAGGTTTTTAATCTTTCACTCTCTTTAGTATGCCCAGAATTGTGCTATTTGCACTGTGCTCTCAGAAGAATTATTCAATACACAGTCGATCACTTGGATTATTAGATTTTTATTGCTTCTTGTTGTTGGGTTTGGCCAAGAGTGAAACGCTCTTCAGTAACAATTAGCTACCACTCTGACTCAAATAATGAAAGGATCTAACATTTTGAAATCTCTTTTGGAAGATAAGTGGTCATATTTTTAAAAGATATTTAGGTGTCAAGAAGGACAAATTAAGGCATACTGAGATTTTCAAAAGTATCTAGGTACCCAGTACCTCAAATTTCAATGGTCCTGAAATGGTGTTGGTTTTCTGCACTGCTAAACTTCTAATCCCTGTGCTAGCCTGCATTACTGCAGTAGCAAAAGCTGTCTCCTCTCCCATTAAAATATTTAAAATAACATTAAATTAGCCTTGCTCCAAGAGGTTTTGAAATGAGACATGTGATCCTCTTTTCCTATATCTGTTTACAATCTGTGGCCTTGCATGGGGTGGAAGATATGGCATAATGGCACTGGTGGCCCTCAGTGTGAGAACAGGATCCCATGGAGTATAGGTTTTCCCTTTACATGACTTCAGTGGTAGGATCTGGGTAAGAGGAAGTTCCTAACACACAGAGATAATTTTACAGCTAGCAGTGTCTTCCTCGAGTTTATCAGTCCATAAGTTTGTTACAGTGCAACATAATAAGTTATAATGCATATATGGAACCAGAATCACCAGCATTTTTTTGTTTCTTCTTTTGAAGTGGTATTGATATAAATATTAGACATTGCTATAGTATGTAGAAGCCCTCTGACTTTCCTGGGTTTCTTCACATGACTCTGTCAGTCCTATTTTAATATTAATAGACATTAATAGGTATATTTGGTATTAATAGAATCTACTCTCTCTAGGTTTCAGTGAATATCAATCAATAGCTGCAAAAGTACCATATACTGGAATATTGTAGTGGCTACAAATACTCTTCTTATTTCCAATGTCTTTACTGGCTGACATGAATGATTGTTTTCACCTAAGATAAACTCCTCGGATCTTGCATGTTTCATGGCAGAAAAAGCAATGTCTCCTGCTGGTAAGAAAACCATTCTGGAAAAGTGCTTCTACAGAGACCTGGTTGACATGCTCATTTATAGACAAAACACTAGTGTCTTTATCCTCTAGACTTTCCAATGCCCAGGATCTATCAGTTCTAGGAAGTAAGATATCTTGAATGGTTTTTGAAGAAAAGCAAGAGGAAATAGTAAAAAGCACGAATGTGGTCATGTGTCTGATGGTTTTAGGAGATAAAATACTTGTGACATATCAGACAAGTAGACAGGGAAGAATAGGAAAGAAAAAAATCTGGTTGTTCTGTTCAAGGACACAAAACAAGAAAACCTGAGGTTTAAAAATAAATGTAGTCCTTCCTGGATAGGCAGAGTGAGAGAGAGCCCTAGGTGTATCCAGCTTTTAATAACATGTATGTATAGCCCAACCACTGCATGTACAAACCCTGCACTCCTTCACAAACTTCAAATACCTGCAGGCATAGATAAATACTTGGATAAGCACATACCTCTTTGCTTGCTTACATGGGAGATTTTGTTCATGCAATAAAGGCTGAGAGCTTTTTTTGCAAAACCTCATGCTGCATCTGCATATGGGAGTGTTCTGGGAAATTCAAAATAGCCACACATCAAAAGTCCCAATAACGTACACTATCCAAGGTCTTTTGGAGAGTGGGCTAATGAACTTATCAAACCACTGAGAATTGGTTTTGAGAGGTCTGGTGGCAGGGGAAGGGAAAGAGAAGGGATGGAATATCCCTTTGCTCTGCAAAAAGTGGTAAAAAGTGTGATCATGGAAAGTGCTGATTGAAAAGCAGAGAACTGAGCAAACTGCAGCCCTTTCCTAGCAACAAATAAGGAATGTTAATATTCCATGCAGTATTGCAATAGGTGTGATACCCTGTTCTCTCAGATCCACACACAGAGGTTTGGTAAACAGATTCAGTCCTGACCAGAATCAGCAACAACACATTTGATTTTCTAAGAGCATCTGATCTGATCTAAGACTATCAAAAGGAGCCAGTAGCTCTGACTGACATTATTACACAAGCAGTCACATTTTGATATTTAAGCTTGTACATTCCTTAAGCCTCAGTTGAATTTCTTGGCATTGTCAAAAAAAAAAAAAAACAGAAAAAGGAAAAAAAGAAAAAAAGAGAGAAAAAAGGAAAAAAAGAAAAAAGAAAGAAAGAAAGAAAAAACAAGCTATGCTTCTGATGAAAGCAGCTGTCATTCAGCACTAGGACTTGCCCTTCGAACAGCTGTACTTGATCTCAAAACTCTCACCTGCACAGAATTGTAGGCTGAATCAACTCAGCTCTTTGTCTCACTACCTCAGATAAGCCTGTCATCAAAGTGAAGAGATAAAAAAGAGACAATCATAACTCTAATGTCATATTTGACAGAGGAAGCTGTTAGTCAAGTAGCTTTAAACTGTTTCTCCCCTACACGTATCGAGTGACGTCCTGGCACAGCGACAAGAACTTATCACTGTACTTTTTAATATGAGAAAGAAGAAAAAAAAAATACCAGACCAGATGTGTCATCCTAGACACACCTTTTAGTGGACCTTCAAAGTGAAGAACTGGAGAGGCTCTTTTGTGAGACAAGTGTCACAACAACTCCATCTTCCCAGAGGTGCCTGCACAGGCCACTGCAGACAGCACAGGGCAGATATTTGAGGTAACTACACTGACAAAGAATTGGCCACGAGAATGTGCCAAGAGAACAGGTTTCCTAGGGCCAGATCCTGAATTTGCTACTCAGGCAAAATGCTAAGTAGTGTAGGAACTGGTCCAAAGGCAGTTTCCTAATAAGAAACTGAAAATAGCTTGCTCATCATAGCTGGCATTCCAGGAAAGGTGAGGAGGAGAGCGAGCCCCAGATGTAAAGACTGGGCTGTAGCAAATTTAGGCTGTTGGCTGCTCACAGGAGACTCGTTAACTGATCCATCATATCAAATAATTATCAAACCTCTATTTCTGTGTCACTGAAGTTCTACTTTTAGTAGTGCAGCAGCTTCAATAGTAGCATTTGCATTTATGCACTGCATTAAACCCAGGGATCTCAAAAAGCTTTAGAAATTATATCCGTAACGTTCTGGTCAGACAGAGCTTTTGCATACAGAAAAACGCTTATGCTGGAAAAGCATAAGCACAGCCTTGGGCCTGTGGGGCCCTATGTTGATATAAAAAGGAGATGAGTTGGACCTAATTCAAGAGATCCATAGTAATTTTACACACCTAAGCTGCCTTGTGACTTGTTTACCTGCCTGAAGCTCCCACAGTGATCTTACGCAAAACCTTCAGTATCCAAAAATTTGCCTTGACTGGGAGTTTTTGTTTTTAACACCAAGTGGCTCTTCTATTGGTTTCAGCTGCATCAAGGTCAAGGAGAGGAATAAAAGTCACTGACTCCTAACCCTTTAAATTTAAACTTTAAAAGTGCCTAAAATATGCATTCAGGCAGCTTTATCTACTAGTTACATGTGCCTGTAACAGTATTGTGCAGATAATTCCAGTACCACATCTCACCCTAGTGTTGGATCAATGTCCCATAAATTACGCCTCTAAAATTGATGTGTCTCATGTAATCCATGGATCTCAGCTGCATCTGGGGACAGTGGAAAGAGTCAGAAACCTCCATGAAATGACAAAGAGTGCCTTTTGCAGGGAGGATGCTTTGCCTTCTGCCGGGGCTGAGCTCTCCTTCGGGATGTGAAGCAGCTCACTTAGGTTAGATATGTGCCATTTTGGTAGCTGGTGTTAGATGTGATGAGTCTCATCCATATTGCCAGATATTTAAATATCTTGAGGTCCTTTCAGTGAACTTGTTTTTAAATTTTACAAACCTCACACATCATAATGGTGCATAAGATACCATGGTATTATGTCCCCATAAAATTTAATTAAGCACCTGGGAATAACAAAAGATTAGAAAAGAAGAAGTATTATTCCACCACCAGAGTATTTTCAATTTGCAAACCATGTAATTTCTGCGCTGCAGAAATTTGAGCACAGCTCCTGAAAGAAATACTCTCTGATGCACCATTACTGTCATTCTGATGAGACTGCAACTCTTGTGGCCAAGCCAGGGTGGTAGTTCAATTACTTAGTTTTACAGGAGGCTTTGATGGAAACACTACATAAACAGAAATATTTAATACTAAGGTTGGTGCTGATTTTTCTGAGTCACCCATTAATTGAATGCACTGAGCTGTTCTAGGCACTGCCAGCCCCAGCAGTGGCTGCCCTTGCTGCCATCAATAGACACAAGTCAAAGCAAGGGCCACAGTCAGGAACAGAACCTTTTCCACAGCTGGCAGGCTGTGTCCCTTGTGGAGCAGGAGGTCTGGCTGGCTCATTCTCTGCACCACTTTGGCTGGTTCAAAGGGAAGGGAAGAGCTCCTCTTTCTGCAGGTGTTGGATCTGGATGTCCTCTTGGCCAGCAGTTAGGCACATGGGGAACTGGACAGCTCTGTGAACAAGGAAGGGCAAATGAGTACCAGGTGCCAGGTACATCCTGCACCAGCCATTATTTCTAATGAACCCTCAACATGCTGAGAACTGAGTCTTGGATAAGTTTTACATCTGACCTGTGAAATGCAGGTCACTCAGCAATGATGAAACACAATACTTCCTATGATCCAGACAGAAGAAAGGTTGTTTCTACTGTGTCATAGCAGCTAAGCCACAGAAAGCTGTTGAATCACTCTGCCAGCTTTCCTGAAATAAAATAGTTTTACTTTCATGCATGTAGTGAATTTTTACCTTACACTTGTAAATTTGAGCCACAATTATCTTATCTGCAGGGTGATTAAACAGGTTATTCTCTCCCCCATTTTCTGCTCCTCAGCCAGAGTTTTGCTATCCTACAAGGGTTCTAGATGCCCAGGAACAGGAACATCCTGCCTTTTCTTGATGCTGGTGGCTTTGCATACATGTACTGGACAGGAGCATACTTGGGAGAGTTTGCTGTTTGGGCTGGGACCCATCCAGGTGTTGAGTTTTCATTGACAGCACCATCACCAAAACTGGCTGTTTTATATCATACATCATGTTCTTCTGTGGATTTATTCCCTCTGAATTTATACCAGTTTAACTTCGTGGTGCTATTTTTGAAGTCACACTAGATCTAATTCTCCACTCAGTCTCTCTTGCATAATCACTGTGGGGCAGTGTGCATATAAATGAGGGCACGGTTTAGCACACTGTGTATAAATTAATGTGAACTTAAATATTAAGCACAGGTGACTTGCAGTTTCCCTCTCATATAGGCAGACTCTGCTCTGAAATGCCAGTGAAATAATTACCTTTAGGGTGGTGTAGAACTCAGCAGTTTTCCCACCTGCTGGTGCAAGACAGTGACTTCTTTTTATGTTATCTTTACTGTTGCCATCTATGGCCAGCATAGCAGAAGATGGTGATGATGTAGACAAAGGGTTTACCCACCTGCTAAAAGGAAGACCATTCCTGGATATAAGGAAATTGATGTAATGAGTGCGTTTGACAGATATTTTTCAGCCTTTCCTTTCTGATACACCTTTATGGTGGGTTGTTGGGCTGAAAATAGTAACTCAGGAGAATGAAACCAGGGTCAGATAACCCAGCATGTGTACACAGACATTCCCAGTGTGATTAATATCTGTGTGTAACAGATCTTGGGCAGACAGGGCCACTCACAAGTAGGACTTTTTCCTCATCCTGCCCTGAGCCAGTCAATCTTTCCCGAAGCCTTGGACTGCACTGATGGAGCCGTCAGTCCACCACCAGGCTTTGACTTCCTTTCCCTCAGGTCATTCTCCTGCCAGGCTGCTGCTTTGTCTGTTATGATGCAGCAAAGAGATCCTTTCTAGATCCATTTGTCTTCCTTAAGCCTTGATTCATCAAAACATGTATTATGTAGGGAGTGTTTTATCCTGTATTTCCAAAACATGACAGAAGCATGGCTACTTTCTCATCTGTGCTGTTTAAAAGCTGTGAGTGGCTCTGCCAGCTCAGAGATTGCCATAGCCTGCTTTGTAACATCAGAAAGAACTGGAGAGTGTGGCATACCCTTACTGCTCCCTGAAATACATGACTCATCTGATGTTTGAACTTTAAACTTCTTAGCCCAGAAATAACACACGTAATGTAAAACATAATTTGCAGCTTGAAGCCTGGGCATATTAACACTGAGAGTACTGGCAGCCTTTTGTCTGCTGCTGCTTACAACCAGATCAATAGCCAGGAAAGGACCTGTGGCTCCCCGGGCCCCATCAGAAACTTCCTTCAGTGCCACACGTCTCTGAAAAAGCCAGTGTTATTATACACCTTTACCCATGTGAGTGAGTGATACAAACTGTGCATGATCAACACTGTCTTTGCTGTCTGGTGTTTCTACCTTGACCAGATCCTCCTGCAGGCCTAAGACTATATAAAGAGTTGGCAATCTACCCAAAGACTGTGTGGACTCAAGACTACCTTTGGTATCAAGCAAATTGCTCTACAGTTATGACAGCTAGACACTGAGGGGTCTGACCCCTCTGTTTGAGCCCCTCAAATCCTTGCAATTTGGCATAAAATGCCACCTCCCTGGTCTGAGAGTGATCCAAACCCACTTGCACTACACAAGATGTGATCCAGTGATGAATCAGATCAACATTCCTCCACTCAGATGCATGAGATACACAAGCCAAGTTCTGCCCATGAAAACTTTGAATGCTAGCTATTTGGCGGGGAGAGCTAAAGAAGTCAGAACATCAAGAAGTCAGAACCACAAATTCAAGCTCTCTGGCATTTGGAACTACTTCACAGAAAGCTACATTCTCACCGCCCACTCTCCAAACACACTCAGGTGCTGGCATTTTCACCCAGACTAATTAACAAATAGTGTGGCAATTAAATCACATGGCCTCACCATTGAGTTCAGAAAACTCCCTTACATCGCCGCAGAGTATAGCAACATAACTCATAAAATTATTTTATAACAACAATTTAAGTGAAGCAAATATCATGAAAATACAACACAAATGTGATAATTATTCTAATTTATGTGATAACAATATTACGTGTAAACTAAATTGTCTTCCCAAGTCCATCCAACTTTGAACAGCTTCCCTGCTCCACAGATGTGCCTCGAGTATCAGCAGTGTGTGGAGAGATGCATTGGGTGGCTTTTCTAAATCTGACTTTGCAAAGCTTCTCATGGCAGTCTGTGGGGAAGCAACATTTTGGGAAGATCTTCCAAGGAGAGATTTGGCTGCCAAAAGGCCTTTCCTATCTCTCCAAAGAGCAAGGAAGAGTGAGAACAAGGTGGTCTTTGCACAGTCCTATCTTGCCCTTCCTGGCTGGCCCAGTTGTTCCATTAATTTCGGCACTGCCAGATTTCATGGTCTGTTTCCCTATGTTGTGTCGGTTGGTAAGAGCCAGGAGGGATAGAGCAGCCTTTGTGTGGTTCACAACCCCAGGACCCTGCATGTAATGCTATATTTGGTCTGCCTTCCTGTTCCTCAGATCTTGACTCTTGGACAGCTGCAATGTAGATAAGAAAAGCCTCAGGAAACTAGAAGATGCTCATTTGGAGAAGGTATCTAGAGGGGGAGGTTAATACACAAACAGATTGAAGGAAAGCAGAAGAGTAAATGAGAAAGGCTTGGGGTAATTTTTTTTCTTCTTTTTAAAGTAGGATTAGTTGGTAGTGAAGAGATATCACTTCTATGAAGCGAAAATGAAAAAGTCCACTAATTACATACTATACGAACATGAGTAAGCCCTGCTTTTTCTGAGTCACAACAAGCAGTTATAGAGTGACAGGGAAAACTTTTAAAGTGATGATTCAAAAATAAAAAAGGCATTTGGAGTCATTGAGCGTGCAGAGTTAGCCCAGGTAACCACATGATCTTATCATTACTACCCTTCATCTGTCTGCCGCCCT
Source organism: Chloebia gouldiae (assembly GCA_003676055.1). NCBI lineage: Eukaryota > Metazoa > Chordata > Aves > Passeriformes > Passeridae > Chloebia > Chloebia gouldiae. The sequence continues at coordinate 6,597,441 of QUSF01000003.1, read as the reverse complement.
CTTCCCACCTAGCGTTTGATACACTCACTTGTTGCATCTTGTCTTGCAAGTGGCATGACTTCAATTGCACTAATTGTGTGCATAAAGTTAAACATGCATGTAAATGTTTGCAAGATTGGAACCTCAGACTATAAACACTGGGAGAGGGCTCATCTCATCTAATGTAATCATGGAGGGCTACATGCAAGGGGGATTCAGACATAAGAAGAATTTTTGTGTATTATACAGGAGAAATCACATCATTATTATACTTTACTATTTTTTGTTTGATTCCTTTTGTATTTGGTTATTTATGTCACTCTCACTTCAGTTTGTGCTCCTACTCTTCTTTAAAACACACGGTGGCAGAAAAGCAGCTGCAGGCTTTTAAACAATTCCATTTGCTTTCAAATGGAAGGGTTAATACTGTGTATTCTCTTATCTGAATAGTTCTCCCAAGGGAGCTAATATTATACCAAATTACGTAGGTGTTGCATGAGGCTGTAATTTGCACTAGAGGTTTAAAGGTTGTTATTATTTATTACCTGCATTACAGCAGTATCTGAGAGTCTGGTGGGGAACCAGCGTGCTGCGTTCTGCACAAACACCGAGCAGGAGGAAAGTCCCTGACCTAATACCAACCAGGAGCTCCACAGGCAGATCAGAGAGCATCCAGGTGGGGCCCAGGGCAGCGAGCCAGTTTGGATTGGGCTGCCCTTCTGTGGGAGAATGGGGATGTCGGGGTCTGAGTCTCTTCGGGCAGAGGAGAAGTAGCCAGCTGCCAGAACAGGCCCAGTTGGCAAACTTCTCAGCAAGGGAGAAGCAGTGGTAAGGAGTAAAACTTGCTGAAAACAATTTTTAGAAGAATATTCTCAATACCCAAGGGAAATTTCCTCTCAAAAAGCCCAATCCCTGACCATGGAGCTTGCCCTACAGGATTCGAGGCAGCACAAGATTATGACAGAGGGAAGGCTGCAGGAGACAACAGGACAAGACTGGTCAGCCCCACACCCACAGGTGAAGGTCATGATATAAGACGCTATAAAAGAGACCCCTCTGCCTTAAATTCACAAAATGACTCACTAACCTATAATAACATCACCTAAAAGTCATAGTGAGCTCTTCATCTTCAAAGCACTTTACAAAGATTAACTAATTAATTTCACTGTCAAATCTTTTGGAGATCTAGTAATGGTATTTGGCTCTACCTCAGAGAGCAATTTTTTCCAGGTACTGGCAGGGTAAACATTCATAATGATATAACCAGTGGGAAGAACTTTTTTAGCACTTGAATGATATTTTAATGAGAGACAAAGGTTAGGAATTGACCCTGGACCAACGGGCTTCACTGGGCCACTCACTTGGAAGATGGGACTCCCTGTTTTTCCCACAGTGATGCCAACCCACGTGGCTTATGTATACTGTATTTTAGGAAAACCCAACAAAAATGGAAGCTCTTTTTAGATGTGTATGTGGGTAAGGGCGTTCTCAGGTTTCTGCCCTGCGTTCTCACGTGTTGCTGTGCTGGTGACATGGGCTGTGGGACTGAGCACACCCTCAGCCATGAAGTTTAACAAGGCCAAGGGCACCCGGGTCAGGGCAACCCCAAGCACAAACACAGTCTGAGCAAAGAATGGATTGACAGCAGCCCTGGGAAGAAGGACCTGGGGGTGTTCATGGGCAGGGAGCTCAACATGACCCAGCAAAGCCAACCCACAGCCCAGAAAAAACCCAACCACATCCTGGGCTGCATCACAAGCAGTGTGACCAGCAGATTGAGGGAGGGGATTCTGCTCCTCTGCTACACTTGGATGGGATCCACCTTGGATCTGGAGACCTCAAAATAAGAAAAACATGGACCTGTTGGAGGGAGTCCAGAGGCAGCCATGAAGAGGGCTGGAGAAGCTCTCCTATGGAGACTTCTCTCCTATGGATGAGAGAGATGCAGTTGTTCATCCTGGAGAAAAGAAGGCTCCAGAGACACCCTAAAGCACCTTCTAGTACCTAGAAGGGGCTACAAGTGAGCTATAGAGGGACTTTTTATAAGGGCATGGACTGGTAGGACAAGGGGAAATGGCTTTTAACTGAATGAAGGTAGATTTAGCTTAGGTATTAGAAAGAAATTTTTTACTCAGAGAGTGGTGAGGCACTGGCACCAGTTGCCCAGAGAAGTTGTGGCTATCCCATTCCTGGAAGTGTTCAAGGCCAGGTTAGAAGGGGCTTGGAGCAACCTGGTCTAGTGGGAGGTGTCCCTGCAGACAGGAGGGGTAGAAGGAGATCTTTAAAGTCCCTTCCAACCAAAACCATTTTTTGATTTTGTGATTTTCCCTTTTTTGGGACTCACTACCTCTGTCTGTCACTCTTCTTCCAACCATGGGTCCAGCCTGGACCCTCTGCCAGCCCCACACTCTGCCAACTAAGAGTAAAAACATGGTGAGAGTGCAGCTCCCACGAAGAAGTTTCACTTTCAGTCTCCTGGCTACCTTGCAAAGAGACAGAGTAACTCCAAAGGCATCTCCTGCCTCCCCCTCCAGATGCTCAGCTAACGTGGGCTCGGCATGCTTTGATTTATGGAGGCTGGGTCTGGCTCACAGTGTTCTTCCAGAATAGCTATATTGGCTGCAGTATGAAAAATTCACGGCAGCAGCAGCCAAAATTAGGCTGAAAAAAGTCTTCCATGTGGACACTGACAGGAGAGCAATTTTATCACTGTAGATTATGCTGTCCAAAGAGGTTGTGCATCTACAGCAGTAGAAAATCTCCTACTGCTACATGCTGCATTAGTATTGTGAGGACCTGCTGGCATTGCTGTGGGGACAGGCACAAGTATATATGGTGAGATTCTGTGTGCTAAACCAGATTTCCAGATTTGTTTATCACAGACTGAGAGCTGCTGTTCTAAACTAGCTCCTTTGTTTAAAAATAATACTTGATAGAAACTCCCAAAAGTTGAAAAATATCAATACTATATCATGTGCTTCCAGTCTTAGTCAACAAACTCCTAGGTATGTACAATAATGTCAGCTTCCCTCAGACTGCTTCCCCTGGAGTAAACTATTTCTCTTAGACTAAAAATTAACAGGAAATGAAAAAGTTGTTGGTGCAAAAAAAAAGTTACCGTGTCAGGTCTGGAAAGGAATAGAGAAATTATCTGTCTCATTTCTCTGTAGGAAGCAATAACACAATATTGTCACAGATAACTTGGAAATGTGATCTTTGATTTCAAGTAATGGAAATGGGTAAATAGAAATGTCACTGTGTCATGGTCATTCCATCTGATATGACCAGGGTTATATGCTGTGACTGAAAAGGAGCTGCTTGTAAGAGTTTGACACTTGTGAAAAAAAAAAGTCTGAAAGCTGGTGTAAGCTCCTCAGACCAAGGGTATGTCAGCTATTCACACTTCACATCTCAGATGTAACAAAAATGTTACAGGAGTTCAAAATATCTTGCCAAAACACCTTGATCTCTCCTTTTCCACCTTGATCTCAGCATTGTTTCTATTATCCATGGCCCAGTACAGATCTAATTTACAACTGTGAATCTCATTCATCGGGTTAACAGAAACAAAATCCAGGGCAGAATTTCACACAGCTGAAGGTGTGTGTTGCTAAAAGTTCTCACCTTCATTTCCTCAGTTGCTACAGGGGTAAGGTGTTTTGGGAACAATTATTTTTTTTTTTGCAAATGCCATTACACACCACACTTTAGGCCTGCTGTCAGCTTTTCCTTAGTATAGCAGTGGCACAAAGATGCCATTATCAGTCAAAGAACCAAAGATTCCCAATATGAATTCAAGACCCCCAGTAAGCTCAATGAGATTTTTCAGTGCCAAGAAGGGACAATTTGGGTGCAGAATATTTGACAACAGCTGTCTGTGTCTCACTGGGTTGCCTGGGAACAAAGAGCAAATTACATCCATTTTGGGACACAGAAGGTAAAACTCTTCAGGGCATTCCCAAACTCTGAAAACCTCTTTGCTGCAATGAATGAGGTTGTGCTGCTGGATGAGGAGCTGTTGACCCTTGCGTGTCCCCTGTTGCCTGTGCTATCTTGGAATGCAGGGAGACTCCAAAATAAGAGTGTAGTGTTTCTTGGTGGCTAAGAGAACAAATCTTTCAGCTTCAGGAATGTGAAGTGTGGTTGGAGAAAGCCATCAAGTAGCGATAGTAACAAAAACACCAATGGCATCTGTTATGGATTGTAGCAAAGAAGATCCAGCTAAAACACACAGGATCACTCTTTCAGTCAAGACAGCCAGGATACTGCTGCACTTGTCACCAAAATCTGAACAAAAGAGCAGAGTTAGAGCTGTACAGAGAGTTACAACAGGGCATCTACAAACCAGTCCTTGTTCTTGTCTACATAATGCCTGTGTGGCAATTCATATCTAAAGCACAGCCTTTGCACCCCTAAACTCACCTGCCAGACCCCTCAAAGAAGTAAAACCTAAAGTGGAGGCATCAGCTATTAGTTTTCAACAGAATTAGTAGCCAGTGTGTGCTAATACCCTTGAGTTTCAGCTCCCTGAGCTCTTCTCCTTCACCTGCCTTTGTGTATGCATTCTGCACTTCTCTGCTCCAAAAGGACTTCAGTTTTGTGCTGTTTGATGCCCAGACTGTCAGCTTTGGTGCCACTGCTGAGGATTGTCAGGTAGATGAAAAGCCACAAACCCTGGGAGGAAAGCCATCTCTGTGTCCTTGCAGTCCTAGTTCAGCAAGCGGGGTAAGTACAGCCATCACCCTATGGCCGTTCTGTCTGCTTTGCTGGCGTGGTTATTGCCCTGTAAATTATGAAAGTGTTTATGCTCCTTGCTAAATCAGGCCCCAATTCACCAGATTACCTGTCAACACCATGTTATGGATCAAGATGGAAAAAAATTGGAGTCTCCTTACTGACTTTGATGGCCCTAGGAGTTGCAGTATTCTGCTGCTTTAACCCCCCAGAATTTTGTCATGGCAGAAAGGTGGTGCCTTGTAGTGGATAGCTACAGGTGCACCCTTCTAATCACCCACAGGGCCACTGTGTGTGAGGAGCTAAAGAACAATGTCACCCCCAAGCCTCCTGCTCCCTCTTATTCCCAGCCCTGAGTTCACTGAGCTGCTCAGTCCAACAGAAATTGGGCTGAGGAATTGCCTTATTTCTACATCCACTGTTTCACTCACTGCTCCCTTTCTGGAGAAAGCAGAGCAAAGTGCATTAAGAGGTGGATTAAAGAGAGGAGGAGAGATAAATAAATAAAAACGACATATTTTCATAAGATTATTTTCAGTATGCATCTTAAAAAATGTGCTGAATAAGTGATTTATATCCAATCTTAGAACTGTGAGGTTTAATGAAGCTGACATTTCTTCCTCTCCGATGTTATGTCAGACTTAAAACCTTTTCAACTTATAATAGATACGTATGGTAATAGATATCTGAATGAAAGATCAAACAGACATTAAGTACTGCAGAAATAGCCTGGTAAAAAGATGAAGTCACCCTCTAATGACACTATTATGACATGCAGATTAAAAGAAGAACCAGTAAAAAAGAAGGATGATAATGCTATTGTGTTACTCCACTTAGGTATTTTACCAGTAACATGAAGTTACTCACTTTCTGCATCTATCCACTCATCTGACTGATGTTTTAAGGAAAAAAAAAATGTTCAGGAGAAAAGAATTGTTCTTGAAGGAGAAAAAAGCCCACCAAGCAAACCCTACCTGTATTTGGGGTTGGTATGTAGTATCAGATGAATATTGCATTTCAAGCGTTTGATCCTGTGCCTCCAAAAACTACAAACATCATAAACCAAAATTAAAAACTTTGCCAGCAGTCTAGTACACATAGTAGGTTCAAACTGAACCCCCTTGAGGAAAGGATAATTACTACCTTGTTGTAAAGCAGATGCATTTTTGGAAGCAGATGCGTGCAAGGTGACCATACTTTGGGAAACCACATTTGAAGTAAATATTTATTTGCATAACAAATAGAATACTTTCTACCAGCCCATTATGCAGCTAAGATTAGCTCAGACCTTTATATATAGTGACACTACATAGGCAATAAACTGAAAGCAAATTTGAGCTGGTGCAGTTTTGCTGGTTCCTCAGCTGTCCAGCCCCGTGTGGGTCGAATGGGTGGAGAGGCCTGTGGCTTTGTGCCTGCCAGGAGTAAAATCTCTGAGACAAGGGGTCAGGGGGTGATTCCAAAGCACAGGATCAGCAGGATAACTCGTCATCACAAGGGGGATATCCTGGAAGTTTGCTTGAGAAGGCTGAGGCTTCTCTACTTTGTGTGTTTGTAGATAAGAGCATCTCCTGAGGAGAGAAATGCTCATGGACACAGCCCACCTCTACTGCAACCTATTTTTATCTGCCACACAGACAGAGGACAACGTGATTCAGATGTTAATCAGTTCCTGGCAGCATTACAGAGCCTCCTTGAGTAAAAAGCAATCCAGTTTGCAGATGAAGCAGAAGCACACGGGGCTTCATTGTACCCTCCTACTACAAGTGCCTAACTTAGGCTCCCATCCAGCATCTGCACAGGGAGCTAAGATCCAGCTGACTTGAATAGGAGTCTGGTGTCTCCCTTCTTTATTGAACTGAATTGCCATAACAGTCATGGCAACTGAGTGAGGCCCCTTGTAGGTGGTCTGAACACAACCCACATTGCCAGGCTCTGCCTTCATCTACTCCTCCCCAAGCCATGAAACCCAAACACCATCAATTTACTACTGGCTGCTAAGAAATGAGAAGCTGTTTCCCCTCTGCTTGCTTCAACATGGACTTTAAATGCAATTCCTTTCTTAGAAGAGCCTGCAGAAATGGCACTGCAGAGTTGCATGTAGGCTCTGTCCCAAAGAGTGCAGGCTGCAGGTTCTCTCACTCTGTGTGGAAATGGTTATTTTTTTTTCTAGCTGTCCATGCTGTCTGGCCAGTCTAGGATGCAAACCAGCAATACATCCTGTCCTAGGTGCCTAGCACTTGAAATGCAAATTCTACACTCTGGCCTCTCACAGCCTTGTTTGTGCGTGTGTCCAGGAGTGCAAGGAGGTGACTCTTTTTTTGCAATGAATTTTCAGAACAAAGCATCACTGGTAGACAGCAGCAAGATATGTTCTGTTATGTTCACAAAACGTTTCTCCCTGTGCTGCAGGAGCAGCACATTAATGAAACACTCAATACATGGCTGCTTTTTTTCCTGCCCTTGGCTGCTACCAGAGGCTGAACTGGCTGAGTGAGCTGGGTCTCTGTAGCTTCCCTGGCTCCCTTTGAAGAGCTTTGTCTCTGTGATACAGCAGCACTGCTACATCCACAGAACAGTTAGTATTGCTTCCCTTGATGTAGTCCCTTTATGCCTACTTGCTGCTCCTGGGCTTAACCCATCTCTCTTTGTATTTGCCTAAATAAAATACAATCATAAAAAATGACCATATAATTGACATGACAGAAATACTGTCTTTTAAGCTCAAAATGAAAATATGTTTACCTACATACAATTTTATAAAAAGTGAAGAGGGATTATTGAGTATAAAGGAGACTGACCTCAAAACTAAGCTTCAAGGACTACTTCACTCACACAATTGGTCTCCTTTGGGCTTGTTTTCTGCCTCCCTGGCCCTGGGATATCATATTTTTCAGTTGCAAGTGTCTGAAATTATATGAGGGTTGTGCTGCACCCTGTCAGACAGATGCCTTCACGGTAGGAAAAGGAGGTTGTAGGTATACTGCATAGTGAAGGATTCATGGTGATGAGCCATTATCTGGCAGAGCTGTGTCCCAGGACAGACTTATGGGTCATTTTTCCCCAGCAAGATGCCCAAGCAATGTCGAAGGGAGCGCTGGTTGGCAAGTACACAAACCCTTTCAGGGAACTGACCAACAATTCACATGTGGATGGTCAGCAGTCCAGTGCCTGGGCTCACTCCTTGGGGATGCCTGTCATATCTTAGATGTCCAGCACAATGTGTGGTTAATTGCTCTTAGTTGGTTCCTACTTACTTGATTCCTCCATTGACTAAAATGAATTTGAAGACTGACTTGCTTGGATTTAGATTCCTTAAATTTCAGATGGCAAAGGAGAGCAGATGAAGAACTTTACTGCTTCATTGATACCCAGTAGCTGATGCTAAGTAAGAAACCACAATACATGTGGAATCTGGCATTACAAATTATCTGTGTCAGAGTGGGTGTTGCAGAGCATTGCAAGGCAAAGTTGTATGATCCTTATCCTGAAGAGCTCAGCATCTAAGTGAGCAGCATATATACATATTCCTTGATGGATTTTATGACCATAAATTGGTACATAATGGTCTAAATGAAGTTTTTCCCAAGAAGTAATTAAATCAATATATGAAAATCAAAATATTTTATTTCCCTATAAGAAATGAATAAAAATGAAATTGAAAGTTGGTCGAGAAATACTGAGTGTCAAAATTGTCACAAGACCTTCAGTGGGCCAAATTTGCCAAAGTAGCAATAAAATTTACATTAGCATCAGCAAAAAAAAAAAAAAAACACCAGCAGGAATCTGATGCAACCACTTTCTGATGCAGCAGTCTGTGGGGCCCAACTCCCTCTGGAGCCTTGGCCACTGCATCCTCATTTATATGAGTGTGTATTGATTGTACAATGGCACAAAATGGAAAAGTGGTGATTCATACCAGACCTCCATCCATTTGACAAACTGGAGGGCACTAGCACACCGTGGTCCATAGATCTCTGGCAGAATTTAAATACTTCTGCAGATTCCAGGGAAGATTGCTAAGAAGAATGAAAGAGTCCTGTGGGCTTACCTTGCACTTTGAAAGCAAATTGAGAGGAATCTACTCTTTTATTAGGAGGCATAATGAAGCTGACAAGACAAAACAAAGTCCAAATGCCACTGCAGTAGAAATTACTGGAGGTCTAATGCCCTTGCTCATGACAGAAGGGTAGAAAAGAAGCCTCTCCACAGTGGGCAAACAGGTTATGCCAATTGCCTCTCAATTGCCCCAAAATATTACCCCTGATCAATACCCCTGAATTTATCTGGATTTTTCCAACCACTGGAGGGCTCACATTTTTTGTGGTTTAAACTCCTCTAACTGGGGAGAGGGATGATGAAAAATTTCATCTGTTCTTGAGGATAAAGCTTTTAAACTGAAAGCTAGTAGGTTTAGATTAGATATTGGGAAGAAATTCTTTCCTGGGAGGGTGGTGAGGCACAGGAACAGGCTGCCCAAAGAAGCTGTGGTTGCCCCATACCTGGAAGTGTTGATAGCCAGGTTGGATGGGTCTTGGAGCAACCTGGGATAATGGGAGGTGTCCCTGACCATGGCAGGGTGTTGGAACGAGATGAGCTTTAAGGTGTGTCCCAACCCAAACCATTCTGTGATTCTGTGATTCTGTTAGCTTTCAGCATTCTCACACCTGGACTGACCTGACAGAGGGCTCCATGATAGGCAGTCCCGATTGTTCTTTAATCCATTTCTTCACAACTTGATTGTTATGAAATGCCCCAATCACTGAGCATGTGATCAGCAATTAAAGACCAATAGACCTTCAACCACAATAAAAAAACATGTTGTTTAAATTATCTAGATAAATGCAGGGCATTTAATGTAAGAGGCAATGACATACAGGCTATGTACAAAGGTACATAGACAGAAGAAGAAAAAGGTGATGAAACATATTAATAGTGCAACTCCAACAGAGTTTGACCCTGCCACTAGATCATGCTCAGCTACTTAAGGCTGAGTGGGATTTACAGATACTATTTTGGCCACCAGAGGGTTCTCATATTTTTCCACTTGTGCAACTGAAGCAGTGAGAGAGTAAAGAACATAGAAAAGCCACTTTAAAAAATGTGTGAAAGCAATAAAGATAAAAAAATGCAATCTCAAAGTATATGCAAATAATCTACAATGCAGGTCCGATTTTGTTACTGTAAAATTCAATGACTGCATTTTGCAGAACAAAACCAGACATTTCTGCACTGGTTGCAGCACCCTCATTCCTATTTGCACCATTGCACATGAGATCAGGATTCAAGCAGCTGACGATAAATTCCGTGTATGTAGGACACCTATTAAAGGTTTCATGTGATGTTAGAGTGAGTAGGTTAGTACAAAAGAAACCCCACAAAGTAAATAAGATTTCAAACGTTGTGGTATTGTCAGGGCAAAACCCCAGATTCCAAGTCAAGTTCAATCCTGCAAAGCTAGTAATGGCAGTGCTATTTTCCTAACTTGGCTTCAGTCACTACCGTGACTCTCAATTCTCAAATAATAGGTGATTCATCTTAATGTTATTTAGGGAAGGAGTCACAATGGCTTTGATAAGTCAAATGATGGTCAGATATTTTTCTTACAGCTCATTAATTTTCCCAGGAAACAATGGGCCAAATCCTGCTGTCAGTTATGCTACCAGAGTCAGTGTACTGGAGATGCTTTTTAATCCAGGCTAGATCCAGATCCCTCTCTGACATGTACAGGATGGGTTCTTGTGTTTTCTGATATGCTTCATCAGATCTCTTGGGTCTCTCCTGAAAATATCAACCAGAAATATACTGACTGCAGCAGCCCAATAAAATCTCTCTGGATGGTGTGATCAGGGATAACCCTTGGTCTGAGCAGGTTCCTTGGGAACTTTAATCCAGGTTTCATGGTTCCACCAGAAGATTCATGCTTTGGTGGAGGGAAAAGGCTCCACGTTGCCTGAACAGAGGGCTCATAGGGCTGCAGTGCCTTTTCCCCTGGAGGACAGACATAAGGTGCTCTCTCTTCCCCTTGCTGGAGTGTTTGACGACCAGAGAAGCAGACCATGAAATTGTGCTTGTGGCTTTCCTTTGGTGTCCTCCTGCAGAAGGAGGCTGAATGGGCTGTGAGGCCCAAAGAGCAACTCCCAAAAGGGACTGACCATTCTGCTTCTTTCTGAGGTAACTCAGATGGCTTCACTGCTATGCAGGTTTCTCCTCTGTCAGCATAGCCAGAACTCCATCACCTTGTGCAATGTGGTCCAAAGGTTTGGCAAAATCAAAATCTCTTTCCTTATTTGAGGTTAGAGCCTGGTGCCTTCAATCACGGCAAACAGAGACTTACTGCACAGTCCACTGACTTCAAGGAAGCTTCTCATGAAGAAATTTATTTATTCAGCCTGAATAATGGGCACAGGAATCTGGCTTTTGCTAATACAGGCATGGCTGCTTTGCAGATGCTACAGTGTTCAGTTTTATTCCAAAGTTTTAATTTTTAGTTCTAATAAGATGCTGACCTTCTACATATTATAATTAGAAGACTTATTGAGAAGCCTAATATAATACTATACCCACTGGGGAGCCAAAAGTGCAAATAGTAAAAATACCAAATCTCAATATTTAATTAATTGAAACAGATTAAATTTCAACCTATTTCTCATTTCTGTTAGCTACTTAGAGTTTTGTATGATCTTTAGATTTTATGCAGATTTTTCCACAGGCTTTCTGAGTTGGAATTTCAAACAACTAACATCTATGTTTGTAGACACACTGGGCAGCTTTTTAAAGACCTTCTCAACAAAGAGCTTCCAGGGCTCTGTCTGGGAGGAGTTAATTGAATATGACTGCTCTAGTCAGGTGCCTAAATGGGATTGAGACTTTTGAGAAAACCTGGCCCTTCTTCTTGGTGAAGAAGGCTTCTGGAAGACCATCTATTAAAGCTCCCCAGTCAGACTGTTCTCAGGGAGCACCTTTGTTCCAAAACACACTTAGAAGACTAGAATGTTCAGGGGCACAGTGAAGAGCAAAAGGCAAATAGAAACAGCTTTCACAAGAATTGGCATGACTTCCATTTTTTTGTCACTTCTGACCTTTATCCAGCATACGGACGGCCTTTCATGCAGACAAATGGAATTGTGCAAAACTAACTGAAGAACAGGTGCTTTATCAAATTGCAACAGACTATTTGTCCTTACTCCTAATAATGATATCCTTAGAGGGACTGCAGTCACTGGCCTACTGCATAGTAGGTATTTCTTGTCAAAAATATATAAATAAATGAAAATGGGCACTCAGTAAATGAACCACCAATGGGAGACCAGGAGTTCCTCTGAGAAATTTATTATTACTAGACAATCCACATGACTTCATCTGTGGGACCACTGTTCTGCAGTTTTATTTCTCCATGGTAAAGAAAATTTACAGTTCTCAATCATATGCCATGGGTCCTTTGATTAAATGTGGATTTACTGTACTTGATAGCCCACAGCAACTTAAGTACCATAGAGTGTGTTACATAAATGCATGTTCAGGATTATTACACATACCAAAATAGGCATGTACTTGATGGAGGTTGTTATGGTTTACAATTCCCTTTTCCCTTTCCCTTTCTGTGGTAATAACTGTACATGTATTGGCCTTAAACACCTATATGTCTTAAGCACAGGTTAAATTATAAAAGAGATTGCAACATCTTCTTTGTTCATCATCATCTAATAAATCAACAGGTCCATTTCTGTGGATTGATGTAATGGCATTTATGACCATTGGCAAAGTCATATCCACTTAACTGATGCAATTAAGTAGTGCCATGCTCTTATTATAATAATAATGGATTGACTGATGAGTAATTTATTTCTTTCCAATGTAACTGACAAAAATAGGCTATATTCATAGACAACGCAATGTATTTGGATCATAAAACTGCTGTCTTATCAAATCTACCATTAGCTTAGATTAATCCTCACCAGAGAGTGGCGAAAAACACTTTCAACTATGGACCAAGCTTAATGAGATATCCTGGCCCTGATGTGTAAAGTCCCACAGAAAAGGTGAATATTTTACTAGCTATTTCTCATAAGAGAAGTGCTGCTAACAGTGTCATAAAGAACTAACTCTCAGAGCTGCCAGCTGAACTCTCTAGTCTAAAGGAGATGGCTTTGTTTGGTTTAATTTTAATTGAGTTTCCAGGAAAAATATTTCCTTATTGCCACTTGTTACTCCATACACTCTCCCTGACACCCCTTTCCTATCAATATTGCCTGGAGATGTGGCAATAAGTGAGATCAGTGCTTTTATCACCCTCAATGTGACATTTTGGAGTATCTTGTTATTTCCTGTGTTTATGATTATGATTTCATTCAATTATAGAAGGGTTTGGGTTGGAAGGTGCTCTCTCAACTTCTTTGGGTTACGCAAATAATGTCTATGTAGATTATTTGCATTACTTTGGGTTGTATTTTTTTTAAATCTTTATTGTTTCACATAGCCCCATTTGCACAAGCTCAGTTAGATGATGCCTGTTGCTCTTCCCTTATCCGCCATTGCTGTAAGCCTGGCATAGAAGGTCATCAAATTTATCATGCACAACTACACATGTGGGGACCAGGGGCCAAATTATCTGCTGGCTGGGGATGGACATGGTTGTGCCAAATGCAGCAGAGCTGCTCCAGTTTACAGGCTGCAAGAGTCTGTAGGGTGGGCAAGGGCAAACAATACTTCAGGCACACCAGAATTTCTGCACTGCATCCTGGTTTTGTTCATTGCTCTTACCTCTATCATTTGCTTTGGGTATAAAAGCTCATCATTCTCAAAGGCATATTACATCCATTTCCATCTTCATTCTCTTTAAATAACGGCAGCAACAGCTCTGTCTTTCACTGAGTACAAGCCAAATGTGCCAAATTCCAATTTCACACTAAAAGAATCCACCAAATTATCTCATTTGACCTCCTGTATAAGACTCAGAGAACAGAAAACAGAGCCTGAGATTCCTGCAATGATGGGGAACTGATTAACTAGGATAAACCCAAATGATCCCCACAATTTTTGGGGAACAATGGAAGAAGAATGATCCTGACTTTTGCAGTTTGACCTTATGGAAAGCACCTACCCATTCCCAAAATCTGAAAATCAGCATGACCTGACCCATGAGTCAGGAATGCTGGTCAACACTCAGGCAAGGATGATTGTACATGACACTATGCTGTCCCATCTGGGGATTTCTCTTTATCTCTGGAGTATATTCTTTACATTCCACATGTGTTTGTGTGGGGTTTTTGGTGTGTGCACACAATTCTTTACCAAAGAGAAATTCCTTCTTTGGTGCTTGAAGCCTGAGGTCCAGTGTTTGTTGTTGTTGTTTGAAATAGTTCCATTTGTCTGAAATAACACTGGAGACAACCAAAGCTTGTCTTCTGCATGGATCATGGATGGAAAACAGGGAATTACATAAACTCAAGGCCAGCAGAGATCACCACAACCACTCCACACTTCTGACTGTGCTGTCTGTGACACCCTGATGAGAAGGGGAACAGCTCTGTGATTGGGGAAGAGGCCTTCACTGCTAAAAAAAAAGATGAGATTTCTATTTCTTCTCATCAAATGGTGGTAAATATCATAATCTTCTCCAGCACTAACAGACTCATCCTAAATGTTCCATCAGGAAGCTAAAAAAGATCTTTCAAATGCACTGCATGAACACAACATAAAAATAGAAGATGTGGTTAATGGTATCGGCTGGCCTGGGAGGGAGAGATCTACAGAGGTTTATTTACTGCTCTAAGTGTTAACAAAGTTTGAAATCAAGGTTGTTTATGATTAAAGACAACAAATAGGTTAATTTTTTCTTACCGGATCCAACTATCTAATGCAAGGTTAATTCATTGACCTCACTCCAAAGGCATTATGTATTTAAATTTCAAGGCACAACTGCATGTTGCATGATGGCCAGTAAGATCATCAATGCCATCTTTTATTTCTGGACTGAAACCTTTAAAAGAAGGGAAACATCTGATCTCTGAGAAGGTGTGATCTATGCCTGCACTCATGCACTCATATATTATTTATCTTGATCTACAAGTGAAGTCTTATAAAGGGGCCCATGGAGGAAAATAAGAGCCATTTGTGCTACCTTTAATCAGAAATGTTTATATAGAGTCCTCTCTCTGACCACAGAGCAGACATCTCATTCCTGAAACTACAGGAACTCCTCTCAGGAAGAAGCAATAATCATTCTCACTACTGCAGAATGTCTGGTTCTTGTTGTGACCTAAACTTGCTGCTTCAGACTCTCCAAACTCTTTTCAAACTCTTCTTCCTCCTCATAGATGATGCAGCCACTACCCCTGTCCAGCTACTTAGATCTTGAAGCATAAACCTCCCAATCCCTGTTCTGAACTGATCCACACACACAAGACACAGGATCTTTGTTGTTGAATGGCTGTTAAAAAACTGCTTACGGGTCCTTGATAAAGCCCTTTGGCACAGGAGAAAAACAAAGATGAAATAATGTCCCAGTGACAAAGGTTGAGTGCTGAATCATGAGAAATTCCCATGTAATGAAAAACCCAAGTCTGCCTCTTCCAGGTGTAGTACCAAGATGCTGGCCTCTGAAAATTCAGCTGAATGGATTAGCTGTACTGTTGACCAATGTTAAACAGGGAAATTATAATAAAATCAAGAAAAATGACACTGATGGACAGGCATGTGATGCAATGAAGAGAATGTTTCAGCTTCTTGCTAATTTGTAGGCCAATATATTTCACTGTTCTGCCTGAAAGCTGAAGAGCTGTTGTGACACCACAGTCACCATACAGTTAAGGTCTGGAATGTGATGTTCTGGTGAGTTAAGAAAAACTTTTTGATTACCCATGCTTTGCACCTGGAATTTAAACCAGGGACTGAATATGAAATAGTGCTGAATGTGCTTTGGAGATAAGGACTCAGTCACCATGCCAATAGGATTCTTTTTGTTGCTGTTGTTACTTTATTTCTCTTGTGGCATTTATTCCAATGCAATTAAAATAGTAGAAGTTAATTTTAAAGACATTTCTGTCTTATTGAAACTTGAGAGACAAAAAGATTGGCAAAGAGTTTCAGATTTTTCTGAAAAAAGAATTATCAATTTGCAGTAGTGAAGCAGTTTTGTACCCTGTGGTCAAAGGGAGGACAAAAAATGGCAATACCTGAAGGAGAAAAGGACAGCTGTATTTGGGTAGGGAAAAAAGAGGATGACATGCAGAAATGTAGCAGAACAATTTTCATGATCAGTGTCAAAGGACAATCATGTTTGTAACCTGGGAAGATGGGAAGCATGAAAAACTAATGTTTTTCACAGATGGATAGGCACACCATAGCAGAACATTCATGATTTTCTGTCTACTTCTAAAATTCTCTCCCTAGTTTTTCGGTTTAGTCAGTGTCTCTAAGAAGGCCTCAGGGATGAAAAATCAAGACAGCTGTTGCCAAGAGCTGTGTGCAGAAATGGGCAGGCCTGAAGGATCAGGAGATACTGAACCTGCCAGAAGGTGTGTGCTGCTGTGAGATGCCTGTGGCCTCTGGAAATGACAGCAAGCCAGACAAGAATGAGTAAGTGGTGGCACATGGAAGAAGGCAAGGAATTAAGAGGGATTCTTTTACTTCTTTTGGGAGTGAGGGAGCTCTGTTGAGATACAACATGCAGGTTTTGCCTATTATATACATAGCTGGAATGTGTTGATACAAGAATCAGAGAATCGTCCGCCTGGATTGAGGCTATGCTGCATATTCTCTGTATTCATGGAGCCCAGCACAGATAATCAAGGCCTGTCTGAGGATTTTAGACAAGCCCAGAATTCCTCTAGACCTGATGTGAAGTATGGCCTTTGATTCCCACAGAACAAGATGCTGGAAGCTCAGGAAAAAAGTGAAACACCAAAGTCCCACTCCACCCTCTGCATCACTGCAGCTGACAATCTGCCATGTCTTTTGGAGGCTGTCCAGAAGAGGTGTGCACAGCAGGACCCAGTCCCACAGGCCACTTTAGTGCAGCCTGTCTCTGCCAGTCCTCACTCCCAGTATGCAAGAGAAACACAGGAAGCCATTTCCACTTACACATAAAGAGAAGTCACTGCTACCCCCCAAAAAAGGCAATTCTGGGCCCCATGTTGTCTCTGCAGTACTCCCTTCCCTTGTTCTCTGAAGAGCTCTCCTCCTCTCCTGGCCCATACCTCACTCCCTTTTTCTCCCACTGGAATATTCTCCTGCACCATCCCAAAGTCTGTGAGGAGCAGAGCAGTCATGCACTGCTGCCTGACCTGCTTTTTAGGAGGCTCCTTTCAACCCTGGTATATTCCTTCTCTGTGAATACACAATGTATCTAGCAACAATCCCTTTTCATACCCAGTCTTTTCAGGGAAGTTACTCTGAATATCCAGACAGCAAACAACCTGGACCTGAAAACAGTTTTGTAGAAGGCCAAAATCTAATGGCAGATGAAGGAGAGCTCCTTGCTTTGATTATAAAATCCATTTTGTTTCTGAAGTGAGAACTAAACAGGCTTGGCTGTACCAGCAAACCAGAAATTCTTAAGCAAGCATGCAATATGTGTATAGTAAAAAGGAAAAGGAATAGCCCAAAGGCATGATGTGCAGCAAGAATATCTAGAAAGTGTAACAAGAGTGTGGCTTTGCATGTGGCCAAGTTAGACCCACTCTGGCTGTTCCCATATTGCACTTAGGTCCCTAATGTTTCCTACATGTTCCTTCAGTCACTCTTTAGGGAAAGTGAACACTTGTGGGTAAAGAAATTCTTTTGTGAACCAATAACTAGAGAAAAGGGGGAAAGCAGAGTAGAAGTGTATAGTCATGTTTTACCATGGTGGGGGTTATCAGTGGAGTTTCACAGAAAGCCATCCTGGGACCTCTGCTCTTCAAAATATTAATAAACAAGTTGGAAAAGGATCTGATAAGTAACATGACCAAAAAAAACCAACTACCAAAAAAACAAAAATCACCAAAATTAAAAGCAAAACCTAATTATGACATATGGCTGAAGGTTTTCATGTTAATTAGTTGATGAAAACAGTCAAATGAAATTTATTTGATAAATGCAGGATAGTAGATATAAAGTGAAACCATTCTAAATATAAGAAAAGTATAGTGTGTTCTAAATTAGTTATTACTGTTCAATAAAGTGGTATCAAGGAAGGGTATCACATAAAAATATCAAGATGCAGATTTAAAGCAAAAGAATTTATAATTTTTTTCACATGTTGCATAATTAAACTGCAGAACTCAATGCCACAGGATGTTGTAGGGGCCAAAAGTATAAATGGGCTCAAAAAGCAATTAGACAAATTCCTGGCTGAAAAATTCATGGAGCGTTACAAAACGCAAAGATGCAGATACAATCTCTGGCTCACAGTGCCCCTAAGGCACAGACTGCTGGGAGGGTGTGCCAGAATAAAGGATCCCTCTACAGTCGCTCTGCTTTTACATTGTTCCCCAAAATACCTGCTACAGGCTCGTATCAGCAGCGCTGGGCTGAGGAGGGACTTCTGCAGCTGCTGCTACGGGAATAGGTAGTTACTCATAAAGGTAAGGAAAAAAAAATAGGAACTGAATCCAGCAGCATTTGTGATTGCTGGAAAAAAAAATGAGTCAGAGAGGATTTGTCAGTCCTAAGGTAAAAAGATATTGCAATAGAAGAAGTATCAGTTTTAGGATAGGCTGATCAGTAAAGTAAAGGGTAAAGGGTATCAATCTTCTACTGTCAAGTAGAAAGGAGGCTGCACACTGAGTGGCTCATGAGGCTTCTGGGGCCATAAACCACATTAAGAAATGAAATCCACACAGAAATGCTTTCTAAGACATCATTTAGTAAAAGACACAAACCCAATCTGTGGGGCTGTATATGGCATTGATGTATTTCTAGCAGCTTACCTTGTTTTTCACTAGAATCCAAGAAAAGCCATTTGTATTTAAATGATGGTGGAAACGGTAAATTGTTTCATCTAGGAGTTTAATAAATGGTTTGCCCTAGTTTGTCAGAGTTTGCTGTAATTTTACGTGACTGGCCAGATAAATTTGCTGGAAATGATCAGATAGCAGGAGATTGGCACAGCAGAGGAATTCCAACAGAAGCACAGAGTTAATGAATCCCTGTCCAGACATGCGGATGGGAGAAGGCCAGGCAGGAGCACCCAGCTGGGACCCTCTGAGCCGAGCACACCAGCTCTGACCATCCCCTTCCCACTGGTGGCTGCATCCAGTGGGGAGTACCTGAGACTGAGGAGAAACAATCTGTCTCCAGCCCCTCTGAGCACTTTACAGATTAAAAGACATATCCCAAAGCAAATCATTATGATGCAAAAAATCATTTGTGTAGTGGATAAGCTACACAAATGTCCTAGTGTTAAAAAAACAACTTAATTCTGGGAATGAATCCAGCAAGGCACTGCAGAAGACTCCACCCATTTTGGAGGAGCTCAGGTCCTGCTAAAAACTCCAATGCACCCTCAGAGGTGCAGGGACCATGGTGGTGGGTTAGAGAAGATGTCCTGGACTCTGCAGAGACACCACCTCCTGTGCTGGGGCTGGGCAAGGTGCACATCAGCTCTCCTTGGGCCATGGCTTGGTGTGGTGGGACCTTTCTTCTCTCTGTTACAACTGAAAGCAGTTGCTCAGCTCCTGGGTTTTAAAGCACCTCATCAACTGCTTCAGCAAGGAGGTCACTTCTTTTTAAGTTCACAAGTCTATTATTCCCCTGAAGTCACCCACCTAGAAAGTCTTCCTAAAGTTAATGGATTTGAAGGGGAAAATATGTCCTGAAGTGCAGACAATTTCTGGTTATCCTGATTGTCTGTGCTCTGCAAATCAATGCCCTTGAATCTGCAGCCAGAATCTAGAATTTAGAGCCACACATGCTGAAAAAAAAAAATAAATCCAGCAGGGCTTTGAATATTTTTCATATATCTTAATAGGGACATTATGCCTAAACCCCTTTGTGAGCATTTAAGTGATAAGACCATTAGAACCAAATTGGAACCAAAGGGTGACAAAAACAGCTCTCATAAGGAAAATGCATCTTAAGTAGCAAGTGTATACAGTGTCAATCTTAAATACAAGTATCCTTTGAGAAAAATTCACAAAAATCAGGAAAAATGCATTGCTTGTCCCAGATTGCTATTTGGGCATAGTTCATTGGTTTTTCCTAGTGAGTTTTGGTGAAATTAAAAAAAACTTCTACAAGAACAAGAATCTTATGTTTACAGAAAAACAGACTATAATAGATTTTTTCTTTTTTCTCTCACATGTTTGGATTTCTCCTGCACACAGTCTCTGACTTTCAGCTACAGGCTATGACTGATCCCTTGACAACTCTAGTCTCTGCGATAAATTGTTCAAAGTCAGACCTGGGGCTGTGTCAGTTCCTAGAATATCAGGGTTTTATATCTTCTCTAGCCTCATTTTAAATTTAAATGATAACAAATGCAATCTGACCCCAGATGGAACATAACATTTTTATTTCAGATTGGTGTTTTTGCTAATACGGCTTTGGTAAGGATCTCAAATCCCAAACAATCTCCAACAATCTCAAATCTCAAAAAATAATTTATGCTGAATGCCCACATGATTCCTAAGAGGAAGATGGAAAGGTGGATGATTTCCATCAGCCACCATGGAAATGGAGCACAATGCCAACAAAAGGTTGGCATTGCCTTGCAATGAAGCAGTGCTGTGGTCTTCTGGGCACATCTTTTCCCACTTTTGTCCCCAGTTCTTCTGGTTCTTTCTGAGTTTTAGGAAATGCTTTATATGCTTATATTCTCTTGTCAGAGGGATTAAAATTGGGATTTTATTGTTTTGTTTTATTTGCACATCTACTTATTGTATTTTCAAAACAATCTATACCCTGCTCTTCCTCAAATTTCAGTATGACAGGACTTAGACCCAAAAAGTAGGCTATTCCTTTGTTCTTTCCCTCCACTGTCTTTTTTTTTTTTTTTTTAGGGGTCTGTGGAATACTTTATGGCACTCTGGGCCTACACCTCTGTTTTTTGGAAGAGGCTGGAGAGAACAAGCCTCACAGAAAGTGGAGAACAAACCTGGCCATGCAGTTGTATGGCAAAAAGACTTTTCTGATTTTGTGGGCAAAGGGAAATGTCTTGTGGCCTGTGCTCCACAGTGCTACAGCTGATGGTCTGAGCTGGCAAAGCACTTCTATCAAACACTGTTTGAATTCACAGACCTTTTTCTCCAGTCTTTAAATGCAGTTCTCATCTGTCAGTAATCCCTTTCCTGTCTGCAACCAAAGGAAAGACTTGTGCCATGAACAAAGGGGAAAGAGATGCCACATATTAGTAGCCAAGATAAGGTACCTGTATTTAAACAACATAAAATGCTCAGTCCAGACAAAGAGAGATATCTCTGATGAGTCCAGTGCAAATACACAGCCTCACATCTACTGTGGTCATCTACAGAACCATTTTGGTTGATTTTTTTTCCCTCTTTGACCCCTCATCACCTCTTTATTCAGCCTCTCCCAAGCAGAGCATGATGTCTGACTCAAGCTTTTGAACTCTCTGCATGTAAGTAGGTTTCAAAGAAAGCAAACAAGCTCCTACATCCCTTGCCTGTGTAGGTGTGTTCACATATTTTTATTTATTAAAAACAAAATAAAAACATAATCTGATACAATTAAAGATGTGTTTCAGAGAGTGGTCTGTGCAGAGAAATGTTTGCACCTGGTATCATAATTTATAATGTTTAAAAAACAAGTTGGCATTAAAAAAAAAGAAATTACAACAGCGATAATAGGATTCAAAATTCTCTCCCAAATTACTGAACAATAGAGAATTGGATAAGATCACTCAGGCTATTTTTCTAATATTTTAGAGTAGTAATTGCCTGCTGAAGCTTTTGATCTCATAACTTTGCCAGCTGACAATAGATAAATAAGTGTTACAGACAATACAGCAAGAATGAAAATCGGTGCATTTTCTAGGGAGGCACTGAGATGTGAAGTGATAGGAGATTAAAGTGTATGTGAAGGGCAAATTTTGCTCTCAGCTGTCTAATGGATATGCAGACTTCTGAATATGTCCTGTTGCAGGAGGATCAGCTAACTGTTGATTCTTCAAACAGAGAAAAAAGCAATTATCCAGAGTGGGCTTTGTTGGTTTTTTTTAATTGCCTGAGCTGATGGGACATTTATTTGTTAGTCATGATATATAGTTAATAATGCTGAAGGAAAAGAGCAACACTATAAAAAAGCAACTGAAAAACTATCCTCTCCAGGAAGAAAAAGATGGAAAAAGAGACATCAATTTTATATTTGTTCTTCTGGATTGAGTGAAATAAAAGCTCATCGGGGTCTGTAAGGCATCTTCTCAGAGTCTGGAAGGAGCAGTGAGGCAGAACTCTGTGAAGCACAGGGCCTGGTGAAGGCTTGGGGGTCCTGAGCCCTCCCGAGCCCTCCACACCCACAAGTGTGCCCAAAGGGACCATGGAGGTTGCAGGTGGGTGTGTAACTACCTCAGCATCCTTTCCAGAAATTTTAAGAGCCACAGATGAAGCAAATGGGAGATGATTGCAAAAGGCCACAGGTGGCCACTCCCAAAGCCACCATAATTTTGTAGAAAAGGAGAGATGGGAAGCAGCACGAGAACAGCTGGTAAACCAACTCTGCTTTCCTATTTCACTGGCTGGTATATGAACTGCAGGTATTGAGCTAAAAGAACATATATTACTGACTTCTTGGCTTGGTCAATGCAGAAATACATTCTCCTGATGGACCTGCTCAGAGTTTTCTCTAGGCAGTACTGTGTGTATTGAGGTGAATTAAATAGGCTGAAAGGAATACACCCATACATTTTAGCAGTAGTATTGGAAAACAAACTTTCCTTTTCCTCACACCAAATAAACACCAATAACACCCAGAAACAATATTCAACGAAGGCAGAATGAGCTCCAGATTCCAAGGCCCTAAGACCCCGGGTTGTCACCCCTGTGGGATTTTGCTGTGTGAGTGAAGTCCAACATAGAACTTGGCTCTGGACCAAACCCAAGGCCAGCAGAGCCTGAGTTTGTAGTTTTTCAAGAGATCCAATCCTGCCATATGTTTACCAGCGATATCATAATTGTCTGTGCATCCTCAGTCTGCTATGGATTTTGCAGCAGCTGTCAATAGCACTCATTCATCACGGGCCCAAGATAATTGAAGCGCTCCATCTGCTGCAGGGCCACTATTACCAACACTAATACTTGTGTCAGTAACTTACTGAAGAAGGGCCTGAACTTGCTCCTAGTGGAAAATCAATGGGAGGAGTCCTGTTGGCAGAAGTGGAGGCAGCCCTAACCCTTTCAGTACTGGAGACCTGAGCGGCTGCTCGGCGCCCGATTCACGGCACCATCCAGACCCGCGGTGCCCCTGGATCTCCGGATGGAAGCAAACGCAGGCACAGCTCTGCTGTGATCACACAGCCTTTGCAAACTGGTCCTGCAAGGCACTTTGGAGCACAAATCCCCACTGAGGGAAAGGGCAGGTGCAGTAGAAAAAGGAACACACGATGTCTGCTCACATGGACAAGAAAGGCAGAATTCAAGTTATTCACTTTAAAGCCTCTGCCTGCATAAACAGTCAGACACGTTTATGGGAAAATGCTAAAGGAATTAATCTGTTACTCAGCAACACTAATCAAGACTCCTACCCCATGCAGTTCACAAAGTCCTACATCTGTGCATACCTTTATATTCCTGTTCACAGTCAGCCCCATTCCATCTTCCATCTGCGAAGGAAAAAAACAACGTCTGCAAAAGAAAACTGACTATTGTGATAAAGCATTATTTTCTCTCACATAAAACTAATATTTTCTATCATTTGCAGTTTTCTTTTATCCTATTTTTATCTACTTATTTTCTTGCAAGAACAAACTTTTGAAAACCAAGGCAAATTATGACCTTTTCAACAAAGAGGGGAGAACAGAAGTTGTTGTCCTGCTGTTGTGAGTGCAGATGAGATCAAACTAGAACTTTAAATCAGAGCACCCTTGAACTTTCAAGGTCAGGTTCACCTCTAAAGTTTGCTGTTAAGGCAAGTCAAAGCCCGTGCTCAGATGGATGTGGATAGCTCCCACTGAGCTCAGGCTGCCCTCCTTGATTGTCACGGTAATATTTTTGTTGTGTTTGTTTACTCCAGTGCAGGTTCTCAAGGATCTGACTTCATTTTCATTCTTTCCTGTTCGTACCCAGTATAAGAAAAGCACTTTCTCAAATATATTTAGGTTCTCTTTGTGCACACAATGATGTAATAGTAGGAAAATGAGGACTTTAGTGAGGACAGCTGTCCCTGAAGTGTCACTTCAATGACAAAAAACAAAGAGTGCTGAAGGTTCAAAGAAGATAACACTACAAGGTCTCAAAATACAAAGCAAAACCCAGTGATTTCTCTTTTCATCACAGGAGCAGAGAAAGTGAGGGCCCCTTCTTCTGGGCAGCAATTTATATGTTTTTTAAAATGTTTTGTTGTTTGGTACATGGTAGACCTGAAAGGTTTCAACAGATAGATAGCACTTTTTAAATGGGATCAATGGGAATAGCAGAAAAGGGCAGCACTTGTTTGAATTTCCTGCCGGTGAAGTCCTCCAGAGTATTTTATAGTACCACAAGATAGAGGAAATCATATAAGATCTCTGTATTGAGATGACTGGAAAAACTGTAAAGGAAATTTCCTTTACAGTTGTCTTTGTCTTCTGTGGATGTCTCCTTATTTCCCATAATACACCAGGAATCAAGGTAGCTTTATTTTTTTAAGCAAAATGGGCAGGGAGAAAAAAAGAGAAGAAAAGTCAACAATGAGGAATAGTTCAATGAGTGGCTGAAGTCAAAATAGAGCCAACCTAAAAATCGCAGACATATTCCACTGGTAAAGAGAGTAATTTCACATCAGAAGGGAGACATGAGACTATTTTTCATAAAATTTGATTTTTAGAAGAGAGATAAAGAATCTGACTAAAAAAAGATACCTTTCTTTTCAATATTTAATGAGCCTTTATTTTTGTCCATCCACTTTCAGGACATGAAAACAAGCCTCTAACACAGGAACACACTCTCCAGCTGCAGTGTAGCAGATGTGCAAACCATTAGTATCTGCCACCATTCCAAGTCATTAAATCCGAAACCCTGCAGGAGGAGTCAAAGGTACCATCAGGGGACCTGTGGCAGTTATGGAGTTTCTACTTAGCTGATTTCACTGGAAAGGGACAGTGAGGCACAGAGGAGAGTAAGGAACCCAGATCTGGATTAAACATGGATGAAATGACTGTGAAAATGTACAGCTGGAGTCGTAAGATGCATTTTCTGATCCCCTCACCACGGTGAAGGGGAGATAAATGGTCTGTCACTGATGAGGGAAGGTGTAAATAGCATCCAATGGACTCAAAAACAGAGTTAAAACAGAGAAGACCCTGGGCTACAATGCTGTGGTGTCTGGGGAAAAGGGCAGAGGCAGGGTTTGATTCCTGAGAGCTCAGTTCCAACAGAGAAATGGATGGTTCAAGTTGGACTCCAGACAGTGTTACTGTCCAGGCAGGGTCTGTGCCCACCGGCTGACCCAGGATTTGGGAACCACCTTGGTAATTGCATTCAGTGCCTCTGAAAAACCCTCATCACAAGGTAACCAGCACTGAAGAGGGACAGTCCAGTGATTAAACAGGAGGATGGATCTGCCCACAAGGGCAACAAAAGTGCAGGCTGGAAATCTTCAGAAAAGCCCCTGGGCCCCTGTCCATTGAGAACACAGCCCTGGTGTGCACTGAGACTGGACCTCAGCAGAACCTGACCAGAACAAGAACAAACACCTCGGGCATCTCCCAAAAAGCCAGATATCTTGGTTTGTCTTAAGCACATCCAGATCTCCTTCCCTCCTCAGAAGACACTATTCCTCCTGGGATAGAATTCCTCGATCTTCAGATGCCCAAATTCACAGCATTTTTGTCGGCTGCGTGGCATTCCAGCCGGCTGGCTTTCTGATGTCGCGTGTGGGTGAGCTTTTGCTCACTCCCTCGCCATCTCTCTGCGAGCAGTGGAAGCCAGAGTGGGGCAAGTGTCACAGGCAATATGCAGAAGCAATTCCGGAAACTTTATTGCTCAGAAGTGGCAATCAGCCAGGAGAGGAGAAAGAGAAGAGCTCATAGCTGTGTGCTTGCACACACTGACAAAACTGCTACTGATGAATCAGAGAGAGAAATCTGGAGAGGTGACCTTGGGAGGTCACAGAAGACTCGTTTTTGCCAACAAATATGAACATTTGCAATCATGCTGTGGCCTGATGCCAGTCACTGTTTTATGTGCTATCTCATCAAAACATATGAATTTTCAATAGCTGTTTTAGAATCCTACTTGCTGCGGCGTTATATCTCTCCCACTCCTACAGGTTTTGGATTGTACAGATACAAAAGCAGGGTATTGAGGAAAGCTGGCACTTGGCTTGGCATTGTTTCCCATGAACATTTTCCTGCATTCTGAAAATCGCCGACTGGTCAAGTGCCGGAAGGTCACTAAGCAACGTGGCAAAACTGATGACAGAAGGGAGGCAAAAAATCTCTGGAAAAATGAAACTCCTCCATTGTCCGGCCTGGAAGGTCAGAAATTGCCATTTTAAGATTGCTTGTGTTAAGGGAGGCTCACCCACCCTAGGTGTCAGCCCTTCAGAGAGAACTACTGTAAATATCGCCATCTGTGATGTTCCTGGTGAAGGACTCTGCTGATGTAAAGGTTATTACTCATTTATAAACATATGGCTGCTGTAATCCTTCATTCCTCTATTCATGGTGGGATTTGGGTTTGATTGAGCTCTGTTTCAAAACAAAGATTTTTTTTTCTCTACTCAGCACTAGGGGGACATTATCAGTTTGATTTATATTAATAAAAATAACAGCAACCCACTGTGGCAAATTCTTAAATCAATAGATGTGATTTTACTTTAAAAAAAATCCCACTGAAAGCGGTTGGTCTGAAGGAGCACCACCCAGTACAGCCTGAAATCAAATCTGCAGTGACTGCAAAAGATTGTGAGCAAAAAGGCAGAGTATTCTGCTATTCATCATTGTCCCAGCAAAACAAAATAATGCAATCTAACAGCAAATGTATGCTTTTCTGGCATTATTTCCATTTTGTAAATCCAGAGAGATAAAACACTGAGGTTTATAGTACGTGAGCTGACAGCATCTTTCAGTGATACTGTGGTGGCAAAGGCTCTGAAAATGTGTTTTCAGACGATGGATTTTATTGCCTGTGTGTGTGATGTGTGAATACTTGAGCATATACATGCCTTTCAAATGAGCCCTTTAGATCTAAGATCCCATTTCCTCCATATAGTCAACAAAGACCATAAAGCAATTTCTGTAGGAGCAAGAGTTCACATAGAAGACCTGAAAGCTAAAAATTCCCACCAAACCAGTTCAGACACAATGCACAGCTTACCTGTTGTCTGTCTGCTTCCAGGAGCAAAGGGACCTGTTCATCTGGCTTATTGTGAATGTCTAGCTCAGGCTGAGATGAACTGCTTCCTAAACTCCTTTGTCTTTGGGGAGAGTTTTATAAGGTCCTTGATTAAGAGTTCTGATGGCAGTAGAGGCTGTGTTTGCATGGCTATCCATGATATTATGCAAACTCTGGGGAAAAAGTATTTTATTCATTGCTGCACTGAAATACCTTGCAGCAAACCACACCCCATCCTCAAATGGGCATGGCTGGATTCCACATAACAAACCATCTCTCTCTGTACTTTTGACCAGCAGATTGAATAAAATCAGAGCAACCAATATATGATCCTGTCTCCTGAGAAACATTTTTCCTGATGGGGAACTCATCTGCCATATTTTAGATAGTGTCTAAAAAACCTTGTCACTGATATTGCCTTGGATTACTCTAAAAGAATACTTTAGCACCCAGCCCACATTTCATCATTAATAATATTTATGTAATGCAGCTGCAAGGCTGAGCAGCACATTACGTCACCTCAGCTGAATGAAGAGCAAGTTGCACTTTCTAGATCACAGCACTGCCATGTTTGCATTATGTATGCTGGAATTCAGTAATGAAAAAATTTAAATGATGGGATCAATTAATCTGGCTTCAGGACTTTTAAAATTAAGGTTGCAGAATGAAGATGAAAATGTACTTCAGCATTTCAGGGGGTTTTAACTTTTTAATTTTTAAATCAACTTAGAAATTATTTCCTTTTTTTGGAATGCTGACCTAATTATTTTTATATGTAATCTTTTGTTAAAACAAATATGTGAGCCCCAGATATACAGTCGAAAAAGTAATGGAATTTATTGAGGGATCCTCACGTCCATGAGAAAGCTTCAAATACAGAGACCTGAATTATTTTTTTATGTGAAAGTGTGTGAATATCCCTGATTTATGGCATCTGAACACCAAACTGCCAGTCCTTCCTGGATTGCTGTGAGATGGCATTTGCACTACAACAGAGCTCTCAGCACTTTCTTGAAGCAGAATTAAACATATCTATGCAGCTGGCAACTTCAGTTTCTGACAGAGTGTGTTAGATGTCCAGGTTTTGGAGTGTTTTAGGTGGTAACACCTAGTATGCTGAAAAAAATTCACCTCTACATGTTTGTGTTTTTCCTCTAATCTACATCATTTAGTCTTTGAGCACACAGGGTTTCACCCTTGCTACATGCCTGGAAGAGATTTATTAATTGCAGCTATTTGAATGGAATAGAATAGAAGCACAGAGAGAATAAATTACTTGGCAGAGCCAGAAATATAATCAAGATTTCTTAAAGCCCATTCCAGTGCCTCAACCACAAACCCATTCCTGGGAAAAGACCAGGAAGTGTACCATACCTTTTTTTCCCAAAATTTATTCCATTAAATCACTGCAAAAAGGTCTGTGGACATTCTTGCTTTAGTTTAAATAGTAGTTTAGTTTAAATAGTAGCATAATTCAGTTTATCTTGAACCTGTTTTCAACAGGCTTGAGACAAATCAAAACGTCTGTGCAGTGCAGGTATTAGCTTTATTTTTAAGCCCAATGTTTAATTGTTGATAATTTCTCATGCCCGGAGTTATGTCAGAAGAATTCAGACCTGCTTCTCACACCTTGTAAAATTCAGAGATACTCATATTTAGGGACTTTTATTCAATTAATAATTACAAGCAGACTATTTCTTGCAGTTTTGCTTCTCTATGAATTTTAGCATTAAGCTTTTCGCTACAATCACTCTCCGCAAAGCTTAGAAAATTATCTGTTGTTTTAAACTCATTGTTTAAGAGTTTTTACAAAACAGCTCCAGAGGCAGTTTCACCATTCCAATGCACCATAACTGGCAAAAATACCTGCAGTACTTCTTTTCGTTTTCTCCCCCAGAATTCCCTAATAAACACTAGAAGTGAGTTTGCCAAGTCTGTACTTACAGGCGTAATCTCCTATTGACACATGTATAAATTACAAGGGCAGAAGCACTATCCAGTCACAGGGTAACGCTCTATCAGTGAGATTTCTGGGATTTTTGAGCAGTGTACTCTGTATATGGCAACTGCTGGCTAGTGTTTGCCTATTCTTCACTTGCTTAAAACCTCTGGTTTTGTCTTGAGGGTCCACGTAAGGTCAACTTCCCACCCCCCAGCAGTGGCATAGAAAACTGCTCTGAAGGTGGAAGAAAATGCCTCTCCTCACTGAGCAGCCAGTGTTGATAAAACAGCTCTCTGTTGGAATAGCTCGAAGGGCAAACAGTGAGGAGGTTTACCCATTCAAACAAAGTTAAGAGTGAGCAAATTCTCTTAAAGATGTACCTATGTCTGAGATCTTTGTTTCGTTTTCAGTTACTTGATTGAAAATAAAGATAAAGCCAAGAGCAGGCTGCATTGAAAAAATCCTCTGTGCTCCTGAAAATATTTCCTTTGTGTTCAAGAGAGAAACATAAGAGAAGGCCACTTTAGCTAAACTTGTAATAATATTTTTTAAAAATAAAAAACAAACTCTTATATGTACATATATACATACTGAGCCCTTTTTAACCTTTGCTTTCTCACTGTTTCTAGAAAAGAACAAGAATGGGGAAAGTACATGTTTTGCCATGTCTAATTTACTCCCTTTTATGGGGTCAGGTCTCAAGAGAAATCAATCCAAGGTGAAGCTGTGTGATTTGTAAACATAAGATGGTGGTTGTATCATGAAATCTGCATATTCTGTCTCCTGTTTCTACTTGCTTGTCCTCTCCTGGAGTGTCTGGTGGCATCTCTGGCAACATGTCCACAAGGACTTTCCTAAAAACATGTCCACTGATAAAGTAGAACTGTGGGGTTTTCTTAGAGCTTGGGGATGAGATTTGACAGATTGGTCCAGTTTCAAATTTAGACAAGGGCTAAACTGGAAATTCAAGATGCTGTTAGGAGAGGACCACAAAGAGGAACGAGTTGAGCCTGAGACATGGGGGCAATTCAGAACTGCCTCTGCCACACACACCAGGATCAAATAATGACTCAGAGCTCCCTGAAAGAGATGCAAAGAGCCTGCCCCACACAAACACACCTCCTCCTGCTTCCAGGGACGTGTCCTTTGAAGTAGATGTCCTGAAATTCATGTGTAGATCCCCAGGGATGTGAACAATGGCTCGATGTGCAGCTCTTGTTTAAAGGGGAGGAAGAGAAATCCTGAAATCCCTTGTTACTCCTCCACCCTCAGCTTCAGCTGGCTTTATATTTTCTGCTTTGAAGCTGAAGGGTTTCTCTCTGCTGCCCATCAGCAGTCTGGCCTTCTGGCCTCCTCCATGCAGCCATCTCACACCGAGGTGCTGCTCCTTCTCCCAGGACTGAGCCTGCTCTGGGCTACTCGACAGGCAAGGCGCACTCAGCAGAACCTTGCTGTAGATTGCATATCTTGCTGTCTGAGAGCCAAATCATCAAGTGCATGGACAGGCTTTAGCAAACAGGTTTTTGTGAATGTTTCTGGGGTTGCCTTGGGGCTGTCAGGACAGCATCCTCCTCCATTGTGTTCCCCAGTCATTGCCTGGCCACAGGCAGGGAGTAGTTTCGGCTGCCTCAGCCCAAACCCAGCAAACCTATGGTGATAGACAGTGTGGAGAGGTGTTGGGTGCCTGGGCTCACTCTGACCCTGCAGTTCTCCAGGGTATTTCCATGGATGGGTCCTGCATCATGAGCTGCACCTCTTGCACCAAGATCTCTTCAGTGAAGCCTTTCCACATCTGCCTGGCTGGCCCTACTCTCCCACAGCCAGAAAGCATCTTGGTATCCTTCCAGTGCATATTCTCAATTTAGCAGGTTCTTACACAACCTGACTATTTCTTAGCTTGCCTCCCAGGCAGCATTTGCCATGGTGAGGAGTTCAGACCTATTCAGTGAGAGCAGGACCACATCAGAAGAGGCAGCGCAGACAGAAAACTTCACCTTCTCCAGAGCTATGAGCTCATTTGCAGAGATAGAGCACTTAAAATGAATTAGTGTATTCCAACACAGCAAAAGTTATAAATAGAGTGCTTATAAATAAACCAGTTTTGTCCCTTGCTCAGGCACCAAATCAGCAGTCTCTTCCTCCTTGTCTAGCACAAGCACATACTTACATCCCGCTGATTGCAATGGGATAAGGCACTTGCTTTCAATTAGGCATGTTTTGCTTAATGTAAGCCATAATGCTAAATCTATCCAGGTACCAGCCCTTCTTTCCTGTTAAATCAATAGTGCTTAGAAGCCTAACTCCCCACTGTGAATCCAGATTTTACATTTTAGGACAATTTCTATGTTTTATGAATAAGAGGTAGATATTTCCTGTTTCGAACGCTTCTGTTTGGTGTTCCTGAGGGACTACCCTTCCCTGCATAAGGGAGCCACTATTTGCATAGACCATCTTTCTTATTCCAGCACATGAGCAGCCTCCTGATGTTGTGAAAGAGAAAACATCACAACTGTTAGCAAATCTGCTGAAACAAGGTTTAATTTGAAAGCAAATGTGTGCACTGATCACATATATGTGACTCTAAACAGACAACGCTATCGTACCAAACACGTTTTGATGGGCCAAATCTAAAAACCCTGAATCTTTCAGAGATGTGCATTTCTGGACTGGCAAGAGCCTGAACATATGGCTCAAACACATCTGCTTGGCCAGATACCCTGAGGACAGTGTTGGCATACCCAAGGAAGTGGCCAAATGTTTGATGTTATCCCATGCAAACTTGGACACAGGTTCATGCCACCACCCAGACCAACTAGGCCCAGAGTGAAAATATCCACCAGACATCATTATGCAGAGATGCTTAACATCCCCAAATTGTACTCTCTGAGCCTATAAACAGTTTTTTATAGTGACTCAGGCAGGGAGCCTGGTGTGAGTGGACAGAACCATAATTTGCATCATAATTTCAGTTCTAACGCACCAGCCCTACTGATCTGATTTTGCAGTTTAAGTCTAGCTTGAAAGCTTATACTGACACACAGAAATACCTGAGGTAAGAAATTACCTTAAATACAGCCGTTATTTACCTGCAAACTGCAAACATGGTTTTGCCCTTGCCGTGTTTGCTAGCTCAAGAAATGTCATGTGGATATGTGAGACGCCTCTGAGCGCCTGTCATCAGGTCTCTGGCCTCTCCAATGAGGTGCTGCCTCTTTAACCATTTTCTCCTTGACTGTTCTTTACATCAGAGTGCAAAGCTTTTTCCTCACAGAAGTGCTGTGTGTTCCTGCTTACCACCCTCTGAACATTTTATTTTCTTTAAATTTAGCTGCAAGCTCATTTTCTTTGCTTATTTTCACATGCTTTCTGTACATGCATTGAAAATACAATCATCAGTGCTTTGTTTTGTTTTTAAATACAGCAGCTAGTTCCAGAATAAGCTGGTGCAAGCAAATGAAAAATCTCCCACATTTACATCAGCTGTGCAGCAGACCCACAGGCTGAAAGAAGAGCAATGCCCAACACCAAGGTAACACTGGCTTTTAAAATGGTCTTTTTCTCCAGCCTTAACAACTAGTTCTTCTAATTCAACCTTAGCACTGGGAAGAATGTCATTGTTTTAAGGAATTCTGACATAATTAATACCATATATTAAGCTTAATGCTGGGGCTGAATTTATACACAATTAAGTCACATATTTGAAAAAAATCCCTTTCCCTACTGAGATGCCAGGATGTGTCAATCTTCAGGTTGCAGAGCAAGACCTTTGCCAGGGCAAGTGAAGCAAATTCTTTTTTATTTCAATCTCTTTAAATGAGAGAAGTCTCTGTATTTGCATGAACACAGGGTAGGAATGGTTTCAGTATCCTGTGGGCTGTCAAATGACAACTGTTGGACTCTTCCACCCTGCCTCTGATACTTTCTGAGCACAAAAATCTCTGAGCACAAAACATTCTGCAGAGCCCCCTTGTCTTCTGTAGGGTTTGAGGGAGCTGTTAGGTACAGCTGTGCACCCCACTCGGCAAAATCAACCCCATTTCTTGCTGAAGGTTTCTCCTGTCTCTTGTTAAAAAGTGGGACAGAAAGCAGTTTTAGGTTGTTAACATCTGAGTCATTTCAGAGAAATCCAACCTACGACAGCATTTCTGAGTCCATGATCATGGTGTCCCAGGATCTTCTTCTGTACTTATGTTCACTTTAAGAACACAAGGCCTTTTCACAAGGGAAATATTTTTTCTCACAAGGGAAATAATTTCTTTCGTAGCTTTTTTTTTTTTTTAAGGACAATGGTAAGAACATTGAAAACAGCAGAAAATTTCATTTTATCTTGGTCAATGCTCAATGAAAATCTTACCCTTTAAAACAAATTTGTAGTATCTTCCAGCCATGGTGTCTGGAGACGCCTAAAGAATCTACCAATGTCACCTGGACCTCAAGAACAAACACATTCATCTTGAAAGAAGACAGATTAAAATAAAGAGGCAAACTCTACTCCAACAGAAATTTACCCAGCAGAAACATTTCTAAAGCACCAAACAAACACTGCAGTGGCTGAGTCCTCAAATATTCTGTATTAAGTACTGTCTCTGGAGAGGTGCTTAAAAATTCATAACACAGTGTATCTATTGATGTATTTAACGGAACTCTGGAGTAAGGAAGTAGAACTCTCCACCACTGTCAAGATAACACTGCCAAATTTTCCTTTGGATCTGTACACCTCCAGATGAAAACCTGAGTTCCCTGGGGGCCCAGATATTATAGTTTGAGCTGACAGCTTGGATCTCTATTGTGAGAAATTATTCATGATATTAGCAGTTCTTTCCTCTTAAGGCAAGCATGTGAAATATTACATCTTCACTCAGATTTCCTGCAATAACCTGATACATAACTCAATATTAGGAGACATTCATCAGCAAAAACAAACGTGTAAGTGTTAGTGCAGCAGTATAATATAACAGAACTCAATACCAGGATGTAGCTGCTGAAATGAACTTGCAAAAAATAGCAACTATATAGACATTACATCAAGTGAGGAGCCTTTTAGGGAAAGCAGAGAGATACATGCACTGTGAGCCTTTCTTGCTATATATCACATCTTTCCTCTGCATGAGAGAAGTTCAGCTTCAGAATAGAGCTGCACTCTCTATTGCACTGTGAATATATTTGCCCTTTTTTTATCTGTTACCCCAGTCTAACACTGTCAATAACCTGATTGTTGAATATATGGGAGTAAGCTGTAGGTTGCTATTGAAATGCTTCCTCTGAAGATCTGATATCAAACATGCAAGAAACAAGAGGGAGTTAGAGCCCTGCTTTGGAACACGGCAAAACTTCTCCTTGGGTCATGGTTTTCTGCTTATGTGACTCCTAGCTCCAAATTTACCCCTCAGGAGTAGTGAGGTATGAGGAGAGGACACGTGCAGGGGACATGCACTACACACACCTAAAATTAAAGCAAATTTTAGTCATAAGGGAGTCTCAGCTTGAATAAGGTGCAAATTAAATCAACTGCCATTATTCTCTGCATTTAACCAAAACCTGACTGCACCTAAAAGGCTCTGAATGAGCCATATTCTTATATGTTAAATCCATATTCTTATATGTTAAATCCTACTTTACCCTGTTCAAATAGACAAGGATGCAGTTGATGATTTGACTTCAGACTTTTGATTCAGGTTTTACTGTGTAATCATCTTGCAGAGCACAGGCTCTCTCTGCTCACTCAGGCCCACGTTATGCAGGCTTTGAAACACAAAGAGCAGTAAAGACTGAGTGAAAACCCTTCTAACTTCAACATCTGAGTGACCCTGTTCTTCTTTTCAAAAGAAGATTGAGGTTTAAAAGCAAATTCTGCCCTGTGGTCTATACAATTTTCAGTAATCATAGGCACATATAATGAGCAGCTGTAAAATCCTAACAAATTAAGCCTCTTTTCCCAGCAAAAGAGGAACAGTTCTACAGTGCTATTTAATTTATACTTTTCCAGATATGTTTGAAAATAAGGGTTATAGTCTATAGCTCCTACCTGCACTGGATAACTTTATATGACATCTGGTTTTCCAGAATGCAACAATCCCTGAAGTACCCAAGGAAGTCTAAAATCTCAAGAGGTCACAATACAAAGGAGTTTGACCAGAATTTGCACAAGATTCTGCAGCACCACCTGTAAAATCACATATTCCTGGAACTAGGATGAAGGACAGGAGCATGAGGTAGGTTTTGCATGGTAAATAATGCTCCAGGAAAGGTGGATGCACCAGGGATGGGGGCAGATCTGGATTTGTTGATGTGCAATGGTGAAAGGAGATGGGGTAGTTGTGCCCTCTTCTTCCTAAGAGGGATATTTCCCTTTCCCAGCAGGAAGGCTCCATCCTGCCAGGAACAGCATCACCCAGTCCAGCACTTTGGGACTCTGGCACAATCAAAGTGGACAATGGGGCCCTGGCAGCCCTTGGCAGCCCTGTCATAGGCAAGTGGATGCTTTGTTGTCCCCAGATGAATTCACAATACTGCTCTGAAGAGGGTAAGATTTTTTCACAAAATTACAAATGGAAAGATTGAAGAAATTCCTTATGACTTATCTTGTGGCTAGTGGCAGGAATAAAATGTGCACTTCCTGCCTGAAAGCCATGCCTTTACCCATAAGGCCACCCTCACGTCCCACTGACATAGCTGAAGAATTACATTGGATGAGTCACCAGTAACTAATTTCTATTTGAGGGCTTAGAGCACTTGCTGTTACCCAGAACACAGAAGTTGTGCTGGGCTGATGCAGAGAACAACTTGTGGATGCCCAGGGAAGGTCTCACTTGCATTTCCAATCTGCCCTCCCACACTATCTTTGTCATAGGGCAACAAGTAGCACAGTGGCATTTTATGTGTTGATTTTTTTTCCCCACCCACTCTGATTTCCGCCTCCAATTTGACCTTTTGTTTGCCAGAGATGTCCACTCAAAAGGCAACTGGGTCACCACACCGTGAGAGACAACTGGGTTGCCACATCATGTAAGACCAAATATTTTGATGAGCAGAAGTTAAGTGGTCCCCAAGACACTTTTCTACATATTTTCTGCTACAGCTCAAAAGAAGAGCTGAAATATTTGCATAGTCCATTGTATTCAAAAAGTTCCCATGGATACATGCAACATTTTGGTCTACAAAGAATTAAACTGGCAAAATATGTATTTGCACAGACTACACTTTTGGGTGCTGTAAACCCGAATAATATTCTGTAATTCCCATCCACTGGCAATACAATCCTCTCCCAGTGGGGAATTTACTATGGCCTTTGCAGATTAGGTTAAAAAGTCCAAATTCAAATGTAAGAATAAATAATTGAGCATTATTTTAAAAGCTATAATAAGGTTATAATTGATTATTAAGGTAGG
This sequence comes from Chloebia gouldiae, assembly GCA_003676055.1. Classification (NCBI taxonomy): domain Eukaryota; kingdom Metazoa; phylum Chordata; class Aves; order Passeriformes; family Passeridae; genus Chloebia; species Chloebia gouldiae. Next base: position 6,560,926 of record QUSF01000003.1, on the reverse strand, counting down.
TCTAATACATGGTGATTTGGTTGTCAGAGTCCAACAGGTTTCATTTAACCAGAGCTCACAAACATCTATTACATTTCCTTTTGACGTGCTTATAACCATCTATAATAATTATGTATGTAACACACTCATAAATCCACTGACTCTGTATTAAACCTCTCTGAACCCTTTCTAAGTGGAATCTTAATACAAAGGGTGAGAAAGGTTCTCCATTATGGAAATAGACCCAGGTATTAGGAAACATCCAGTGTTAACAATTTCAAGCACACACAAGAGAAGAGCAGTGTTTTGCCAGTTGTGTGCAACTATGTGTGCAAAGCATATTCTAATGAAATTGGGAGAGAAATCAATATCTATGTTCTGAAAAAAGTGAACTGTAGAGCAGTTGATAGCTGCATTCTGCCTTATTAATATCTGCCTCACTGCATATGCCTATTAGTATGTGTTTTATTTTTGTTCATTCAAAGAAATTATATTTTCTAGGTTTTTTTTTTTTACTTCAAAATAATAATGAAAACATAGATATGTATCTCTAAACATACGTCAAGAATTAGGCCAAATCTTGCTCTTCACTGCAGCCATTATCCTGAAAGTGAAATCTGAGCACTGTGTAGCAAAAGCACAGTACTATCTTGGAAAGAAGTTTGCATGGCAGCAGCCACACTGCCTTAATAAAATGCAAGTTTTGTCTCTCCCACATGCAAATTTTTTTCCCATAGACTTCAGTGGCCAGAAACTCTAACACAATTTGAGTATTTTGAAAAGAAACTAAAAGATGGATTAATGCAAAAGTGAAGTGCTCAGACCCTTTTGCAAGGGCTTGCACGTTGGATTGTCTGCAGAAGCATTACTCAACCTTTCTGACTCCCTGAGGAAGGAAAACAAGGAGGCATTTTCATTTTTCAGAGATGCATTTATGCTGTATAATCCTGGGTAAGGATCACTCCAGCATGATTGTTTAATCATTTCTTTAAAACAATGCAAATGGAAGGCAAAGTTATTTTGATTCACCACAGGCTGAAAGGCCTTGGCTGAGATTTCATAGCAGACAATAGAAGAAAGACTGCAAAGAGATAACAAGGAAAACATGATTAAATCACAGAAGTGACATAAAATCAATAGAAGGAGGCAAGGATCAATAATTCTTTGCTCTGAGTAACAGTCAGTAGCGCTTGTACTATTTTTCAGATTTTTCCAGGATTATTTCCTGTTTGATTTGTGTAGACAGAGACTTTCTTTACAATATTGCTCTTTTAGCATTTTTATTAAGACTATTCTTTTGTAGGTATTTATTGCCTATTCATTTGGGCTGTCTTATACAGGAGCCTATGACTAATCACAAAATAACAACATAGAGCAATTATTTAAGAAAAGTTAATGTGACTTCACAGCCATAGTAAAAGGGAATTTTCAGCTTTTCATAGCTGTATAGTGGGTTTTATCTAGTTCTTCATTTATTGTGTCAGTTCACAGTATTTGTTCCTAAATGTCCAGAAGACAGCAACAGATCATTAAATCCAGGCATTCCAAAACAGAGCAGATGAAGCAGATATTCACCACCATGGAGTCAGAAGGATCTATTGCATTTATTCTGGGTTGAAGGAGGAAGAGGACCAGACAAATTGTATTCTGCAAATTGCCTGCATTTTACAAACCCATCACAGACCTGGAAGACTATCTCTCAAGTTTTCCTAAAAATGCCTATGCAATACTCCTGAAATAAAAGAATAAAATAGCAGAAATCAAACCTGTAGAGATGCAGACCCACAGCACCATCGATTCATCCCATGGTGCATCAAAAAAAGAATATAAATGGTCCGAGTCCTGGGTTAACAATTAACACAGTGCTAAGCCCCAGCCCCTGACAACACTTCCTGCATCTGATTGCCACAGGGTCTAAGGATGTAACTCCCCAAATGTTGTGCCCCACACTTTGGTGTCTCTGGAAAGCCATAAGGTGGTTGTGCAACATCCACAGATCCTAAAACTTCAATGTCAGCTTTCATAACTATCCTCTGTGGGATTGTCTTACTGTACCAGCAGTTTTGACAGTTAAAAATTCATCTGTCAGGCTACAGAAAATACAAGTCTGGATTGCAAACCTTAGCAGGTAAAGAAAAAGTTGTTTTTCTTTGGAATCTAATGCTTTTTCTCCTAGGTTTCATTCTAGTCTGGTTTTCCTTTGGAGCATCAAAGTTTATTTAGGACAAAGGATAATGGTTTTAAACTCAAAGAGAGCAGGTTTAGATTAGATATTAGGAAGAAATTCTCTACTGTGAGGGTGGTGAGGCCCTGGCACAGGTTGCCCAGAGAAGCTGTGGATTCCCCAGCCCTGGAAGTGTTCAAGGCCACAGTGGATGGGGCTCAGAGCAGCCTGGGATAGTGGAAGTGTCCCTGCCCATGGCAGGAGGTTGGAACTTGATGATCTTTATGGTCACTTCCAACCAATATCATTCTATGATTCTATTATTATTTCTACCTTATGAGGATAGAAAATTATGAAGTGCTTGCCTGGATGACTCTCTTGGCTGATATTTAAAAATATTTATATTTGCACATCGAACCCCAGTGCAGTTGCACTGGTTTGACCACAGTGAAATCAGGAGTTTGTCCCAAATACTTGGTAAAGTCAGGGTAGTTGGTAAGATCAAACTGCTTTATGTCCTAAGAGGATTTTAGCTCTTACATTTAAAACCTGTGAAGAACCAGCTCAGTTCATTTTGATGCCCTTCTCCCACAACAATAACTGAAAGATCTTCACTTCACATAGAGCAGTTTGAAGTGGGAAAAACACCATGACCAAGAGGTCCTCCCAAAACCAGTGATGGGTACAGAGGTATTACCTTCAAGTAATATCCTACCTGTAATTACCTCCCAACTCTTGTGTTCATTCCCTCGGGTGCTTTGACTTCAACTATTTGCAAATACACCTGATTGTATAATGATAAATTTACTATTAATGGAGTTCTTCACAATCTGCCCTTGATCCTCTGGACAGATGAAGCAGAAAATCACTCAACAGAGCACACTCTGATTTTTCTAGGAGGTGGCAGAAATTTAGAAATAAAGATATTGTAAGGACAAACAGAAAAGAAGAAATCCCACAGCTCTGAGTGATGAAACAACTGTTCATATTTAAGTATAAGGAATGGGAAATCTTAACAGCACACTTCACATATACTCTGGGTGACTTCTACATAAGCAGAGTGCAGAAAACATGGGTCCCTCCTGGCTCAATGATCAGGATGGGAAAAAAAGAGACAATCAGCTGAACTATTTGATCACTAAAACACCCTACTAAGGTGGAGAAAACAGCTGGAATAAAGCTGTGATGGCAGGAGTTTCAGCCATGTGTTAATGCTGCCTATTTCGGTAATAATTACGTCCTCAAGGAAATTCAGATTTCTGCATGTACACAGGACTGGGAAAGTCCTTGAACACTCCACCAATAATTGGTCAATATCCAAGTACACACCAGTTAATCTCAGTGCCTTAGGTAAATGAGGTAGGTTCCAGAATTATGGAAAGCAACATCCTCCAAAAAATACCCTCATTGCAAAACACTCACCCCCAGTGAAATTTGGTTCATTATAGACTATGTTGTGACAATATTCTATGTAATATGTTATATGTAGTATTACCACTGAAAAACATCTTGTTAGATCTTGTAATCATCTCACAACATTTCCTTTCAAGGTCATGTCCAGTGCTAAATATGGTTATGAAAGAGTTAACAGGAGACACCAACAACTGTCAAATTTTGTTCTTTGGAAGCTCCCCAAAAAGGAGAGCACAGGTTGCCAAGGTTCAGAGGAGCTGAGCAACCATTAACTTCAGAGATCCTTCCCATTCAAGCCTATTCTACAAATTAAAAAGGCTTCTGAGAATGGATAATAGAAATACAGTACAAATATCATACAGGAAGTTCTTAATACAGCACCTACATTAGAATCAGTGATACATCTTTAAAAGCACAGTTGCTTGGTTTTGATTTTCTTACCTTGTTAATAAATGGAAGAATCAGGTATGTATTTTGAGCTATATAAAGGTCCTTCTAGTGGTCTTCTAAAAACAGAAAGAGACATGACTCCAGCATCACCACTGTTTAGACAGGACATTAGTATTTGGCAGGGATATAACAAATTACACCAACCTGTGTGAAATCCCTATTGCAAGGGAAAATGTAGAATTATAAGATTTCAGCAGCAGTCAGCTAATGGAAAATTCAGCCTATTTGTGCCTTCTTGGTCTGTCTGCAGATCAGAAATGTCCATATGCCCTAGAAATAGCACATCACTTGCTGCTGTAACTGCCAGGGCAAAAAATTGGTCCCTGCAGAAGACAAGGCTGGAATATTATTGGATGAAAATTATGGGACTGGGGGTGGCAGTAGCCTGTTGGGACTTAAAGAGTACACCAGCAAGGGTTAAGCAAAATCTGAATTCAGCCTGGCACACCAGCCCTCTCACCTGTGGCCCTCTCCTTCAATGTCAAAATTATTCAATGGCCAACACAGCTGGACCCATGAGACACAAGGAAAAGTGATGAGTAAGATGATGGGTTTTTCTTTAAACTCAGAAAATTCTAAATTATTTCACTTTTGAAGTGTGTAACAGACAACATGCAATTATATGAAGAGCTCTACACAACTTCACAGTGGAACAATTCCTGAACAGTGTGGATTCAAACACCCTCAGAAGCCAGAGAGATGTGATGGTGTAACACCACTGTGCAAACACAAAGGTTCAAATGGTATCCCTGGACTGTTTGCACTTGCCTGCTCTGCTCACACCTTGAAAACACAACCAAAATTGTTTCTATGTTGGCAATCTAGTCTATAACAATACAAAAAAAAAAAAATCAGGGGCATTTGAAGGCAATATTTCTCATGTGGAGAAAATATTTCATTTTCATTTCATTTCATGTGGAAAAAATATTTCATTTTTTCCAACATCTCAGGCCAATGCCATACTTGGAAATGCTGCTAAATGGTAAAAATGGAAATAGAATATTTGAGGAAAGTAGCTTGGAGAACCTTAAAATGGAAGGAAATGTTTTCATTGTGGTATCAAAATTATTCTCCCCTTCATGAGGACCCACAGGATTTACATTGCTACTTCAGCAAGGAGCACTCTGAAGCAACCCAGATTGTTCTGTTGGTCCACAGTTCTTCTGACAAAGCACAAGAAAAAATGTCTCTTTCTCTCACCTGAGCACACTCTGGTTATATAAATAATGGAAAAAGCAATCTGAAGTTGCTCAGGAGTGTTGGGTAGTATATTCGAAAATTTTTCTCCTGGAAAATATGCTGAAAATATGGATTTCTAGATGCTTCTTTTGCTTTGTAGTATGAAAAGAGAAAAATGAACCCAACTATTTATTGATTTTTTTTTTCAAAAATACCACATTTTAGTCTTTTATAGTTTTCGGTGATACGCAGATACTGCCTTCAACCTGGAAATTTTCACTTAACTTGTTTTTAATTGCAATCAGAAGTTTATAGTACAACTATATATAACCCCATAAATCATCATTAAAATGCCTCCAGTCATGAAACAATGACCAGAACAATAATCACAAAAGTGAGAGATTTACACTCCAACTGAGACAATAGCACAAGAAAGCAAATGTTTGCACTCTTCAAGAATATCAGTGTCGTTTATAAAGTATGAGTAATAAAATCAATACAGTTGATATTAATCAGTATCTGGGTGGACCTTGTTCTTGTACTTAAGATAGGCCTTCTGATAAGATAGTTAGCTATTCATATTCCTTTTCAGTAAATTAAAATATATTTCCTTGAAGATATAACTTGCCAGCTATAATAATGTGCCATTACGCTGATGATTTACAAACATATTGTAAAACACAGCAATGCAACAGCTGTGGAAATAAAATAATCAGCCTTCCACCTCTCTGCTACATCGGGTCAAACCTCTTATTTGCCTGTAATGACAATAAGGAATAAATAAATACCCCAGTACATGATGAGGGGGGTGAGGCTGGCTATTCCTGAGAATGTGCTTTGCATGGCAATCAATGATGTGTACTGAGGGAGCACATTTAACCACTCACTATTTATAGCACATGGAAAGGCTGTCTGTTCCAGAGACTCTTACCTAAGCTGAACTAGAGAGGCACTTATAAAATTGAATCTGCTACTCAGAGCTTGGGCTCTGCTGTAAATTACAATCCATAGTCCTGCCTGACTGCTGAGCCATGGTGAGCTCACCAAGATGCTCTGAGGCCGTTTGTGTGCTTTTTATGCAACTGTGTCAGGTGCGCACAGGAAATAATAATCAGGAGGCAGAGAAACACATCACAGAATAAGAAAATATTGAGCAAGAGCGGCTTCTGAAAGGATGTATTACTTTGTCTTTGCAGTGCACTCCTGGCTCAGCAATCCTGCTGCAGTCTCATGTTAATGTTGGTAATATTAATCCAAACTCGTGCCATTAGTATGAAGAAAAGAGAGAAACTGATTCTTTGCAGGTCACAATCTTTCTCTCTGTTTTCCCTCTGATTTGTGCCTCTTTTATGGGACTCTGTCGCACTGACATTTGCAGGTCACAGTAGCAGTCACTGGGTGTAACACCTATTTAAGCTTATCTGCAGAAAAGAACCTGGCAATGATCTACCTGGAGCTTTTTACTGCTGGAGATGATCCAGGTTTTCCTTTCCTTCCTTACCACCCCCCTTCTCATCACACGAAGTAAATGCTAAACCTGCCTTGCTGAGCCTGTATTTTGCAGGAAAGGGGCTGAAGGTCCAAGGTCAACAGAACATAACTTCCTTCAAAACAATGGAATTATTTGGGCCTTTCCATTGGCTTACAGAGAGCGGGTTTCGATCCCCAGTCAGCACCACAAACAAATCTGAATCACTGGGCTGTACAGTGAGACACCCAGCATATTGAGTAATTCAGCTGGCTGACGAGCTGCAGCAAATTATACAGGTTTGGGTCCAAAATTAAATTTGCATTATTGCTGTTAAAATTGATCAGATAATGCTTTATTTGATTCAATTCAGTTAAAAGTCTCATAATAGTCCCTGCATACTTCCTACCTTTTGATTAAAGTCACTAAGAACTACCCCCATTGTGCAGGGACCAGCAAAGTGAAATTAAAATATCAAAAACTGTTTTGCCTGCCAAGCATAAAGAAGTGTTAAGCTGGCAGAGCTTGGAGCCTGCCAGAACCTCATGATTTCAGTGCTTATGTTTGTCCAATAAAAATAATTTTGAACATTTTAGATCTCAACACAGCAACTCGCAGCATAAAAATAGAATGCTTTGGGGTATCAGCTGTGCAGGCAGACATGGACTTTCACAGAAATCAGCTACATCCCACAGAGCTGGGACTGCTCCTGGAAAAAGTTCATGCTCATCTGAGTCCAGCAATCCAGAACAGAGGCTGCTAAAGCACTGACCTCAGTAGCAATATTGTCTTGTCTCAGCCCACCAAAATGGAAAATATTGTAGATCTAGGGAAGCAGTGATTCAAAGTATGAGCTGGCATGGGTGATTTAGAAAGAAAAGGGAATGGTCAGCCTTTTTTTATTCCTCCAGAACTATAAATCGTAGAACAGGGCATGTTTATTGCTATATAATGTGTACACACAGACACGAAATGCATCTAGAGGTGCTCATGTGTCCAAAGTCTTTCCAAGACAGAAAGATCTGTTCTTGAAGACAGATAGGTTTATTGTTGTGATTGTTGTTGTTGTTGTTGTTGTTTTCTGCAGATAAAGATGTGCTTATCTTGAACCACATTTTTCTATATACAGAAGTCAAGTCTTGTCCAGGTAAGGTAATCAAAATATGATCAAAATTATGAGAAGTTATAATCTGGCTGAAAAATCAGGTTTGACAAATCCAACATTATGTCTGTAAGCTGGAGAAAAGACCTCAGAGGCTTTCCACCAGAAGTACTTTCTCTGGAATAATTTTGCAGCAGGAACACCATGATCATGATGAGACTGGGAGGTTTCTTCTGAGCTCCCTCTAGTGAACCCAGTGACCAGCTCCTGCTCCCTCCCACTGAGAAACCCTCAGCCCAGGACAGGATTTATAACAAATTGATATTTTCCTTTAGTGGAGACACTCCTTGCTTGTAGACATGGTTATTATTTTTCTCCTGAGTCACTGATGGAAGGAGATGAGGCTTTGGGAAATTAGGGGTGGGATCCACTTATCACAGATCTGTCTGTAGCCCATGAGAAGTTCAACATTTACTATAAACCAGCTGTCTGGGCTCCACCTATAGTCAGCACAGGGAGACATAAATACCTCCAGAAGGGCATTCATTGCTGTCTATCTCTTTTCACTTGCAACAGGGGATTCCAGATAGCTCTTTTAGATTAGATAACTAAGTGTCAAAGGGATAAAATTAGGTGGAATGAATCCCTTGTGATTTGATTTCTCCATTATGAAGCCCTTCTGTTACTCTTGTTTAAACATGTTCTTCTTTAAAAAAAAAATGTTGTTCCTAGCTTCAGTCTAGAATGGTGACCAGTTCCACTGAACAGAGCAGAAGCAGAGAAACCTTCTGAGAATGATGAGCCCAGCACCATTCCAAAGCATGGAGTAGGGTACCCACAACTGTCTCCAATGGAAAATAACTCCTGGATGTAAGTGCTGAACATTTGAGTTCACTGCAAGTTCAGACAACCTTTGAACCATTGACGTAGAAGCGTAAATTCCCCAAGAACTAAGCAAATAGTTGCTGGGGTGAGTTCATCCTTTCTTCTTCTGTGAGACATCCATAGGAAAACATTTTCCTGAATACTTTTACACTGTCACAGATTGGGTTTCTACATGAAGAGATTATTCATTAAAAGGTGGCTCTGAGAATTGAAACAAACTGATTATTAAAGGCTGAAATGCAGCATCACCCAAAGGTGCTGAGTGAAACTGAGGTGCCATTGAGCCAGGGAGTGTGTAAATACCTTGGGGCCAGACTCATGTAGTTTTGATCCCATTGGATAATCCCAAATAGCCTCACAGAAGCCAATGGGATTGCTCAAGGAGTATGTTACTCAATGGGAATAGAACCAAATTTGGTTTACCCTGAGGATCTTGCAAGAGCAAAGAATACGAATTAAATACTTGGTCCTATTACAGACAGGAGTAAAGAAAACAAAACAAAACAATTAATTTCAAAGAGACATATTTGACCCAAAGGATAGGCAAAGAGAGCACACATCATCCATCTGCTTGATGCTACATGTTTGGCATTCCCAAGGAAAGAAACAGAAATGTGCAAAATTTGTGGCGAAACATGCAATCAAAATGTCTACAAACATTATTATTGGCAACTATATGGATGGACACATATCTCCATTGTACACTTCTCCTTCATTTTGCTTTCTAATTTGAAAATATGAATTGTACTCTCTGGTTAGGTCACATGACATGGCATTATTGGCTTTCTTGATGGAATAAACCTAGTAAGAAATGGTTTTGATCTCAGTATTTTTCCATTGAAAACCTTCAGTTACATGCAAACAGTGGTTGTAAAAAAGTCCCATTAATTGATTGACAACACAACGCCAGAGAGGAGGTTCTGGTCAAAAGAAAACATGTTTGTGTGAGAAAGAGATAGTAAAAGTCTTAATACCCCAATGGCTAAGACATAATGAGTGATTATTAAAAAAAAAAAAAAAAAGTGGATACTGTCCCTATGGTGATGAATTATTTATTCAAATGATCAAGTTCTCATAGGAACAACTGGGGAAATTCACTCCCCGCAGGGTACAGTGATTAGGACACATGCTGGAAACATGGGAAACCCCACACCCAGTCTCCATTCTCCAGCAGCAAAGACCACCCTAAGTCTTCTGCATCTCAGGTGCAAGTGAAGGCTGCTGTCAAGTATCGTTTTCTGCTGATTTTTTTGTTTTGGTTTGAATTTGTGGAAAACCAGCTGGCCCTTTATTTCACCCTGACAAACACTTAAAGGGGTTAAAGTTCTTTTTAGACTTAATGGTGGGAAAAATCCAGTCGAGTCCTGCCATTGAGGACTCACATCATTCAGGTATTTGGGTTCACATCTGCTGGTAGCCAGCAAAATTACTGAATTTTAGAAGGAAATCAGGAAATTTTTAGTATTCATTTCAGAAAAAAACAGCTCTAAACTCATCTGAATAAAGACCATTTCCTCATTTAAACCTTCACCAGAGCAGGTAGAAGCAGGGCCCAGGAGTGAGCAATACCCACTCTAGGTCACGGGGTGGGGAAAGGACAGAAGTGCACTACTCCAGGAAATGCCTGGAAATGCTGGAGCTCCTTTGAATCTCATCACTGCCTGTTTGCACCACTGCACACACCAAAAACCACCCTGGCTCTCAAAGAGAATGATGCAACTCTCTGTGAGAGCTACAAAGGTAGCTAATCCCTCCTTAGGTTAAGATGTCAGGGTTCTTAAAGGAATTTTGCTGAATATTATCTCTGTCCCCTGTGAAATAGACCATTCAATGTGGAGATAGCCAGGTGTCAGGAAAAAACAGCTTTCCACATCCTATATGAAATCCCCTTCACTGAAAATCAACAAAATAATTGTGAGTAAATATAAATGGAACACAAATAGCTCTTCTTCTATTTTAATCTCCGTGAGTTTTGCAGCATTGACACAATATTCTGCAGGTCACTAAGAAGATAAAAAAAAAGTGTGTGAACACCACCAAGAAGCTGGGGATAAGCTGGGGGTGAGTTGCAGATTTGAACCCTGTGTGTATGTGTGCATCTACACACATTGCACATCTAAATCTCATAGGGTTTGGAAAGTTCATCTTTAACACAGATAAAGAATTTCAGTCAATGGTGGCATAAAAATGATAACAGATTGCAGATTTTGATTCATAAACTGGGAAGTTACTGGAAACATTAATCAGGAACGCAGCAGGGAAACGCCTAGAAAGCAATTGTTTAATTAAAGATAGTCATGGCTACAGAGAAATCATGTGAGGACATCAGAATTCTTGACTTCTGGAGATAGCACCATGCAAAAGCATAAACTCATACACAAATGGTTGAAGGGTAGGTTACTCTGTTCATAAGGAACTGGACTATAGTTTAAGTTAATGTGAAATCAGGGCAGGATAGGAGGGGAAAACTCAAAAGGATTAGTGTATGGGTGATCATTGCTCATATTGTTATGCCAATGACCTGAAAGAAACAATGAACCAGGAGATTAAATTAACCAGGTTGTACCTGCACAGAAAGGCAGTCATTAGTGAGGACTCCAAAACTGGGCTTAATTCGCTGGATTAAGAACATGTGATGAATGAGACTGAACACTGCAGATGATACAGACTATATAATAGAAAATAATACTAAGAACAAGAAAGCAATATTAAAGAGAAGCAGAACTCTTTAACCCAGGTGAATTTTAGTGCTGGATTGCTCCAACAACACCTGTTGGATTAACCCCATCTTAGTCAAAGCAGGACCAAGTTGCTGTAGTGATTGGTGTCTTGAGAGTAAAGTTTAGAGACTGAATCCTACAGGAAATTGGATAATGCTGAAATGGACGATAAGAAAAGAATGGGAGGGGGGGCAGAAAGAAAACCACATAACTCCAAGATCACAAATCAAAGGAGGCAGGTTTCAGACAGAACAAATGATCTACAATAGTAGAGTTTGTAGAGACACAGACACAGTAGTGACCACTAAAGTGGATGACAAAGCCTCAAATCAAAGGGAAAGTTGTCATATCTGTTGTGCAAATCACTTCTGCACTTGAGTTACAGTAACACCCTTTCCCTGTTGTGCTTGCTACAATAACAAGGTGGAGAGCTGTTTGTGATTTCACGTTTAAACACGGCTCAAAAAACTGGGACCATGATTTCAGTGACAGTTTGTGGTTGCCATTATAATAGAAGAAATAATAATAATAGTGGTAGTAGAAGTAGTAGTAGTAGTAGTAATAATAATAATAATAATAATAATAATAATAATAATAATAATAATAGGGTTTTTTTCATTCTGAAAGGGTGCAACAGAAAGAGAAGCAATTCAGGGCACTCAGAGCAATACTTAGATTCAGGAAGTTCATCTGTGTCAACATGTTCAGTGAGGATTATTCACATTCAGTATAAACAAAAGTACACCTATGGCACATGAGAGCCTGGTTCTGTATCTTTTAAACTGGCAACATTCTTTTGATATACTTAATGTAAGGTTTTGATGATGAGAGAGAGTATTAGAAAGATCTAAGCATACTGGGAGTGACACACGCCAAGAGTGTCTCCACTGTTGAGAAACTTTTATTGAAGACAAAAAACTTGAGAAGGCAAGGCTGACAGTGACTACTGAAGGCATCCTCACCTAGACTTCATTTTGCAGAGCAGTTGTAAACAGGAGCCGTAACTCACAACTCAGGACAGATCCAGATGGGCCCTTTGGCTTCCTTCCATAACAAAATCTTTAATTTTCCTAAAGAAAATAGCAATTCCTTGCACATGCTGCTTACTTCAGAGCAAAACTTGGTTTACAAACTCAAACAGTTTAAGGATTAAAAAGTATAGTCTATCTCAGCAAATGAACTTTATCAAAGTGCAGGGAAAATCAAGCCTTCAGGTAAACAGGAGCATTTGCCAAGTGGAAATCCCAGCTCTTTGTATATTTAGTAATGAGTGAAGATAAGATTTCTTTTTTTGACAGCATGATGGATACAATCATAAAAGCAATCATGCTGCTGTAACAGAGTATACTTGAAGAGTGAATATGAAGGCTGTGTCTTTATTCCCAAACACATCTTACCTTTCTTTTATTTAGAGTACATGAAAGCTAGTTTTTCTGGCATGTGAAAATGTTAAAGTTTTGTTGTTTTTTTATTTTTTCTTTACTTCCCGCCCCCCCCATATGTATGTGTTATATTTAATTGTCAAACTCAGATCTGCTTCCCAGTTCAATAATCACTGACTCATTTAAGCATATTTATTTAAATTTTTTTTATAGATAGAAAGGTACAGTAAGCAAAGAAACACCAGGTCTTGGATGAACACAAGCTCATAAATTGTTACATGTGATTCTGCTACTGTGGGCTAAAGGAGGGGGCAGCACCAAGAATGTGGTGAAACCAGCTGCTTTGAACCCTGGTATTTCAGCATAAAAGCCACAAATCTTCCATAGATTAAAATGAAATTAGTTTATTGGTCTCAGCCTGTTACATTTTGGATGCCTAGCCATGTCACAAAATGTATCAGATCCGATGTGATTGACAGTCTGAGAAAAACCTCATAGCTGCTGGCCACTCATGACTGAAATCTAATGACCAAGCTCATGCAAAGAGAAATTCTGCTGTACTTCACTCAAGAGACAGAGCACCATCTTATTTGTCTTAGCATTCACCTTGAAGGTGCTTGAAATCCTCACAAGGAGGACAAGACTAAGCACAGGTTCCAGAAGTGTGGTGGGCATTCATCATAAGGGACATTTTAGTAATTCTTGTGAGATTCTCTTTTCCCTCAAAAATGTGCTGAGGAAAGTCCAAGGCACACTACTTTATAAAATTAAGCTCACAAATTGCATAAGTAACAAAGGCATATTCCAGCTCATCTCCTCCTTGGATCCAGGATGCATCAAGACATTCCAGCAGAAAGGAGATCAAAGTGTGAAAACAGCTTACCCCACAGGACATTCGCAGTGACAGCCTCTTGTTCCATGATTGGCCTCAAAATGAGGTAGTGAAGATGAAATTATAATTTTAGCTGATGTCATCAGGCCAAGAGTCCAACTTATCCACCTGGGAAAAGATTCCTGGGCTCACTGAGAGTTGTGCCTGGCTGTCCATGGAGGGAAGGAGGCCTCATCTGAAACAAGCCATGTCCTTCCACACTGCTTAGATCATGCAACAGACATTTTCAAGGTTGACCTTTCACATGTTTAACCTCTTATCAAAAGTAGATACAGGTCCCCAACATAAAATAAGATAATATAATAATTTCAGTTGGAAAATACCTCTAAGATCATCAAGTCCAAAGAAAGTTCTGCACCTTCACACCAAATGCAGTCCCAGCTGAGATCCTTCTGAATCTGGTACTTGACAGTCTAAAAATAATGTTGTTATATAGAAGGGGTTATATAGAATGTTGTTATATATATAACAACATTTATATATATATAAATGTTCCTTCTCATTCTTCAACAGAGAATGAATAAGTAAAGCGTACCATTTTGAAAGAAAAAACAGACATTTTTAATCATATTACTTTTTAAAAGGTCATAAGTAGAAATTCTCTGCATTTCTCAGCAAGAAAGAATAGAACAGTGTTCTCAGGGAAAAAAAAATCCACAAAAAAGCTGGACAAGCTGGACAGTAGATTTTCATTCATAAATCCATGAGAAATCATCCACAAAGGTACTCATTGCAAAGGTTGTTGCCTGCAGACCTCTGTTTCCCCAGATGGTGAAGGAGGGAGACCCAGATATGATCAGAGCTGAGAATGCTGGTGGCATCTCCAGGACTGGCAAGAAGATGGCTTTAGTTGACACCTAGGTGCAAATTCTCTTGCCTGAAATGTGAAGGACTGGGAGATTTCAGTCATTCCAATAACAACTTGAGAGAGGAAGGATTGAAGATGTACTTCTTCATTTCATCTAGAACGAAAAATTTCCTGTCAAAATAATTTTTAATCATGATTTAAAAAAAAATCAGAGAAAAGTTGTTAGGATTCTATGTCAAGACAAAAAGTGTAGATTTTGATCAAAAATATCAATGATTTTGCTTCTTAGAAACATGCCTTTATAGTTTATGCCTGCATTTTAGAAGGATTATCTGTTTGTTCTGGGAACTCTATCGAGATTGAAAATAAATTAAGGTCTTTGGAGAGGAGATATTTATGATCTCTCATAAACTATATTAGACTTCAACAACTCTCTTGAGGCATTCTTTGGGCTGCAAAGACATAGAAAACCTGGTCTAAGAGAGTCCTACTCAAACAGGTTTGTTCAGAGAGTTTTGTCCACTCCTTCTGTATATACTCCCAGATATCAGTCTGCTCACAGTGAGATGAGTGGTTTGAAGAAAACACTGGATTTTCTTTCCAGTCTGGAGAGAAAGAGGTTCCCTGATATTTTAATTCTCATCTCCCTTTCTCTCAGCCCCTGAAGCTTTTTTGTTTTGTAGAAAATCATTAATAACTTATATCTTAAATACTGTAGCATAGATCTCAGAAATCATGCAGTGTTTTAAGAAGGTCTCTCCAAAGCCATGGGGATATTTTACAGAAGTAGAAAGTACAGATGCTTTGTCAAGACAACCTCTACCTTCTTTGAGCTTGTCAATGCATTGCACTGACATAATCAGAGGCAAATATTTGAAATCATATAGTCTGTGAATATGATTATATATAATATATCCAGATTAGGATATTACTCATAATTATTGACAGTTTATAAATCAAACATTACTTTTATGGAGTCATTCCAGTGCATTCTGCCAATACAGATCAGGAATAGTGTTTGCAATAATTTATTTTGAAAAACATGGGTCTATAACCCTCAACAGGAAGTTTCATACCATCCTTAGAGAAGAAAAAGGTTGTACTGGAACTCCAGGAGTCTGAGGAGGATACTTCAAGCCTCCTCTAAGAGGACTGAGTGGTCAGCAATCACCTGTGAAGTACCTGCTGCTGGGGAATACCATATATGATGTACAGTGTTGTAGCTAGTGCCTCTAACATGTACTTGCTTCAAAATCTGCATTTTTATAGTGAAGCCATGAATAAGTGTAAATATGCTGTGATCCTCATCACATCATAGGCAAAGATGAATGTGATTGTGATCTGGGATCAGGAACCAAAGTTAGATAAATTTCCTGGGATCATTTCTTATTCTATCCCATGTGTCAAGTAGAATCTAAGAGGTTTTTAAACAGCAAATTTGAGGGTTCTGACATTTTTAAACTTTAGGGGACAAAAAAGTCAAACAAGAAAAACCTCTATGTTAAATGCAGGGTGTGAGAGTGATTTAAAGCATTAAAAGGACGAGGATTAGAATGAGCAGCACTGGGCTTTTCAGCATCCCAACCAGCTGGACATGGTCTCAGTCTGCGTGGAGCACAACAGGAGTGCACAATAGGTATAAACAAAGGCAGAATTTAATTACAAGTGCACATTTTTTATTGCACAATGATCTTTCAAAAATGCCGATGTGAAATAGAACCGAGACGCTGAGTTTGATCATTTGTTGGAGGTTCTTTGTTAAACAGAATGAATGCAGTGTAACCCACGGAACACGCTGACATCCTATGGGCCTGACATTTACTAAGGTAATAAATTAAAGTAATTATGTTAATGTATAATAAATGCATTCAACAGGAAATAAAAACTGCACAGTGTAAGAACAAAAAAAATCTTGTTTTTCTAAGTGGCTGTCATGTACAGAACATTAAGATCTTAGCAAAGGGTTTTTTGAGGCTTATAATCTAAGCATAGATTGAAATAATCCTTATTTCTAGGGAAAATAATAGTAATCTTTAAGACACCAGGTTAGAAAATATGAATACAAATTAAAGATATCCATTATACACGTGAAAAATGAAAGGTGTGGAGTTCTTTTGCTTTTTCCTCTGTAGGACTTGCCATTCACAGCCTGATTCTTGATTCACCAAACAACTTGGGCAACATTATGCTGCCTGAGTGACATTTTCAAAAGCCACTTATGGGTCTGTAAGAGTCGAGGAAGCACTGTGGTGGCAAGGCTGAATTAGTCACCACACTGCATCTCACCTACCATAACGAGCCACTCAGGCTCTCCCAGCTTCCTGCACCTACAAGCAACACGAGCTTGCCTAGACTGATCCACAACATCCAGCTGGGCTGGTGGATGAGAGGCTGGACATGACCCAGCACTGTGCCCTCGCAGCCCAGAAAGCCAAATGTGTTCTGGGCAGCACCAAAATTATGAGGTTGGATGTTAGAAAAAGGTTCTTCACCCAGAGGGGGCTGGGCACTGAACAGGCTCTCCAGGGCAGTGGTCACAGCCCCAGCTTGGCAGAGCTCAGTGAGCATTTGGACAAAGCTCTCAGGCACATGGTGGGATTCTTGGGGCTGCCCAGTGCAGGGCCAGAGACTGGACTTTGGTGATGCTTGTGGTTCTCTTTGAACTCAGCACATTCTGGGATTCTATGATTCTATGGAAAAGAAGGGTGTCCAGCTGGCTGAGGAAGGTTGAGGGAGGTTATTCTGCCCTTCTGTTCTGCCCTCATGAGACCCCACCTGCAGTGCTGTGTCCAGCTCTAGGATCTCCAGCATCAGACTTGAATTTGCTGAAGCAAGTCCAGAGGAGGCCACAAAGATGCTCAGAAGGCTGGAACATTTCTCCCATGAAGACAGAGTGAGAGAGTTGAGGTTATCCAGCCTGGAGACTTGAAGGCTCCAGGAACACCTTATGGCAACTTCCATTACCTCAAGGGACCACAGGAGAGCTGGAGAGGGACTTTTGAAAAAGGCATGGAGAGATAGGGCAAGGGGGAATGGCTTCAAACTGAGAGAAGGGAGGTTTAACTCCTAGGAGGAAATTCTTTCCTGTGAGTGTGGTGAAGTGCTGACACAAGTTCCCCTGAGAGGCTGCAGATGCTCCATCCCTGGCAGTGTCCAAGGCCAGGTGTGGCAGGGCTTTGAGCAACCTGGTCTAGTGGAAGGTGTCCCTGCCCAGGGCAGGAGAGTCAGAACTAGATGGTCTCTAAGGTCTCTTCCAACACAACCATCCTGTGATTCTGTGATAAACTACCTTGTACACTTGCAGAGTGAGGATGCCCTCTCACAGTGACATGTGAGGCTGTCACAATTCAGTTTTAGGACAGAGATTGCAGATGCACAACTCATTGCTTAAGAAGGACCACTGTGCTGCCAAATCACCAGGAGTCCTTAAAATCTTTTCTCCTTTGGCTCCAGCAAAGTTCAGAGAATACTGCTGGCAGAACCCCAAAATGGTTATTTACACAAAAAGGTGTTTAAAGGGAGAGTTTCCTGGCTCCAAATAATTAATGAAACTTTCTTTCAAAATTACTAAAGCCCACACATAATTTAAAACTGTCTACTCAGCATAGATACTCCAATTATATAAGTGTCCAGTCCTGTTTGAATCACTCTGAATATAATTGCCACAGCAATATCTAGAGATGAGTTTGGCCAGAAAGCTTCAAAATGTATGGATGACACCTTCAGCTAAGGCAAGAGAGGCATTTCTCCCACTGCATCCTATCAGAACTAGCTGAGGACTTTATAAAAGTTTCATTTTGCTACATCAGATTGGAAATCATAATATGCCTCATTCTGTAAATTGTTCCAATTACTTCAATGGGTCTTCATACAGATAAAGTGAAGTACAAACAGAACAAATAAAAGGGTAGACTCTTTGAAGAAGAGATGTTCTTATATTTGCTTGGGTAGAGCTGAGTAAGGTGGCTCTCTTTTGGCTTCCAAGCTTTGCTGCAATAAACAGAAATTAATAAAAATAGCAATATCAAGCTGCATTAATGTCTGCAGCTTGTTTGGCTTGCCCTGGGATTCAACTGGATACCAATGCACAAAAATACTGATTAAAGTTGAGCAGTTTTGCCCCAAATTGTATTCATTTTAATAGCATAAAGGAAAGGGAAATACTATCCTGCTCTTTGCTCAGCATATTTAGATATAATGACATAATATGCACACATTCCAAAAAATTGCCTGTCTTCAGGTAGAGCATTTTGGAGTGATTTCAAATTCCCTTAGGTTATATCAGCAAAATGCTTTCCCCTGCCTCAAAAATCACTAAGTTCTCAGTGCCCAATTGTCTGTTACCTTGTTTACACGGTGGGTAATTTTCTAGCCTACAGTCTGTGCCTTATTTTGTCAGGCTGCCCTTATGCTACTTTGTGACGATTTTCAAGTCTCCATGCATAAATTATGATTTATTTTGCGTTCTGAAAGAAAGGCTGAGTGAAGTAATAGAGTGTGGGGTTTTTTTTTTGTTTTGTTTTGTTTTGTTTTTATGATGAATATTTCAAGAGTGTGTTTTATCCTTCTGAAGAAAACTCTTCACCTCCAGCAAGTTTTTTTTTTATTTCTATACAGAGAAATAAACACAGAGGACAGCTGAAATAAAAACAGCATCTCCTGTTTGAACCTTGAGAGATACAGACATCTCACAACTCCAGCGCTGGGGTGAGAGATACATCATGCTCCTCCTTGGTTATCAATTTTAATTTGTATTTAGCATGGTTCACTGTGTACTATGGTATTGCCACTGCATTGTTACTCCATGCCCACAAAGAAGCCATGTGCAGAAAACATGGTTATATGCACAAAATAAGCACCAACATCAACACTGCCTGATTCTGAGCACTAATGAAGCAAATTGCTCTTCAAAACTTAGTTAGATGTTTTTACAACAGCAAGAAGCAAAAGATAAGGCCATAATTGAACTGTTGCCCAAAGGCAATTACTGATTGGAATTGATTCATTCTACAAACAAATTTGACCAATAGATTATTTGTCTCGTTACGGCAGATTTGGGCAATACTGCTGCAGTTGTGAAAGGAGACACACACATCTAGCATGAATAGCCAACACAGTTTGTTACCCTGTAGAGCTGCTTGTTGAGTTACCCAAAGAAATCTCACTGGGGAACTGAGCAGGGCACTCTACTTTGATGCTATAAAACCATAGTGTTACCTCCCTGCTTTATGTATGAGTCTGAGGAATTGTTAACAGCAGCACAAGCAGTTTGCTCTGAGCAACACAAATGTGATGGACATAACATCAAAGTGATGCAAAATCCACCAAAAACAACAGAAAGGCTCCTATTGAATCCAGAGGACTTTGAATCAAGGCCTGACAGGGTCAAGTCTGCTGTTCTAATGGGTTTTCTAAGGGGATCCTATGGGAAACTGGAAAAAGGATTCCAGTTTCTCGAATCCAAGGATTACTGCTGCTTGGAGCTACTGCTTCTGAAAAATCATTGGTTCAGCTTCTCTCCCCTTCCAGCCCATGACAAAACAGCACAGGAGCTCTGAGCTTCATGGTCGCACAAAGGACTCTTTGCATTCAAGAATCTTCCCTCCCCCCCCTTCCTCTTTCCCTCCCTCCCTCTGTTTTTCCAGTAAAGATGCTCCAGAATCCATCTGAGGTAAAAACAATCATTGCTGCTGTTCAGAAGGAGGCTGCACAAAAGAAGTCCTTGCATCATCAGCTGTCAGAGGATAGTGAGGTTGAGGTGCCAATCTTCTGCAGTTACCCAAGTCCTTCCACACTTGAAGGTTAAGCTGCTGCATTGGGCACTGCTAAATTATTTCTCAAACCAATACGGATGCTCAGAATGATGTGCAGCATGACAGACTGCTCCTCGCTCTGGCTTCACACTGGATTCAGAGCTGTGTCAGTGATTTAGGGTTTCTACAAAAAAAAATCAAGGTTTTGGTTTCATCACTGGAAGCCCCACATGGTTTGAGACGAGAGAACAGGAATCTTCCTGAACTGTCACACAATCCAGTTGAAGATGTGATCAGTGAAAGATGTTCTGAGGTTTTCTGATGTTAATTTAAGTAAATTTATGAGTTGACTGTGCAGAATATTGGACCCTTCTCGGCTCAGCTCATATCAGCTGATGGAGCATCCCACATGCCATTTCCTCAGCTCTCATATCTGCATCTCCCTTGGAAAGGACAGGGTTTTGTTAAGCTTTCAGGAACATTTCAAAGCCCTTTTTTCTGCTATCAAGGTGTTTTAGAAGGAAAGGGCATAAATGAGCAATGTGATAGATACAGGCAGTTCTTATTTTGGTTGGGCAACAGATGAGGCATGTGGGTAATTTATTGCACTATAATTGTGTTATGTGATATCGATGCTGCAGTATTAATGACTGCAAAGTGCCCAGATTGATTCAGATGGCCATTTACTGTCATTATTACAAATCTAAATAAATAAATAAGAGCAGTTGAACTGAGGTAGCTAAGAAATGTTTCAAAGTCACCCGGTGACATACATGTAGGCTCTTGTGAACAGGGAGTGACTCAAACAATATCGGGGACACTTTTTATTGGGGTCAGAAGAAATAGAACAATTAAGTCATTTTCAGTCATATACAATATATTAGGAACTGCTTTAACAAGTGCATTGCTAAACTGACTGGCATGAACAAAGCGTTTTAAAAAGCTGGGGTGTAAATATGCCAGGGAAAAAGAAAGAAAACATGTAAACTATGCTCAAAAATAGTCTGCAAATGTAAGGAAACAAGAAAAACTAAGACAATCATGCACATACCTCTCCTGCTACCATGGCCCAGTGAATACAGTGGTTACCATGGCTGGATCTGGCTATGAGGTGGACTTTAGAGGGCAAGCTTTGTTTCTGATCTCTGCCCAAACAGAGAGCCTTGATCCAGTCTGTTGGTTTGTGTACTTTGAGCGAGCCAACCTCACACTGCAAGAGCCAGCAAGTTAAGTTTGAATTTATCTCATGCCTTCAGGTTTCTCTTAGCATCCCCTGTCTGGCTGTCATATCACATAGAGGGGGAGACGTACTATCACTTGATATTCCAAAATATGACTCTGCACTTTTTCCCTAAAACACAATGGTGCAAGTCAGACAGCCAAGAATTACTTGCATTTTCTAATGCTTTTTATGTATCTATGGGGTTTTTTTCTTTTCTGAAAAGAAAACAGTACATTAAAATATAGGTCTTGCTAAAAGGTAATAATTGCATACAACCATTTGTGTGGAGTATTAATATATATTAAATATAGGCTCTTTATTTACACTAAACATTTTATTAGCTTCCAGAGTCATTGGTACTGAAAAAGATGAGTGCAGGCCTCTTAGAATAAATAGCTTCTTCGTACTGAGGTACATTTGTGAATAGGTGGGACCCAAAGACAGCCAAATAAGAATCTGCTGGTATTGATCTGCATGGAGAAAAATATCTATTTTGGCTCTTCATACACCCACAACCTCTAATGATCATTGACTCTGTTGCCCAGATAAATTCCTTAGATAAACAACCAAAACCCAAATTAACATACCAACCATTAATAATCCAGTCAACAATTTTTATAACAATGACAAGAGAAAGATACAATTTCTTTTGAAGGTTTATTCTTAGCAATGTTTATGTGATGCGAACTTTGAATCTAAGTCACCTGCCAACAACCAGGAAAGCAAGTCAACTTTACAACGGAGACTAAACATTAGATATTCTTGGCTGCTGCTTAAGCAGCTACATCTCAGTATGTCTTCATTTTATGGGTTATCAGAAGCTAAGAAAATATGTGTTGTGACCATTTCTCATCTCACAATCCAATGCACAGAACAAATAGAAAATAATTTTTGGGTACCTGTCTATAAAGCTATTATTAAAAAAAAAATTGAAAAACAAAGCTCCAAAACTTGCCCATTGGTAGTATGTTTTTTTGTTGCTTTTTTTCTTTGCCTTTTTTTTTTTTTTTTTTAACTTAACACCTGCTTTCGAATTTCTGCTGCAGGAAAGCTGTGTAAGCCGTGAGGAAGGTGCTCAGGGGTTACTCCCAACATCGAGCTCCCCTAGTGGCTGCTTCCCTCCCACCGTCCCCGCGGACAGAGCACCTCGGTTGGGATTTTCCCCATTCAGGACCAGAAGGAAGTAACTGCAAAAGGGAAGCGGATTACAATCCAAGAAGGAAAAAAAAAAAATACTCACTCCTACCTGGGACTTTTGGAATGATAAATAGGTGGGTTATTCAAGGAGAAATGAAAAGACCTAAAAAAGAAATGTAAGGGTTTCTCTATAAACCTATAATCAGACACTACATATTGCCCTGATGAAGATATAAGGAAACCTGTGGGAAATTCTGCTTTAAAGTCTGGTTCAACAGCAAATACACAACAAAACCTAGATAACAATGTCTTATGAATCATTCTGCCTACAAAAATTTTTGCATGTATGATGAAAGGCTCTATTGACCATATCCAAGACAATGATTAGCATTAATCCACTAGCAAATGGATATGAAAAGTGCAAAATCAATGCACAGTTATTCTGGAAAGCAAATATTTTCTACTTCTCCATCACACAAAATGTTTTTTCTTGTGGTAGAAATGCTCACAGACTAATGCCAGACTAAGGGGACAGCAGAGCAATACCGGGTTTCAGCTGCATGGCTCCCTGACTTTTGCTGTCAAACCAAAATGTGTGGAAAATTACGAGATTAATTTTTCTTGTTGGTGCCAGGGTTTTGGGGTTTTTGGTAGAAAATTCTGTAGAACAAGAATTGTTCTGCTTGTCATTATAAAGATATAGTTGCCAGTTAGCCAGTAATTCTGAACTGGAATTTCTAAGTTGATTTTCAAGATAGGTTTTGCAATACCATGAGGATGGGCAACATGGATGTGCACCAATTCCTTTAAAGAAAATGGGTTAACACGGCCATGAAGGAGGGTGGGGTATATAAAAGAATCAAACAAATTTTCAGGTGAAAATCCTGCCTGAGTCTCCTATTTACACCAGGTTTACTCTAGTATAACCTCTGTTCTCACTGAAGTTATTCATGATCTACTTCTCTGGTAATGATTGCTCTGATTCCAAATTTCTTGAGAAGTGCCACAGGTGCAAAGAGGCTACAAGAATGATGCTTTCATGCTCTAAAAATGGATAATTTATTTTAAAAATTATACATTAAGCATGAAGACAAATGTTGGCTATTAAGGGTGATAAATAGTTAAGATCCAGTTAAAAGTCACACAGCATTTGCATGTGTAGTTTTCTCTATTTTAAGATTCATCAACCAAAAAATATCAGTGCAAGGAAAATCTGGAAACTTCAAACGGCCACTGAGCAACCTCTCTAGCACTGTCTGAACTCTTCTTTAGGTTTATGTAGAGCCCACGGCCGTCAGCAAATCCGGATTTCACAAAAAAAAAGAAGATAGATAATGTCTGATTCTCAAAGAGCTTGTCTGGGGGTTGGGTGCATCCATCAGTGCCCCTCTGCAGCCCAGGCCGGATGGGGGTGGCCCAGGACAGCGCTGGCAATGGGGCCATCCATGCCAGCGGGTTTGGCTGTGCCCCGGAGAGGGCCGCGGGGCCGCGGGGCTGTGCTGGCGGCTTCACTGCCACTCCCAGGATGCTGCCAGGACCGTGCTGTGCATCCCGGTCTGGATGACCCGAAGGTCCCAGCGCTCCAGCAGGGCTCTGGGGGCTGCTGAGGAGCCTGGTGCTCCCCAATGGAGGGCAGTGGGGAGAGCCACTTCCACTCAGGGGCGTCCCCGGCACCCTCACGCTGGGCAGGCCGAGGGACACCCGGGCCCATGGGGACAGCGGTGGGCTCTGGACCCTCCGAAGGAGGTGCCGGTGCCGGCCGGGGGCTGCGGCTGCCTCGGGCGCTCGTGGCGGAGGATGGGGCGGGCAGGGCCGGGCTCGGGGCTCCGTGCGGCTCCCGCCCCCCGTGCTGCGGGGAGCGCGGAGCGGGGACTCGGGGGCTGTTGTTTTCCCAGAAGCTGTGGCATTTAAATAATCATTAAAAAGGAAGGAGAAAAGCTCCTCGTGGGGAGGAGAGGCAGGGCGCATCCCGGAGGCTCGGCGGGGCGGGCGGGAGCGCCGGCCCGGTGTCTCCCGGTGTCCCCCGGTGTCCCCGATGTCCCCCGGTGTCCCCCGATGTCCCCCGGTGTCCCCCGATGTCCCCCGGTGTCCCCCTCGCACCCCCGGTCCCCCCGCCCGGCTCCAGCCTGCGCTGAAGCTGAGCAGAGCCTCCCCTCTCCCCCAGCTCTGCTTTCTTTCACATCTAATTTGATAGGAGAGGGATTTCGAGCTTCCCACAGTTACAACTTTTCTTGATTTCTCCCTTCCCCCCCACCCCCGCCCCGCGCATTTATTACTTGCATTTAATTAATTCCTTCTTTGCGTTTCCTTCCCTGTTAATCTTTGGGTGACTGCTTTGTACATATGGCAATCTGATAATGAGGGAGTTTGTCCTTATTCTCTAGATTTCTTCACTGCGATGTCCACCCATCTAGTGCCTGGGATATCGATCTTCTTTCCATGGGGAGGGGGACAAGGTAAGAGGGGTGATAAAAGTTTTGCAGTATTCCACACCATTAAGGATAGCTTTTATTCCTTGGCGCTGTTTAATCAACTGTTATATCAAGTCATGCTGTTTAGGCAACCACATCAAAAGAACATACCCTCTTTTGTATAAATTATATATTCCTTGTATCTGTCTTCTCGCATGCACGCAGACGGAGAGATAAAACTTAAGTTTGTTTTTTAATAGCATGAAGCAGGTATTTAGCTGTTATACAACTTGTTTCTGCAACTAAGTTGGTTGATAACAACCTAGGAGCCAAGCTGCTGACTTTCTAACTTTTTACCCATTTCCAAGTTAAAACTCCTCAATTTAAAGGTCAGAAAGAGAAATCGACGACTCACTGAAACTCCACAAAGAAACATAAATAGCAGAAGAAAAGCATAGGCTAAAAAAGATGAAAGAGTACCAGTTAGAGTCGGCATGAGACCACTTCGGACCACTTTTCTAAAGTTTACCTGAAAAGACAACTTTCTCCCTTGAAAAGTCCGTGCTGACCTGTTTTTTTGCAGTTTACAGATATACAACATTTTTACCACTTAAAATCTGATTTTAAACTCCATTTTCAAGGTTTAAGTTGAATGCTCAGCTCAGTGTCACAGACTGGAAAACTCACATATAGTTGTTCACCCCAAAGAGCTCTTTTTATTTCTTTTTTTCCCTTTTTCTTTATCTTTTTCTTTTTTTAAACCCCACAACTTAAATAAAGTTTATTTTTTGGATGTGTTTTGTTTTTCTGAGAAAGTGGACTTTGAATTACTTTAGCACACCGTCCTGGAATTTTTAAGAACTCCTAAAAAACTCCTGAAAGTTTCTAGATCCTAGGACAAATTGTATTTTCTTAGGAGCAGAAGCAAATGAGCACTTTGCAGGCAGAGAAGTGTTTGTTCATAGGGGACTCTACTGTTCTGTCTAACCTGCTCTATCAGCCTCATCTCTGCAATTTTGCTCGTCTCTCAACACCTTTGTCTGATTAGTAGCTTTTGGAGATCGGGATAAAGACATCACTTGCCACGCTGCATGAGATAACAATTAATTTAACATTAAACTTATCCCCTTTCCATTCACTTTGCTTGGATCGATCTCTGTTAATTGTGTTTGCGGATGCTTTCAACACTATGCTTTTCTTAAAAACTTAATGACACCCCGCAAGGAGGTGTAAGAGTCTAAAACGCTCCTCTCCGACTTTGACCAAAGAAACAAAGAATATAGCCCCAGCGTGCTCAGGAGACCATCTATTTTTAATCAGTTGACTATTCGTGCACTTCCGAAGATACAATGTTATTTTAAACTGGGTGATAGTCCTGATTTTATTAAAAAAAAAAAAAAAGTGACACATTGCAGTTGTGTGATACACAAGTCAGACACACTAACTTCATTTAATTGCCGCTTCGCATCAGACCTGTTTCTGCTATTAAAGTGGTCATTTATCAGCTAAAAGGCGAGTGTGTTTAAAAATGTATGTCTTTGGGAGGGAGAGCAATCTCCCTTTTCAGGGGCAAGAAACCTGTTACAAAGCCATTTAGGTGGGTGCGCTCTGAAATGGCATTATTGCCCCCCGGGGCGTTAATATTACCCAAGGATGTTCCTATTTGCACGCTCCCCGATAATTCGGCATTTTATTTAACCACAGCTGCCCTTAAAAACTTGACTTGCACTGAAGCAGCCTGCTAATCTTATTTTTTTCCCCTCTTTCAGAGAGGCATCTGTTCCTCTTGCTGACAAATGTACCATTCTGCCAAGAAAGTTTTTGGAGAAAAAAAAAAGAAAGAAAAAAGAAAGAAAGAAAGAAAGAAAAAAACGTGTAATTGATGTTATCCCAAAAAAGCGCGATCTCCACCCCTCTCAGCTCCAAGCCCTTCAGGTAAAAGGAAAAAAAAAATCTTTCAAGAATTTGTTGCCTTTTTGAGGGTTAAAACATCAGAAGACAAGCTTGTCTCGCCTTGGCCAATCAGCTCTCGGCCCTGGCAGCTATAATATAGAACTAAAGGCAGACTCCTCTCACAAGCGTCTTGCTTTGCTACCATTAAAATCAGACCCTTTTTTTGTCTCTCGATTGCTGTCTCCCGACCAAACTCCGATGTGTTCCGTTATCAGCGACCTAAAGCCTGCCATTCCAGCACCTGTCTTGCTAGGGATCGGTGGATAGTATACGATTCAGAAAGCAGACAAGGACATAGGAGGAGAGAGAGCTCTAGAGAGACAGCCAGGGATAGGCACAGAGAGCTTTGAAGTAATTGGATTCAATGGACGAAATGCTGCTGTTGACAAGAATTCTCTTGGTGGGCTTCATCTGCGCTCTTTTAGTCTCCTCTGGGCTGACTTGTGGACCAGGCAGGGGCATTGGAAAAAGGAGACACCCCAAAAAGCTGACCCCTTTAGCCTATAAGCAGTTTATTCCCAATGTGGCAGAGAAGACCCTAGGGGCCAGTGGAAGATATGAAGGGAAGATCACAAGAAACTCCGAGAGATTTAAAGAACTAACCCCAAATTACAACCCTGACATTATTTTTAAGGATGAAGAGAACACGGGAGCTGACAGACTGATGACTCAGGTAGAGCCACAGAGATACCTGTATTTGTGTTTGTTAACCTCTCTGAGCAATCCTAAAGGACGCATCTGTCTTAGTATTTTTGAAAGCCCCCCCCTTTCCCTCTCCCCCTCCTCCCCCCGCCCCTCCAAACTCGACTAGTTTCCCCATTGAATGTAAATACCACCTATCCGGCCAAGTTAGCAGGGGCTGGAGCTGGAGCTGTTTAGATATTCGGTGGGGGAATCTGTGTGATACTTACAGTCATTACCGTGCCATGGCGTTCCCTGTAACTTGGTTAGAGATTGCTGTTTGCATTTGT
The DNA here is from genome assembly GCA_003676055.1 of Chloebia gouldiae. NCBI lineage: Eukaryota > Metazoa > Chordata > Aves > Passeriformes > Passeridae > Chloebia > Chloebia gouldiae. The sequence goes on along the minus strand of QUSF01000003.1, from coordinate 6,533,037 downwards.
CCCCAAGGATGCACTTTGATCAAACGAATTGCATACAGCTCAGAGGACCCCAAGTGTATAGTGACCGCCAGGCCACCCACTCATTATTACAAACGTAGTCCGCGGTTGCTGCGCCTGCTGACTTGATTTTTTTCTCTATAGATTTTATTTAATTTCTCTTTTTTTTTCCCTTGTCATTTCATTTTAACCTTCATTATTATTATTGTCCTCGCGAGCGTATTCTAAATTTAGTAGGCATGCAGTCGTGCACTCACAAAAGGCAGCTGAAGCCGGATCGACCATTCCTCATCTGATTCCGTATTATATAGCTCGTATTGCAATACCATCATTTGCGATTGTGCCCATCAGAGCGTAAATATATTGATATTTCTTTAAGGATGCTCGCCGCCAATGCTCTGGTACTTCCATAGGGGAGGGACTTGCAACTTATCGGCATTGCATCACCTTCTCTTTTAAAAAATCTGATGGCACAAGGTTTACAACTGGGTAAATATTGGATTTCGGGTGAAATCGGATTGCGGAACTATTTTATGAAAAAAGAAAGAAAGAAAGAAAAAGATAAAGGTGAGAGAAAGAGAGAGAAAGAGAACCGCTCCGAGAGTCACCTCGTAATTATAATTCATGCTCAACAGAGAGCTCGGTGAAGTCAATTGCTCTGCCAATCCCGGAGTTTCAGAAACTACATGCAATCTAGACACTGGAAATGGGTTTCCTCCAAATATAGGTCAACAGCGCATTTTTAATATTAATACATTTAAGCCCCACCTTCAGTGCTAGAGCAGGACTCGCCTGGAAGGACTAGGCGGGGAGTGGACGCGGGGAAGGGGGGGTGGGGGGTGGAATTTCCCAAACTCTCCCCGTTCCTCGGCCTGATTTTCCGCACGTTGCCGGGTCTCCCGGGGCGAGGGACCGGCGGCCGCCACCATCTCCTCCCGACCACCTTAAATCGCAGCGCACCTCGGAGCGCGGCGGCGCCTCCGCCCGCCGCCGCCGCCGCCCCGCGCAGGGCTGCGGAGCGGAGCGGAGCCGGTGCCGGTCCCCGCTCGGGCGCGGCCCGCGCCCCTCCGCGCACCCGCGGTCCTCCGCCCCCGCTGCCTCCGGAGCCGCATCTCTCGCATTTTCAGCTCCACTTACTCCCCTCGCGTATCGATCGCGGCGGCTCGGGTTTCACCCTTCCCTCCGCAGCCCGGCGGCAGCGGCGGCGGCGGCGGCTCCGCGGGAGACGGGCTCCCGCCGGGGCTCGGCGCATCCCTCCGTGCGCGGCTGCGCCGGTGCGTGTGCGGGGCGGCGGGCGCGGGGGGAGCCGGGGCACGGTCGGGAGCGGTGGGCTGCGGGCCGGGGGCGGACTGCGGGCTGACCCCGGCCCCGCGGCTCTCCCGGGGCACGCCGCGCCGGCTACGCGGCTGGCCGCTCCCGCTGCATTAGCTGGCAGCGTCTGAACTCCTGACCTTCTGTCAACTTCCCTCAGACGAACGAAACGAAAACAAATACTTTGCCCCCCCGCTCCTTCAGTGCTTGTTCCCGTGCCTTAGACACAAAGGGGGGAGGTGGGCTGAGAGCGGCGGGGCCGGGGAGGCCGCAGGGCCGGCGGCAAAGAGGGGAGCGAGGTCGGGGAGCGAGCGGGGCTCCGGCACCCCCGGCCAGGCAGGGAGCGGGGAAGCGGAGCGGGGCCGGGCAGCGAGCGGACGGGTTGCCCTCGCTCCCCGTTGCCCGGGCACGGCCGGGTCCTCGGCGACCCGGGGTGCGGTCCTGCCGCTGGCCTCCCTGCCTTGTTTTTCTCTCCTTCCCTCTCTCGCTCGGCCAGCAACCTCTCGTTAAATCCCAGCCTTTAAACGCCGGCTTCGGGAGCCCTTCAACCATGGAGAGATCTTTCATGGACAGAATCGTTAAACTTGCAGAGTGGTTGCCGAATGCATTAGTCGCTAGTTAATATTAACTCCAGAAGCGAGGGGGGGGAACGCAAACAGAGGTAGGTAAGTCAGGTTCTCAACTTTGCAGGTGACACCAGCAGTTTGCTAAGGGCTCCCCCCTTCCTCCCTTTCCTCCCCCCTCCCCACCCCGGCCATTGGCTGGATTGGGGAGAGAGATAAGGAGGCCAGGTCAGTATGATAAAGCTGGAATTTGTATGAAATAAAATAGCAATCTCGCGTAATGCAGGCACACAACCAGTGCATGATGTGAGGAATTTAGAGATCAACTTGGCATTTAGGAAGCCCACCAGGTTGTTTACACTGACAGGTACCTGTTAAGTGTTTCCTTCAAGCAATTCATTTGTGAAGAGATTAGGAGCTGGCAGGAGAGGGCTTGTTGAACAACTTTGCCTCCACACAAAGCGTTAGTGGAGGCAGCCCTGCTGAGCTTCACGGTGGCTGAACAGAATTGGGCTTGATTTGTGGCACACGACCCGATGAATTAATAAATAGTCTGGGCTTCACGGCTTTTGACTCTGACAATCCAGCTCAGGCAGTATAAAAGGGAGAAAAGTCCTTTAGGAGGCCGTTCCTTCTTCTTTATTTCGCCTGGAGTCGGGAAGGGGTGCTGGCAGGGCCGGAGCGGCCGGAGCCCCTCGGCGCTGCCCGCACCGCGGCCCTGCCCGCGCCTGCTCCTCCCGTGTCCGAGCAGTGCTGTCGCCTTATCACCAGCTGAGACGTTTGATCCTTTCCCCCCTTTCCCCGGTAAATCAGTGAAGGAGCGTATCTATCCACTCAGGTGTGAGAGGGAGAGAGGGGAAAAAAAAGAAATCAAACTCAACTTCCTTGTACTACTGCACTTTGCTGCCGGGAACGGTGCCGAAACCCAAACACCCATCTCTCTCCATAAAACGGTAGGCCAGAGAGTCCAAAGTGAGTTCATGGCTGTGTTTTATTTCTCTCAGGAACTTTTATATCTCTTTATATGAACCTGTGTGTTGCTTTTATGGTTGTTGGTGAACACATGGGAACTTCCTTGCTAAGCAACCTTGTCACGTCCCTAAAAGTAGCATCGTCGAAGTAATAGAGGGTCTTTGCCTTCCTGGGAGCTGTGAAAGGGGGACTTTGGGGTCTGTTATTGGCTGTGCTGCGGTGCTGTGAGCACACTGGGGAGAATGGTCCTGCAGAAGGCCAAGAATACCAGTCAGGAGAGCAAAAGTGTGGAAGAACAGCTGACTGCATCCTGCCGTGGCTTACAGGCACATCGGTATTTGCATTAAGAGAATAACATCTTGTATATCCACGGGTTGTTTTCCTCTTAAAAAGGAGGAAGAAAGCTGGCAATGTGTGTGTTTCTAACTCTGTACCTTTAGTCAAGTGCTTTTCAATGCTTTTGGTGCTGATTCCCTGTTTCTCTCGGGCTCAGAATCCTTCTTCCCCGTCGCCCCTCTGTCTATTCCCCACCTGGCTAAGATGGGAATCTCCCCAAAACTTTCAGGGTTTCAGCTCACGTCTTTTCCTCACTTTACCCCACCCTTAGGGGTCATTATTCGACCCCTATGTGCTCCGTGTGCTGCTGGGCCCAGTTCAGCCCGGAGAAGGCTGGTAGCTTTGGAGGGTCAATGAAAAAACCTGCAGTACTTTCTCCAAGAAGTTGGAAGGGTTTCACTCCACACAAAGGGGCTCCCAGCTTGCATAGCATCCCTGCTCCGCTTAACTTCCCTCCTTGGCCCTCCCTTGCTTTTCATCTTCCCACTAAGAGCTATATTATTGTATGGATTTGCTCGGCTTTGTAGGCGAGCGCCGATGTATGTTTGAAGCAGAGTGAATGCTCCCAGCCCATGCAGCTTTGAGGGCTCTAATGAGTGATGGGCGAAGGGAGAGAAGAAAAAGACACCCCTCCCTCCAGCACATAAAGGCTGTTAACATGTATTGATACCCTTTTCAACACAGAATTAAGCTGAAAAGGCCTGCAGAGACATTCCAGGGGGGAATCCGTGACTCTGAGATATATGGCGAGTGTTTGTTCTGGGCAGAAACTTTGCTCTCGGGAAGGGACAGGGCACTTAGCGGCAGGAATTTGCTCCGTGCAGGTGGCTTTGAATCGCCACGCTCACACCCCAGCGCCGGCAGAGGGGGGTCCCCCTGTCCCTGCAGCAGGTGCCAGGGCAGGGAAAGGTCCGTCCCTGTGGGTCTTCGTGGTGTTTGATCCTCTGTTCGTCCCGTGTCCCCAGGTTTCACTCTCCTCCTCAGCTACCTTCCCGTCCCTCCCTGGCAGCGGGGGAGAAGGTGCTCAGCCCGGCTGAGCCCATCCCGGGGCACGTTTGGCGGGGAGGGCAGGAGTGCCGCCTCTTTGGCTGGAGAGAGAAGCAGGATGTGTCCCAGGGGGGTATAGATAACGAAGGGGGGGATGTTCCCCTGGCTGCAGCACCCCCACAATGACCCTTTCCTATCTGCCCGTATCCCCGCAGCGCTGCAAGGACAAGCTGAACGCTCTGGCGATCTCGGTGATGAACCAGTGGCCCGGGGTAAAGCTGCGGGTAACCGAGGGCTGGGACGAGGACGGCCACCACTCCGAGGAGTCGCTGCACTACGAGGGCCGCGCCGTGGACATCACCACCTCGGACCGGGACCGCAGCAAGTACGGCATGCTGGCCCGCCTGGCCGTCGAGGCTGGCTTCGACTGGGTTTACTACGAGTCCAAGGCGCACATCCACTGCTCCGTCAAAGCAGGTAAGGCGGGCAGCATGCCCAGGGACGTGTCGAGGTGGGGAGACACCCCCGGGCCGCGACCCAGCGCCCTAGAGCCTTCTGTCGCCTGTCTCTGCCGCCAGGCTCCCTCCGCAGGGTCCCCATCACCCGGCCGGCCCTGCCGGGCTCCTGCAGAGCCCCGAGGCGCAGCCGGCCATCCCCCCGCCTCTTAGCGACCCCGTCTTTCCTTTCCGTGGGGGAAAGGAAAGAATAAGGGGGAAGGAAAAAAAAACAAAGCCCAGCCAGCTGCAGCAGTTTTTCACAGCACTTTTACTTGGGTGATTTGCTTGGCCAGCCTTCCCACGAGAGCTGCGTCGCAGCCACACAGCCTTCTCCTCCCCCCGTGGGGTCTGATGCTTTCCCATCCAAGGAGCATGTTCAACACAAACACTCGTGGCCGTCTCCGGCCGCCTCGCTGGCTGCACGCCTTACTCGCGAGCGCTAATCTCCAAGTGGGAGCCGGCCAGGAAAATAAATAAGTAACGTGGTCCCCAGCCTCCTTCAGCGGTAGCCGCTAGGAAATTCCCAGATAGGGATACACATACACATAATTATTTTCCTCCCCTCCCCTGTGCTTACAACGCCACATGCTGTCTTAACCCGGGAACAGCTCGCAAGAAATCCCCGACTCGCAGAGTTTCTTTTCTTGACACTTGACACGTTTTTTGGTGGGGCAAATCTGTCGGCCAGTGACAGCCCCCAGCTTCACCACCTCCCTCCATCCAGCTGTATGACATCGAAAGCTCTTTTTAAGAGCATACTCTAGCCCAGCAACCTGCTGGATGTGTCAGGAGACACTTGGCTGCAAAAGAAAATAATGGGCTTTCTTTAAATATAGCCGTTTGCTACGAACCCAGCAGCCCCCCGGCAGGGAAACCAGCCCTACCCTGTCGTGCCCACCTGCAGGAGGGGTTCATGTCCCCCACTCTGGCCCAGAGCTCCCCAGGGGCTGAGCACCTCTCCTGGCCCATGTGGGCTTTGTCCTGAGAGCCTGCTGCTGCTTTTGTTCAGCTCCTGGGTCCTTTCTAGCCGAAAAGAGGCCCTGCAAATCTGTCAGCAGTGTGGAGATCTGAAACACCCCTTTCAATAGCCAAGATGGGCTTTGTAGCACAAGGTGTCTGATTGTGGCGCGCGGTGACCTTAGCCCAGGAGCACCTCCTAATCCACCCCAGGGGTGTTTCACAGGAGAGGAGCCACCCCAAGCTGCTCATTGAGATTCGGCACACAAGGACTCAGGGGCAATATTTGGAGGGTGTCAGGCAGGGTCGTGTGACTGTACGAGGCTGGCTGAAGGGAGCAGGCTTGAATTCCACTCTCTCAGCCTGATCTTAAACTGTCCAAACCTCATTTCATGACAGAGCATCTCATGAGAAGATTAAATCCCATAATGCCAGCAGGAAGATTCTTTATCTAGAGCTCTGTTTGCAAAAAGTATGATCCAGGAGACTGGAATGCAAAGAAGAGTTCCCCCAAGGCCTGAATTATTGTCACCAGAACAGAGGAGGGAGAGGCAGGGGTGGTAAAAGGGACATTGATAATGCGCTACAGCAAGTATTTAGAGCAAGCTTCTACATTTAAAATTCAAATACAGATCTTGAGTGCCTTGGAAAAGTGGCTCTGCTGTGCAAATAGTGCTTGGAAGGTCCTGGGTTTTTTGGAGAGTATGTGTGTGAATTGGCACATAGGGTTTCTGCACCTGAACAAATAGGGAGGGGGAGAAAAGGGGGGGAAGAAGCTGGGAAAAAAATGGAAGTGTCCTCTCTTCCAAGAGTGTCTGCATTTATTACATGAATCAGAATGACAATGCTGATCCTTTATTGGATTTTAATTAGAGAACCCAAACAAGCACTGCTCAAAGAAGCAGATTTTCACACCTCTGCCAATTCACTGGCATGTTTGTAGAGCTGCTACACTACTACATCTATTCATCAAGTCCCTGAATATGCAAACAAAGCTCTAGCCAGACCTTTACTGCCAGCTTGTAGGAAGGTGTAGTTTACTAGCAGAGGCCTCCACATAAAGCACATAGCTTGTTTGTTGCCATGTCCTCCCTGAAGAGGGAGGCCTTGGAGATCTTGCTGCTTCATTTCTGAAGGAGAAGTGATAAAGTCATTAGCAAATCAATAACAGTCTAATTTTCACCCTTCCTGTCCTTCCTGAGAAAGTCATTAGGAGACACTCTGAGGATTTGTTTAAATCATAGGAATTTCAGTAGCAGCCACAGAGGCAAAACTATAAACTCTGTCCATCTTTAGGAGCTAAATCACCAGGTCTTTTAACTGGTATAGGAAGTAACTGAGAAAAAGCAGGGAAAGGCAAGGGAGGGATGGAGAATCTCAACAGCTGTAGACACTTGCAACCATGACATCCTATGGAGTATTATCCAATATTTAAAAAACCAGAGCAGTTAGGAACACTGCAAGCCTCTCTCTTAAGACAGAGATCAGCCTGGAGCTCAGCAGACTTTTTTGCCCACCACCCCACAGGTGGCTGAACTTCCAAAAAGTGATTTGCAAGAGAGACAGAGTCTTATTGCTACTTTTGCTTTCTTTAAGTCTGAGATTGTTCCTCTCACTAGCACAGGAAAGCAGCAACAGCTGCTCTAAACTGAGTAATTCCCAAGAGCTGGAGGAGGTTGAGGAGGCATTTGCTTGGGCCTGGCACAGGTGTTGGCCTGATCTGGGACCACACGTTCTGAGACAGGGAAGAGCATGCTTCTTCTAGGGGGGAAGGAGAGATTTCTTTCTTTTTGAGAGGATTGAAGCAGAGTGCTGGAGATGCCAGGCAGGGGTGCTGCCTGAGTGTGGGATGTGCCCCAGTAGCCACTGAGCAGGAAGGCTGGAGGCTGCATGGGGGCTTGTGCAGCACCATGAAGGGGGATTTGGGAAATTTGGGTTGCTGCTTTTCAGTGGCAAAATTTGTGTGCACCCTGGGGCAAAGTCTCCCCCTGTCCTCTGCTGTTTGCTGCCCTAGATGTGCTCCTTGAGTAAGAGCTGGGTGAGGACCCTGAGCATTGAGAGCACAGGCACTTGCTTAGAGAAGATACTTTATGCCAGCAAAACCACTCGGCTTTGAAAGCCTGCAAGTTATCTGGCATCAGGTGTCAGTGCAGGGTAAACAGTAGCCAAATGGGAACTCCTTCCAGAAGAGATTTAGTTCTGTAACAGTTTTCTCAGTAGAAATATTTTGGCTCATTTCCTTTATGAGACAAATCACTCCTGTAACTCCTTACCCAGAGGAGATTTTGCACTGGCTCAAATCTAGCAGGAAGGGGATTCTCAATTGACTCACTTAGTGCAAATGGGGTATGTTCATAGAAGAGGGTGGAGGAATTTCAGAGGGGAGTCCGGCTGTGTCCTGAGCTTTCTCGGTGGGTTGGGGTGGCTGAGGAAGTGCTAAATTCCTGCATGCTCGGCATGTGCCTCTTCTAACCCTGCTGTGCCTCTCTCCTCGCACAGAAAACTCAGTGGCGGCCAAATCTGGGGGTTGCTTCCCTGGCTCGGCCACGGTGCACCTGGAGAAAGGTGGGACCAAGCTGGTGAAGGACCTGAGGCCTGGCGACAGGGTGCTGGTGGCCGACACGGAGGGCCGTCTGCTCTACAGCGACTTCCTCACCTTCCTCGACCGCGAGGACGGCTCCCACAAGCTCTTCTACGTCATCGAGACCCGGCAGCCCCGGGCCCGGCTGCTGCTGACGGCCGCCCACCTCCTCTTCGTGGCCCCCCAGCAGAACCAGTCTCAGGCGGGGAGCGGCAGCGGCCGGGCGCTGTTCGCCAGCCGCGTGCGGCCGGGCCAGCGCGTCTTCGTGCTGGGCGAGGGCGGGCGGGAGCTGCTGCCGGCGGCCGTGCACCGCGTGTCGCTGCGGGAGGAGGCGTCGGGCGCCTACGCGCCGCTCACCGCCCAGGGCACCATCCTCATCGACCGCGTGCTGGCCTCGTGCTACGCCGTCATCGAGGAGCACAGCTGGGCGCACCGGGCCTTCGCTCCCTTCCGCCTGCTGCAGGCCGCGCTGGCCGCGCTCTGGCCCGCCGCGGCGGGGTCCCCGATGGGAGACCCCGCGGCCCCCGGCATCCATTGGTACTCTCGGCTCCTCTACCGCATCGGCAGCTGGGTGCTGGATAGTGACTCTCTGCACCCGCTGGGCATGGTGGTGTCGTCCAGCTGAGGGGACCCCGCGCCGACCCGGCCGCCCGCCAGGCTCCAACGGAGAGACAGAGACACGGAGGGGGAGAGAGAGAGAGAGAGAAAGGAGAGAAAAAAAAAATGGAAAGAAAAAAGAAAAGAAAAAACTAAAAGGAAAAAAAAATACATATTTTTAAAAGAGAGCACGGATTAAGACTTAAAAATAATAATAATAAAATAATAATAATTAAGTAGGACAGTCCAAAGTAGACTTAAAGGGAAACAAAGACCCCTGGAAGTTCTGTTCTGTTTAGTTTATAAATATATATATATATTTTTATTTGTTCTTTTGTTTCGTTCGTTGGTTGTTTTTTGTTTTTTTTTTTGTTTTTTTTTTCTCCTCTCCTGGATATTTATTTCTTTGGTATTTTGAATAGATGTTTTAAATGATATGAACCGGACCTTCAAGAGCCTTAAATAGTTTCTTTGATAATTTATTATCATGTGAACTGTACTCACACGGGAAAAAATTATTTTGTGAGGCCAAGCAAAACTGCGCAGAGTCTATTTTTCTACATGTCATGTGTGTCCTGACTTTCAGAAAGCAAAATTCTGTACTTTCCCATATCTCCATTACATTGCTCCTTCATTTCAGCAAGTCTAAAAAACAAGCAAACAAACAAACACACACAAAAAAGACAAACTTCATGGGGGTCCGTAAATTATATTTTTATACACAGAATTGTAAATTAGATTTTTTTGAGAGATCAATACTTAACTGAATCACATTTCGTTTTTTGAAATAGTGTAAAATATGAGAATATATTATTTTAATTTAAATAGTTTCAAATGTAACATCATTTCCTGTATTGTTTTCCATGTTTTGCTTTGTAAAAACATCATTTGGCCACGTTCATGGAAGTTCATGGAAGTCAAGACTGTTACACAAACTTTTTATTTGCAAAAACCGTAAGAAACTTTGTTATTTTTAACTTCAGAAAAAGTTTATTAGAAAATAATATTTTTTAAAAAGCGCACATGGCGGCAATTCTGTGACGATGGAGATGGTAGTTTGTACAGAGGGGGGAAAAGGATGTTTTGCATTAATAAATTGAGAAATAACTGCTGTAAATTTACTAAAATGTATTTTTGAATATTTTGTAATAGTTTTAATAGTTTTATAGAAATAAAATGTGCCATGCACAGTTTGGTTAGTATATAATAACTAAGAGTTCCTGGTGCATCCCATTTTTTTTTTCCTTTTTGCTTATTGGTTTAGGAAACATGATGCCTAAATGAGTGCCCATTATTTTATTTAGATGTGTTGCTTATAACATTTAATTTTGGTACTTTAATTAAGGAAACAAATCCATCACATCTGTGCATAACCTGGAATCTCTTGTACTGACAGTAGAACCTCACTTATTTGCACGGGTGACCGGCAGACAGGTTTCCCTTTGCCAGAGCCCTGGCTCCCCATCCCTGCTCAGGCAATGCTCCTCTCTTCCAGCTCCAGCCCCAACTCCATGTCCACTTCCCAGTCTGGAATGGAGACGGTGGATGGCTCTTAAAATTGATTTCTGAGGGTGCTAAATCAAGTTTTCCTTTTGAGGCACATTAATGAAGAGGCAGGCAGCTGCCTTCACCTTGTGACAACCCCAGGAGTTTGGTGGGCTTCAATTTGGGTGCCCAGAAGACAGAAATCTGAGGGAGAGACATTGACTTTGGTGAGTTAGAGGGATTCATGTGGCTGATGCTGGAAGAAGGAGACGGTCACCAGATTTCACTGGCTGCTTTGAGTAACAGCACAGAGCTTGGGGCCACTGAGAACAGAGCAAAACACCCTTTGCAAAACAAACACAAAATATTTGTTCATTTATCCTGAGAGATATTCCTTAGCTGTAACGCAGGAGTCTGTCCCGAGCCACCCATGGGTGAATGTGCTGGAGATGTGTTTTAGGAGCCGAGTGGTGGGGCCAGTGCTGCATTCCCTGCCTGGTCTCAGCCCCAGCCCACCCCGAGGGGATCATCCTTGGCAGGTGCTGATCAGTGAGGTTCTGCTGCACAGTGTGCTCTTCCATGGAGAGTTTCCAGGATCCCTTTAAAAATTTTGCAAAACATTGTGTGTGCATGTGTGTGCGCGTCTGCGACGGGACCGTGCCGGAAGGGAGCCTGCCTTGAATGTCTTCTCACCTTTTCTTTGGTTTCCATTACTCGCCACTCTAGGATGTTCATCCACCAGGCCTTTTGCTCCAGAGACACGGCCATGTCCTCTGTTGGGATGGATGGCAGCTCCACAGCCTCCCAGAATGTCCCTGCCTGGGGCCATCTCCAGAGAGTGTCGACCATGCTCATCCACGCCGAAATTCCAGGAGCTTCTGGAGCGCTGTCAGGAGCTGGTGGCTGAGTTCCACGCACGAGCACTGCTGTGTGAAGCCCCGACAGATGGATGTGGTGTCTCCTTCCTGTCAAGCTCTAGTCCAGCCCCACTTCCAACCTCCAAAGCTTGGACATGGCCCGGGTGATGAGACTTTGGAGTGACCACAGTGTGCTGCAGCGCCAGGAGAGGAACCAAGCCACCCTCCTGCTGACCCAACGAGAGGCATCACGGGGGACTGTGGACTGCCTGGTGGGTGCTGAGGACCCGCTGCACACCCCAGCTTGGACTCTGCCACCTCCCTGGTTTTGGGGTGTGCTGAGGGTTGCAAACCCAGATGATTTGGGGCATGTGAGAATGTGATTGTGGAACAAATGAATCTCTGCTGTAAGAATCTGGCCCCTTAGTTTGGCAGCATCTGGGTGTCTGAGCTCTCTTACCCTGTCTCTGAGAGGTGGTTTCCATTTTTTTATGGCCTCTACACTCAAAGAAATGACCGTGTTGGAAGCTGCCTTCTCCAGAGGGCATGTGGTGGAGATATTTAGGGATGTCAGTTATCAAACTTAAAGCCACTGGCTGGAGGGCTTCAATCTAGATGCAACTGAGATGTGAAAGAGCCATCAGACCAGAGCCCACACTTGTGTCAGGGCAGGGCACATGCCTGGATGGGACCACACCAGACATTGCCTCATTTAATCTTCACCCAAAGGCCGAGATGAGCTCAGAGCTTTGTGGTGTGAGAGAAGCTTAGATGCTCTTACACCAGGATCAGCCTGTTTCACTGAGCAGAGAAATGCTGTGCCATGTTCTCCCTCGCACTTATTCCAAGCAGCTTTATGTCTTCCTCTCACCGTGTCTGAATTCCATGTCTCCCTCTGGTGCTTCTCATCAGGATGACCCCTCCATGGTGTGTTAGAAAAGTGCTTCCTTAGATGGCCCAATCCAACCCATAGCCACAGCTCTGGTATGAAGGATGTACTGTCATAACCTTGTGCAAAACATCTAGGAGATGTCACTGTCCATTTTCAGGGTCCGAGTATGGCAATAGTTTGTATAAAATGTACACATAGTGGTGGCTACAGAATAGTTTATGACTAAATACATATCTATACTGTCAAAATAATGTATAAGAATGTACTTGAAGATATTATCCTTGTGCTCTGTTGTCTGAATAATTAAAGAAATTACAGACTTCCTGAAATGTCTGATATGTGATGGCATTCCTATCGCACACTCTCTGAGGATTTCACCCTGATGACATTGAAACCCCGAGTGGGGATCCTGTGGGATTTGGTACTGGACTATTCAAACCCACCAGGAATTGTGCTGGTGTGGCTTCATGTGGTGGCCACAACCTTCTTCTCCTCCCACCTACAGCCATGTAGACAGTCTGTCATTTACCTGTGAAATATTGCGTGGCTCTGCGAAGCCAACTCATTTGGAAGGGTTCTGTGGGGCGGCAGAGGTGCCCTGACCAGCATCTGCCTGTCCTCTCCACCTTCTCCACCCAAGCCAATGTGAGAAATGACCCTAATGAGACTGGGACAAGTTTGTGTTGACATGACCAAGAGTTCAAGCAGTGTCCTGGTGCTCAGACCCCGGTAAACCCTCCAAAGGGAATGTGCCAGTAAAAGAGGATCACATCCACAGTGCAACTGAAATCCACGCCAAGCACAGGGGTAAACCAGGTGTTTCCCAGCCAGGTAGCTGTGCTGTGCCTCAGCCAGCAGCTCTTTGTGCCCTCACCTGGGAAGGTTTACCTAGCTGGATCTTTGGACATATATGCACATATATGTACACATATATAATATTATTATCCTGATATTAGGAGCTCAGCACATCCCACCAGGATATAAATATATTTACACTGGCCCTCCTGAGCATTTCACACCATGCTGAGGCTGAGCAGGAGATGTAAATCAGCCCAGCTGGGCGATAATTGGGCAGCAGTTTTGCAGCCCCAGTACAGCATCTATTTCAATTACAGGGGGAAGGAAACCAGAAAGAGCATTTTATCTTACTCATTACTGCAAGCCATAAGGGACCACTAGATTTCTTAAGCTTTTGAAATTCTCTGTTCAGCAGTTTCTGCCTTAAAACTAGTTCAAACTTAACTGAAAAAAGGTCAATTTTCTGTGTACAGAGCCCTTCAGAGCTTTCAAAGGAGGAGTGTTAATGTGATCCTTGGCCTGTGCGGGCTGAAAGGGAAAAAAATCATCTTTTAAAAAAGGCATCTTTACAAGATATGGGATCGTTTCAGATTTGATAGGGGCCCCACAGCCACTGTTTGGGCCAAGATTGTTAAATATAATTTTAATGCTTTGCGTTTGGGGTGCTTAGACTTATGTATTTAAATAATTTTGGTTTTCAGGGATAAAAAGGAGTGAATAAATCCAGGAAATATGAGTTTATTGATCTTGTTCTGGTTCCAGTGAAATCAAGAATGGCATTCAGAGGTGATTTGGATGCACAGGCAATTGTGCACCTTAAAGCTGACTGCAGGACCGTATATAACTTCTTTTCCTTTTATTTTTAAGTGAGAGCAAGACATCTCTTTGGACAAATACTACTGCAAATTAGGAATGAAACCACAAGGTCAGGAAATCTATTTGGGGCAAAAAATATTTGTTTTGATGTCCTGTAACCTAAATGTGAAATAAATATTAGATTTGCTCAGTTTGGTGTGAACAGAAGTCCGTTTGTGTTACTGAGGAGGAGAGGTGACAAGGGATGCTCTGTGTGGCATGACTGTGGAGGGTTCCTTGGCCACCAAATTCACATCTGGCAGGAGGGCAGGAGGGGTTGGATGTGGACAGGGGAGCAGGGATGCTCTGAGAACACCGTGTGCTTCATGCAGCTCTGCCCAGCTCCTGGCCTCTGGGAATCCACAGGGACCCCTTCTTCATCCCACTCTGGGACATCAGGATGTCTCCCTTGGAAAGGGGATGTGCTCACAGGGAAACCAGACTTGGGAATGCTGTGGCATTCCAAGTTTTGAGACTTTTGATGGCATTCTCTGCAAGGGAATGGATGATACATCTGTGTGCAATTACAGCAACTTGCTTTTGGTCTCACGACAGACAGACACTGTGTCACAGACCTGTTGCAGACTTTCACTGGGTGGAGGAAACTTATTTACAAGCAGGGTACAGATCAGGCTTTGGCTAGTTTGGACATTAAAGCATTTCATGGGCTTGTTTGTTTGTTTGTTTGTTTGGGGTTTTTTGGAGCAGTTTAGGCTGTAAGCAACCTGTGGTGGTCCCAAGCCTTACCTCAGCCTATACTTGGCCTACTTAGAACAATCTGCTGGAGATTGTTCTGGGACCCTCTGTCAGGTCCCACATGTCTGCAAGGATGGAGGGGCTCCATCCCTCTGAGTAACTGGTATTGTAAAATAAGCTAACAGTTTTCCTAAATACAGCAGCCTTGCATTCCATCTACCAAGAATCTTCCTTTATAGTCTTCTTGCATTTATTCTGTGAGGAAGGAGACCAAAGGGTTAAAACAAGATTAGTTTTAAGAAATCTCAGACTCAGAATCTGGGACATTCAGAGCTCTGCCAAGCTCTGCTGCTGCTGCTCCTGCAGCCTGCCCTGAGCAGAGAGCTGAAACCTCACTCACCCAGCTCACCTCTTCCTTGTAAGTCAGCCCCATCCTGTTTTCTACAGCAGTAAAAACTGGTTTTAATTATTAGACAGTAATGAATGCAAATAAATATTAGTTTCAGGATTGCTCATGAACAATTCTCTTGGAATAGTCACTGGTTGGGTGTAAGCTTTGTTGGCTTTGCCAAATGATGCCCTTTCTACTGAGCAAAGTTTTTCTGGAAACAGGAGTGTAATAAAAGTACAGTATGAAACAAGTCTGTTCTGGCAGAGCATTTGTGTGAATAACCATTTTGGGCTAACACCAATGGAAGCTACGGGGTTCACAGGCATCAGAAAGTCCAACTGCCATTCAGATATTTGCAAATAATGAATATGTGATCCCACAAATAACAACAAACCAACCTGGTTGCTTTCATTGAGGAAAATGATTATGAATCACTGTGTACTGTGGGCTCAATCCAACAACCACCAGCATCAAAAGAAGTCTTTCCACAACTTCAAACAGGCAGGGAGCTGAGCTGTGTTTGCTCAGCTTTACCTGGTGTATCCATTGCTCTCATATTGCACCATCAAATAACAGAATTTATCAGGCGAGTAAGAATTTCCTAGAGCAGCCAAGAGTGGGCACATTTCACCTCCTGAATGCATATGTGCAGCTCCCACTGATGTCAGCAGGGTTATGTATGGGCAAAATGAGGTCAGACCGTGTTGTCCTACTTTACGTGCCCTGTGGTATTACACTCAATTAAGTTTTGTCTCCCAGGACACAGCCTCTCTCCCACTTAAGTCACCAGGAACTTTGTCACTGCACAACAGTGCAGGAGGAGGCACGAAATGCCAGTCTTTGATCTATAGTGCAATAAGTTTCAACCCATGTATTCAGGAACTTCTCAGCTGCACTTTGAAAAAGGTGGGTTAAATTCAGTAAAAAAATAAATATATCCATGAAAATCCAACATGGGGCATCTTCAGGAGAAAGTAGCAGCTTTGCAAACTCACCCAGAGCCTTGCAGAGTGTAGTAGATTCAGCAAGAGTATCTTCCCAGGGCAGCAGGGCATCTTTCCTGCCTTCTGCCAACAGCTCCCCACTGATCCCTGCAGAAAGATCCTGAATATCATGGGCAACACTTCTTAGGCAGAGCAGCAGAATCAGCCACATCTTCTGTGTGAGTGACCACATGCTTGACTACTTTGAAAATATTAACCACTGGTTATGAACTGAAACTATAAATAGGTGTAGGAAGGAGAAAACAGTAAAAAAATTTTCTTTATTGCAGACAAACAAGTTGCCAGAACAATGCTAAGCTTTGAGTGAACCAGGCTTGGTCCTTGTCCCCTTTGATGGGGTTTCTTCTGATTTTGAGCAAAGGGCTTGTTGTCCCCCTGGCTTTACCAGAATGGGCAGAAAAACATCTCTGAGGATACTTTTCCAAGTCCATGGGGTCAACATGATGAGAAACACAGTGAATCAGACATCAGCTACTGCCCATGAGCCACTCCGAGGGATCTCCTCTGTGTGCACATGGTGAAGTGCAGGGACTATCCAAAACCTTTACTGACAAATAGTCAGATTATTTGAAATCCCTCTCAATTTATACATTGGTAAAAAATGCATTCAATTTTTAGATGTCTCACAGCTGCCAGAATTAGGCATCCTTATATATAAAATAAGAACGCTTCCTGTCAGATTTTTAAGTCCATTATAAATACCTTTGGAAAAGAGAACAGATGGCTTTTTGTGTGATGCTAAACTCTGCATTACACACATACATCATAAGGAGGACCCATAAGGCCTTGGCCAGATCAAGGCTAAGAAATTGTTTTGGCTTTTGATTGTGTCTCCCTGTGCCTCCATGGAGAGGATATCCCTGCTGGCTGGAGGGGTCAGGCTGGACAAGATCTCTATGGGCTAATGAGTGAGCTGAGACTCCAAGAGCTCACAGAGACAGCTGCAAATATGTCTGAATGTATGTGTCCTAACCCTACTTCTGAATCCTGCCTCAAATGTCATGTCAGCCTTCTGCAGAGGCTCCCCATGAGTCCCAGGCTACATTGGGACCATCTTTGTCACATCCAGTGCTCCTGGTGTGGGGTGTCATTATTGGACATGAAATGAGTACACAGAAGCTTGGTAAGTTCAAAGGAACAAAAAGAGCTAATTTTATTTCTGACCTTGAAATATATAGAATTCCAAAAGTGACAGTGGATTGGAGGATGAAATTGCCACCTCTCCAACACACTGGTCAAACATCAATTTTTTTCCATCAATTCTCTCCTCCCACAAAGAAGAATGCAAAACAATCACTATTTATATGAACAGTATGTGAGAACTCCAGTAGAAACATGTAAACATCAGAAGGCATGGAAAACTTTCAAAAGAAGTATAAAAGAAAACTTAACACTTTTAAAAATCAGGGCAGCAGTGGGGTGCATATAGATTTAGCTCTGCAGAGTGATCAAGCTCTGAGCCCAGACATTGACCCCTCTCTCTGTCCTGTGCTGGGCTAAGCCCAGTGTAGCCCAAACCCAGAGCCTTCTCTGGAGCTGGTTCTCCACTGAGGGATCAGAACTTCAGAGAGGCCACAAACCTCAGTGCCTCTCTTTCCAACAGCAAGGCACACTTGTTCAGCCTTGCCTGCGTAGGTATAAACACCGTGCACATACAGCCTAGTTAATTAAAAGTATTCCCACTCGGTTTTCCCCCGAGGGAAGGAAGGGAGAAGATAGATACTCATGGGAGGGGTGCTCATCACATTGCTTAATGGGATCTAGAGTGGGACATGCAGTACCGTGGGGATAAATTCTGTGGGGGGCTGAGGGAGCACCATGGAGAGCTGTACCTGGAAAGAAATTTCCCTTAATGTGTGCAGTGTGGAAGGGAAGAAGTGATGTGTTTCCAGGAGAGAGAGCAGGAGACCAAAACCCTCTGCTCCCCAGGGCAAGGAGGCATGGATGAAGGCTTGCCCTGACACTCACCCAAGGTGGTTTCATCCTATAGGTCCCCAAGGATGGATCAAATTGTTTCTTTACAAAGGCCAAGTTTGGACTCCCCTTGGAATTGCTCCTTGCACCTGGGGGGTGTTTTGCCTGATCACAAGGTATTCCTTTTTAGGGGTGTTTTTTTCTCTTAACAAGGAAATGTCTGTACTTTGTTTATCAACTGAAGCAAGGAATGAAATACACCTAAATGTTTCTCCTCATTTGGGTGTAACTGAATATGCAGGAAAATTGGAATATCTTCTTGTACATTATACATTGGAGCTATTTTTTTCCTATTTATACGGATCTTGACAGGACAGAAATATTTATTGAGAGTTAAATAATGACATCTGCTATCAGGAATATCAAATCCAGTAGAAGATGTTTCATATTAAAATAGAAACTCATGGCCAAATTTCCTCTTGATGAATATAGGCACAGCTTTATAAACTTCTTCAAAGTTTCACTCTTTACATTCAGCCCAAGGAGCTTCTATTAACAAGACTTTTCCACATGTGCAAAAAGAGTCTGCTTTTAAAAAGTGCCTCACAACAACAACAAAAAAAAGGCAGAAAGAAACCCCCAGACCTTTCAGGCTTTGTTGCATTAGGTGGAATCAAAGTGACCTCTAGTGATTCCCTGCTAACCGTGCAGCTTGGCAGCTGCCTGCGCTGAGCTCAAGGGGTGAGAGGGGATGTGTGCTGCTCTCTCAGCTGGTAAAAATGCAATCAATACCTGATTGATGCAAAATTACGGCAATTAACAGCCTTTACAATAGCAATTCTTACAATTCAAGTGTAGAATATTTTCCCAGTCTCTACCGTTTCTTCTGTGCATTGTTAAAAGGAGTTTTTTTATCAGTCTGTTAAAAATCAGCAACACAATGAATTTATTAGTAACTTATCATCCATGTGTCTTCTGGCACTGCTGACGTGCTCTTCTTTGGGAATAGACAGGATAGGAAGTGCACTAGATTTGTGATTTAACTCATTTGTTCTTATTTTTTGGAACAGTCACAGGCTGATCACAAAATTATTACCAGTTGTGTAGGGAGTGTGGAGTGCTGCTGTGGGGCTAAGCCATACCCATCCCCAGTTCAACCAGAGAGATTATCACCTCTGCAAGGTCATCTTTCCTCTCCCAGACTATTAAGGGTTTTTTTTTTAAAGAGCATAGAGAGAGAGGATGTTACAATTCATCAGTGGTGGGGGAAATGAAAATTGTGTATCAGCCAAATTATGTCGGTTTACCATGAAAATCAATACCAAAGGGGATTAGAAATGGGATGTCATCATTCAGAGGCAATGCAGGAGAAGATCTGTCAGCAGCAAGACGGCTGTGTGCTCTGTCCCACTATTCCCCAGGGGTATTTCAGGGTTGGGGAAGGCAGAAAAAAATCATTGATTCCTCTGGCATAGGAGATTGGGATGGGCACAAAGGAGATGCTCAGGAGATGCTGAGCTCTGCTGGGACTCAGAATGTAGATATTTGAAAAACAAGTCTTTCATAGGTTAGATGTGTCAGTCTCTGAATCAGAGCTGGGTGAAAACCAGGACCCTATTCCTACCAGGAGAAAACCCACCCAGCTCCTTTGGTTTCATCCATGTTTAGAAGAATTAATCTCTGACCTCTGATTCTTTCCTGCCCTATCTCTACATCCCTTAAAGACCATGAGATTTCACATCTGCAGGAAGGACAGGAACACTGCTTCTGCCTTGCCCTCTCTCCCTGCTGTCAGCTCTCCACGATGGCCATGCTGAGAACAAAGTGCTATTTCAATAATTTCCAGGGATTTTGCATTCCCTGTAATTTTCATGGAGGCTGTGCCACAGCCACTGCAATGGAATGAGCTCCCTTGCTGTGGTCAGTGCCAGACTGATCACCCACTTGCAATAAAGACCTTTTTTTTCCCCTAGATTTGTCAGCACCTTCCACTCCCAGCAGCCAGTACTATTTGGGACATTCCTCAGACACACTTGAGAAGGACTTCACATGGACGTGAGGAGTTCTGCAGTGGGAGTTGCCCGACTCTCTGTCTCAGCCTGACCCTCTGCCTGCTCCACCAGCCCTGTCAGGGATGCTGAGGACCCTCCTGCCTCTCTGGGGTGTCCATGGTGTAAAACCAGGCTGTATTTCTAAAAACCTCTTCTTTCTACCCCCAAAATGCAGGGTTGGACCTGAGTGTTGGGCTCTTACTGACAGTGTATGATTGCACCTGCACTGCTCAGGAGCATCTTCTGAATTCAGCCTCCTCCATCCTGGGGCATGAAGCAGCTTGAAGGAGTAAAATGGTGCAAAGGGCTAGAAATCAGCCAGAGAAAACATATTTGTCTTCCAGTAATGAATCCAGCCCCCAGAGAGTCCCAGCCCAGGCTCTGCTCTGCCTGGGTGAACCTTCTATAGAGCCATGACTGGGGGCCAGCCAAGCAACAGGTCCCTTCCACATTTCCCTGTGAAGTCAAATATGGCTCAATCTCTGTTTGCTTTTAAGGCTTAGAGACTGAAGGGAAACATTTTTATTTGTTGTGAGCAGCAAAACCAATAAAAACAGGTGGATGAGAAAAAGCAGGGGGATCAACACTGGATGATCTGGTGCTAACTCTGAATTATCTTTTAGGCTGAGGCATCTTTATTGGTGTTAAACCAAAACAGAATCCTTCTGTTGCATCAGTTAATTTCTTTCACAAAGAAACATGAATATTTTTATTAAGCTCCTTATAAATTTTATTTTCATTTTGGATTAAATGATATAATTTTAATGAAAGGCAGCAGCTAGAAAAATGCATTTTGTCTTGAAAGAATCACTTTCTGGTAAAGAACCATTTCCTATTTTTTAAAGCCTGGACTGTGATAATCCAAATACTTGCATAGCCTTTGGTTACCAGCCCTGAAAGCTGTAAAAATATAATTTATTTTACACATGCATGCTGTGGGTTTATTTTTCTAGCTAAGGAATGAGAATACAGAAGCTAGTTTCACTTTTGTGGTCTAATAGGTCAGTGCAGATTTACCATTTTAAACATGTGCAGCCATAAATACAAAACAAAACAAATTGTTGCTGCTGCTGTGATCCAAACCCCAAATTAAAAACAAATACAAATTAGAAATCCCCTTTAGAAGTCTCATCTGTCTAAAGCTGCTGAAATATTGTCTTGATGACAGAACTTCTCACATAACAGCACTGTATAATAGATTGACCATTTAGAGAATTTTTACTAAACTTTTGTTTGTTTTGAATATCCTCAGAGGCATTTTTAAATTTGACTCTGTGAGAATGTGTTTGCATGTCAATTCCAGACTGTGTTGGCTTTTTCAAGTTATCTTCCAGCCTTCATTGTCTGCAGCAAAAATATTGAACATGTGAACCTGAAATGTTAAAAAAAAAAAAGGAAATTAAAATGAAACTTGCTCTTGTATGTATGTCATGGCAAAATTTGCACAGTTGAAATTGGGATCAGGAGATGATTCAAAAGTAGCAGAGTGGAACGTTTAAATTCTTTGATGCTGGAAACCATAGCAAAGTGTAGAGCAGCCAGCTGGGTACCAGCCCACCCAGCTCAGCCTGTCCACAAGAGTCTCACCCCAGCCCTCCATGGGCACTTGCCTGAAGAAGGAGAAACCCAGTGGTGTTGAATATTTTCTAACAGGTTCACTGCTGCCTGAAGGAACATTTTACTAAGGGAAGGAGTTTGACAATCTGTTCCTTAGGAAATATCTTGCTGGATTCATTGGGACTGGAAGCAATGGTGGGGTGCAGGAACAGAGACTGCCCAAACTGCAGCCTGGAGAAACCAGCGCTGCACAATGTGCTCCTGTACTTTCCTCACAACCACCTGTGGAGATTTGGGGTTTCTGCCTTGGAACCCAAGAGTGGATTTAGAAATGTCAAGGAAGAAGCAAGAGAGAGGAGGGGAAAGCACTGGGGCTGAGGAGTCCCTTCAGCTCCTCCCCAGCATCTCCTGCAGGGGTTTCCAAATGGAGCCAGCCACCAGACTTCCCTCCTGCCAGAGGGCAATGAGTCAAAATATTATAACTACACAAGGTTCCCTGGTCCTGGTGGGGCTGCACAAGCTGCAAGGCACATTTTGGATCCAAGAGCAAAAAAAAAAAAAAAAAAAAAAAAATTTTTTACCAACAAAACCTAACACTAATGGAAAGAACAGTGCCTGAAAGCACAGCACCCTCTGAAGGTGTTTGGACTAATGGCTCTTCTCTCTTTATATTCCTGGGCTGTGTCTGTGGTTTAGCCAATTTTGTGATAGCTGTAAAGTGTTGAAAATTCATTTCCAGTCCTCTTCAGGCACCCTTGCACAAGGCAGAACCTGACACAAAACTGCAGGCAGGCCTCACTCCTGGAGAGCATCTGGCAGGCCTCTGAGTAGCAAGGAAGCCAATCTTTTTGGAGGTTCACAAGGAAAATTACTATAGACCAGGTTTTGCAGCTTGACTTTGCATAGGAATAACCTAAAGATTGTTGAAATGGCCAGGTAAAGATGAAGGTGTGCAGGGATAGCTTCATTCACCCTACAGAGAGGAGCAAGTCAAAGATAACTGAAGTACATCTTAAAAAGCATTTTGCTGTGGTTTCCAGGAAAATGCTGATCCTGGACATGAGAGGAAGAGAGAAATGGCTCATGGATACGTATGGAAAATTACTGGATCCACCACAGAAATTTAATTTGTCCCTTTAAGCCCTTAACCAAGAAGCCTTGATGCTCTCCCCTCAAGAGCAGACAGGAACCAGCACTTGAGATGACACATCCAGAGAGGATGATGCTACACAGGTCCATCGAATCAGCTGGGTTGGCAGGGCAACTGTGAAAGTAGAAACTAATTTGTGGTAGGGAGGAGAGTGCCTGGACAAGTACAAGCTGAATATCTTGACCCTGGTATTGCACAGAAAAACAGAGCAGGTTTTAGATGAAAAAAGGATCAAAGATTGAGAGCCAAACAGAGAATGGGATTTATAGTACCAGGCTGGGTCAGCTAATGTAGAACTGTTCTTTGATAAAGTCAGTGATTTGATTTTATTTTTAGAGAGAACAATTGATCTAAGGTGAATTTGCAGTGATGTTACATTAGAATGTGCTACCTCAGCCCGAGAGGATGGGAACAAGCAGGGCTGATGTGCAGGCTGAAGGCTTGGCAATGAGGGGCTGTGAAGAGCTCACCGTGAGAATGGAAGGAAGAGACAAATGGATTTCCTTACACATTGATTGTTTCACTTATCTACTCTAATGTCCTCGCAGAAATTTAGGAGTGTGTGATGGTGGGTGACAAGAGGAAAGCTGACACGGTCAATAAATGTGACCAAAATATCACCAGGAAGCCTGAGACAACCTTGACCAAATAATAGAAATTGTGAGAAAATGATAATCAGAGGTGAGTAAAAACAGTTATTCCTGTTGTACATGGAGGCAAGAAGGGAGAACAGAGTCCCTCAGGCATTAACCACATCCACGTAACCATCAGGAATGTATCATGCCTGTGCAAAAATCCAGCATGATGCTAAGAGGTATCAGGTGAGGCATTTCCACCAGAGCTGGAGGGAAAAGCTTTGGGAAGAAGCACATAGGCACAAGGAAAAAGGGGTTTTGAAGCTGAATTGTTTTGCTTAGAATTCAAGTGAGTCTGATGATGATGGAGATATAGGAAGAAAGTCAGAGGGTTGTGTACTCTGAAAGAGGAAGGATTAGAGAAGAGCCCTGTGCTGGAAGGTTGCTCATCCTTTATGTACATTTACACTGGTAAATGTCACATCACTCATGGAAAAACAAACATTCAGCAACACATCACATCTCTCCAGGAATTTCAACAGGTTTCACACATATCTCTACAGCTAATTACTTGTTACTTAAAGTAGTGTTTAGCTTGCACTTATATGTCAGGAGAGCAGCCTGACCTTTGGGTGTTGGAGCAGCAGTCAGGAGATGGGCAGAGGTCAGGGTGGCACTGAAATACCCATCCCAACCCAAGCTCTGGTAAATCAGGCATGTCCAGCCCAGAGAACAGGGGTTTGGCAGGAAAGAGCTCCAGGACAGATGTGCACACCTGGATGGGATGTCCAGGTGAGGTGCCTGGGAATGATCACTTATGGCTGATGGTATTTTGGGCAGAGCTGATGTGATGTGGGTAGGAAGTGGAGCTGTGACCTCAGCCAGTGTGGGCTGCTGAGGCCAGCCTCAGGCCAGCTCTGCTGCTGCCCAGGAGCATCACCCCACCACAGGAGGGTGCACAGGGCAGCCCCTGATGTAGGGTCCAATTTTGGGCAGCTCCTGCAGGACAGACAGAGTGCACAGCTCAGAGCCAGAGCCCAGTTTCTTCCCAGTATGATGAAGGGACTTTTGCGTGGCCAAACTTGAAGCCCACACTGCCACCCAGCTTTTCCCTTGTCCAGTTTGGTGCCCAATTCACTATTTCTCATGGAAAGTTTCCTTTGGTTCAAGAATCTGCTCTTTAATATAGCCACAGTTATTATCAAACTAAAACCTTCCCTTTTTCAGCTTCATTCCAGGTAAAGAAACTGACAATTAACCTGATTCGGTTGTGAGTTAATTCATTTAATCTCCAGGTGCCCTTAATCTTGAAATTAATACCCCTAAAACATGGCTAAGTAGCATTCAACCTTCTTCCTTTAATTATGTGCATAATGAAGCTCATTTAGAGAGCAGCCAGCAGCATGGAGACCACTGCCCCTCTTTCCCACTACAATCCAAATCCCCTTTTCCAGGTTAGTGTGACAGTCAGGACTTCACTCAGCATCAACTGACAACATTGCTCCTAAAATGTCTCACATGGCACAAGGGCCTGGTAAGTTTTGGTTCTGTGAAATACGAAGAAGAATCAGTCTCAGTGGACCCAGCTTGTGTTGTGTTATGGTTTTTGCTGCCCTCTGACTGCAGGTAAAGAAGTTTCAGTGGCAGCAGTCTCCTCCTGTTTCTCCCACCTCCCTGAATTAATCTTCTGCTCTGCCACACAGGACCCTGGCATCCCTCAAATGCTGCAACTGAGCAACAAACTTGAGTTCAGCTATTGTTTTCTACCTGATCTCCTGAATCTGGAGGAAAGGAGGCTCGGGAGAGACCTTATCACTCTCTACAAGCACCTGAAAGGAGGTCACAGCCAGGTGGGAGTCAGTCTTCTCCCAAGGAACAAGTGGCAGGACAAGGGGAAGTGGCCTCCAGTTCTGCCAGGAAAGGTTTATATTGGATTTTAAGAAAGAATTGCTTCACAGAGAGGGCTGTCAAACACTGGAACAGGCTGCCCGTGGCAGTGGTGAAGTCCCCATCCCTGGAGGTATTTATAAGACATGTAGATGTGGCACCTGGGGACATGGCTAGAGGTGGGCTTGGCAGGGCTGGGTTAACACCTGGACTCGACACCTTAGGGGTCTTTTCCAAGCTAAGCCATTCTCTGGTTCTATGACATTGGATTTACCACGGGGAGGAAGGCTGGCATGGAACATGGGCATGGCAGGAGCCGTGTCCTGCAAGGAGTGCCCTTCCCAGCAGCCCAGACTGCAGCAGGCTGCTTTTCCAGAGCTGCTTGTTTCCTTTATGCTCATTATGCTCCTGTCTAAAGACTGTTGGGGATGCCAGAGGAAAAAAAATAAAAAACCCTACCCAAACCACTGGTAATTAGTTCCTGTAAATGGGTTTCAGTCTGGTTACGTCTCTGGCTCAGGCTGAGGTAAGATTTTTTTTCATGCCCTTTCCAAAATCACATGTTAAAACTGGTTCTCTGAGAATATTCTGGGACATTTGGTGTAAACAATTATAATGTAAAACTGCAACAAGGTGTTCTTTGGGGGTGTTTTTTTGTGTTTCCTTAGGGTGTTTCAAATCATGGCACATGGACCATATTCCTGTAGGAAACGTGATCTTGCTCTCCCTGCTCTCTGCTCCCCTGGGAAGCTGGGCAGCTCATCCACCACTGCACACCTCCCAGCACACCAGGCACCTCTCCTGGCACTTCTGGGCTTGGCATGAGCAGCCAAAACCCCAGCACGTTCCAGCATCACTCCTCCCCCGTGGCCACTATGGCTTGTGCCCACCCCATGTGGGTCCACGTCCCTCCAACATCAAATCTTACTGCAGAGACGGGGGGAGGAAGGGCAAGATTAGCACTACCAATGGATCTCTAACCATACAAGGGATTAGAGGTGGGCACAGGCTCTTCCTGGGATGGAGGGTTCCCTTCTCAGGTGGGACAAGGCTCCCCCATCCCAGTGGCTGGGAGAGGCAGCACAGTTTGGGTAGAGGGTTAGGGAGGGGACTGGGAGGTCCTGGGGAAGAATTTCTCAGGGAATTGCATCATGGATTACTGGCCTTGGGATGGGCAAAGGTGTGGCTGAAGGACGTATACCAGACTTATTTAATTTTATGAGGCTGAGAAAGGAGAAAAGCCCTTGTACCTTCATGCCCAGCATGAGTTCCTGTAACCAGGGCCAAAAATATCGCAGAGCTGGCAACAGTTGTTCACTGTCTGTCACACAGGCCCATCCTCCTCACGATTCACTCACTAACATAAAGAAACTTAAAAAAAATCTAAGGACTTTGGTGACACTTGGCATTAATGTATCTTGTCATGGGTGACTTCACACCTCCACTCAGGAAGCAACCCAAAATATCTTGTGTATAAACACCACCTTCATGGAGAAGATTGCCATCCATTGTGTTGCCCTCTCTGCACTTTTAAATAAAACCCAGGAGATGTGACTAGAACGTGCCAGTTTTTATTTCCATTTGCTTGGATGTTTTTGATGTTTCATAAATGCTTGCCTTCAATACCTTGACCCCATGGCCTGTAAAGCCCCCTCACCTTCCCTCAGGTCTGCTCCTGATCCTTGGAGCGAGCATGACCTTCACTCAAGGCTTCCCTCACCTCCTGCCCAGCCCTGTGGATGGAGATTTGGGCTCTGGTTTGTCTCCTCCATGCTAAAGGATCAGCTGCAGCAACCGAATGCTCCAAGTCCATGGCACCTGGTGGGATTCATCTGGAGGTCTGAAGGAGCTGCCAGATGTTATGGCAGGACCCTTGCCCTACCAAAAGTCCTGGAAGTCAGGGGAGGGTCCCTCCTGATGGGAGCTACTCAGTATGAAAAAGGTCTGTGAGGGCAGATCCAGGGAACTACAGACCCTTAGTTCAACATCAGTTCCTGGAAAAAATATGGGGAAGACTATACTGAGTACTACTGAAAGGCATTTAAGGAGTGGTACAGTCACCAGGCACCATCACTGTGGGTTCACACAGGGAAAGTCCTGTCCTCAGAGCTCCTGTTTTAGCAGACACACGAAGCTGGGAGAGCTGCTGGGCCACGCTGGTGACCAGGAGCTTGTGAGGGACCGATGGTGGGTGGGAAGACAGAGGCCTTTCCTGGCTGGGTCTTTTCTTTTGATGGGTCAGCTGGGTTTGCTTGCAGGATTTTTGGGTTCTTTTAGGGTATTTTTAGGCTTTTTGGGGTGTTTATTGATACTATTTTGATAAGACAAGTATTTCTGTGCTGAGTAAATCACCTACTTCATTTAAGCACCTTGAGAGGAGGGGAAAGCAAGGATGCTGCCAGGTATGAGATGCTCAGAGGATGCTGCCTCCGGGGCTCAGCAATCTCTTACACACTGCCTGGTGTGCCCACCCCATCTCCTCTGAGGCCAAACCGAGGGGACAAGTATCCCAAACGCTCAAGAAGGCAGCACCTCTCAGCAGGAGGAGTCACTGTGCACCCACTGCTGCAGCCCGCAGGACCTCGAACACTGCACGGGTTGAATTCTCACCTCAAACAGCCACATAAAAGCAGAGCAATGAAACAGAGGGTGATGCAGAGCCTCACCGAGCTGCTCCCTCACTGCTGGGGCTCCACAAAACCCTGTTTGCACCGCGGTGGCTCACGGCAGCCATCTGGTGACCACAGGCATCATCTTCTACAGGCTCAGGTGAGGGATGGCAATGACAGGGACAGCGCTGCCCAGCTGCCAACGCAGCCTCCTCCCACCTCCCGAGCTGCCCTGACACCGGGCCTGTTTCCCTCAGGCAGCACAGCACAGCCTTGGAGGGGCTCTTGCACAATAATAATTAATTAGATTTCAGATACATCATTTTCAACGTATCCAGTGTTTGCAGTCATCAAATCAGTGACAGAGCTAATAGAGCCAGGGAGATATAGAGGCATTCAAGCCATTGCCATCATGCTTTTGTGTTTGACTTCATGTTTCTTGCATACTCAAAATTTAGAGTTTGATTTGTGTGTTTTTTTTAAAGCTCCAGCACGATCTGTCAGGATGCAAGATTAAGACTGGAGCACCACAAGCCCTTTCCTTCATTTTCCTCCTTTCCTTTCCTTTCCTTTCCTTCCTTTCCTTTCCTTTCCTTTCCTTTCCTTTCCTTTCCTTTCCTTTCCTTTCCTTTCCTTTCCTTTCCTTTCCTTTCCTTTCCTTTCCTTTCCTTTCCTTTCCTTTCCTTTCCTTCTTTCCCCCTCTCCAGATTTCAAACAAATGCACTCATCATATTTGTTCCTTGCAATTGATTGGTCAAATAGAAAAAAAAGCCAGGTGCTTTTAGATCTTAATGCACATCTCTGCAATAAGAAACACGAGGGCTCTTGCTTTGAAATAGAACAGGCTAGGAGACACTTGCCAGTTTTAATCAATAATGCAGGGAATATCTTCACTCTGGGCTCATTCCTGCAAGAAGTTGTGTCAGGGTTTTGAGCCTCCCTGGGAGCAGAAGGGCAGGAGGGATGTGCTGAGTCACTGGAGGACATCACCCTGTGCAAGAAAACCTTGGTGCAGGATGTTGGCACGGGGTTGAAGCTGCCAAGATGTGGCACAAAAACTGTCAGAAAGGATCCTGCCTGCTCCGGGACAGCCCCTTCATCAGCAGCATTCACAGTGTGAGGACCCATTTCACCTCCCTGAGAGGGGTAATTATTTCTTGTCAGTTAGACTCAATCACTGAACTCCACACAGCTGGTGGCAGAGAACCATTTAGCCTCATTTACCACCCTGATAGCCTTTTAGCTCTTCCACATTTCACACGGTCTCTGCCATTTCGTCCATAAATTCTTCTTGAAAAAAAAATCATAAAAATTTATGAGGGAAAAAAAAGGGCATAAAATGGAGGCAGCTAAGAGAAAAGGTACTAACATTTTCAAATGAAGATGAGGTTACGTACCCCCAGCTGTTTCAAGTGCAGTGATTGAGGGTCTGGCTGATGAGGGATGATTACATTCCTCCTGCCCCTCACCCCCATTAAAGGCAGTGTGCATCCTCCCTCTGGATAGGGCTGATTAACATTAGCACAGGGAAGACTTGGAAACAACCACATCTTCCCTGTTTTGATGCAATCCTTGAATCCTTGACTCAAATTAACGAACACAAGCCCTCTGCAATAAGCCAGCACCTTTAAACAGTCTGGAAGGTATAAAGAAGAAGTACTGTGGGTATCACTTTGCAGAGAGACCCTTTTGTGGCAGTATTTAAGATGGAAAATATACAGAGAAATTATCTTCTCATCAGTTAATTGGGATTTGGCTGCCACGACTGGTATTGCCACACAAAAGTCCAGGCTAGGAACAGAAAAGGACATATTTACAATGCCAGAGTTCTCAACTCAGACTGTATCCAGTCCCCATTACTCAAATTTTGCATCCAGCTACTGTTTGCAGAAGTGCCAGTTTCAATAATAATGTTAATAATAGCAATAATATTTTTTTTAATAAGGAAATTATAAAAAGTGATGAAGAATTTATTGAGGGCTGAAAGAGCAGCCAGGCATCCCAAATCCCTGAATGCCTTTTGAATCTTACCAAAACAAATGAAAGAGCTGCCTTCCACCTTTTTTTCTCTGAAGCTTTTAGCTATTTCCCCATTTCTCAAGTCCTGTGGTGGGATCCATGGTGATGAAGGCTGTAGAAGGCACCTGACTCACTGCACAGACAAATGTAGGAAAAGGTCTCCCAAACCCCACTCCCTCTGCTCTTACTGGCTTTGCTGCAAGTAAAGACTGTGTGCTGCTGTACAGGAACAGTTACAGAAGGCACAGCCCAATTTGAGACCTCAGAAAACAGGACTGGAAAAGGCTGTGAGCCTATTCAGTGCATTCTTGTGCTGTCTTAAAATCCTTCTTATGAAAGGAGAATCCTCTCATCAGTATTAAATGAAAAGACTGTTAATTAGGTAACAATCAGTGGCATACAGGACTAGAATCAGAAGAAATAGAAATGCTTAACTCCCATGTTCTCCCCACAGCATTCCCAATGCCAACAGCATCCCCACAGGACAATTTTCCTGGTCAGCATCTTTAATTTTTCACCAGTTGAAGGCACACATTCCCCTGGGATCTTTTCAGAACAGCACAGATGGGTGAAAATATTTAATGTATATTCAGCAGTTACCAGAGTTGACATCTGAAACCAAGGAGCAGTGGCACCGTGTGACCAGTCAATCCTCATTGAACCCAACTAAGGATGTTCTCTCTAGCTTAAGCCCTGGTCTTTGACAGGCTGAATGTGTAGAGCAAAAGCAGAGGATATCTCTGATAGATGAACCATTTAAAAAATCTTCCCAAATAAATATTCACAGGGTGTTACTACTTAGGGCAGTGAGGAAGTGGTTGATTGGGTTGTAATTTTTGAAGTCCAGCACTAAATCTTCATACCACACATACACATGCTAATAACTCAATTCTGGAAGTGCCTGATGCATCCAGCCCAAAAAGGCATCAGTCTTTTTCCTCATAGATCACCCCATCTACAGATCAGATATCTGCAATTAATTCACTGCTCTTCCTCTTTTCCCAGTGACTCTTACAGCAAAAATCTTTAATACCATAGTGCATAGCTTTGAACTTTGCAAAATTAAATTGAATCGCACCTCTATTATTCTAATTCCCTAGCTCATCCAATTCCTCTAAGATACTCTGATCCTCCTCCTCAGCTGAGCCCTCCCTCATCTGTCTCCCAGCACGCTTGATGAGCACGCTCCAACTCATCCTGCCCAAATCATTACAAATTAATTAAGGTCAATCAAGACCAATTTTTGAAGCACACAACTAGGCATCTCAATATTTGATTTTAAAGGTTTGTTTGAACCTCCCTTGGTCACTCCCTTTTCATCCCCTCAGTAACCATTTTTTAGCCACATTGATTTCATCCATCTCTCCCTGGCTGTCAGCCTTCCAGCTCCCAAAGCACATCCCTGCATGAATCCTGCAATCTTACAAAATCACAAGTTCATCAGCAGAACATTTTTAACTTCTGAAGACCAGCAGACTTCTCTGCCTTCTTGAAAAGGGAGCTGTGCAACATTCAATCCATTCTGTTTAGGGCAGGAGTAGACTGGAGTCTGTGTTTAGTGGTGCTTCAACTTCACTAGAACACAAATTCCTGCCCCAAGACCACAGATTGAGGGGCAGGGAAAGGTGGTACAAGGAGGTGAGGAGACAGGACTCATTAAGTTTGGGTTCTGAGGGATTTTGGTGTGGTTTACTTTGGTTTGGAGCCTTGTCCAAAGGAGGAGACGTGGAAGAGGTGATGCTCCAGTTGGATATTTACAGTGTGCTCCTATTGTTAATACACGACAAAATCACAGGTTGAAAACTCAGTTGTAACTTTGCTCACAAAGCTGGCTCCCTATTTAAATCACTCAATCAGAGGCAATATTTTAACCCTGATGAGCCTTCTGAGGTCACTGTGTTGCTGGTTGCTGTGTGCCCTCCATTAGGCTAGCAGCAGAACAAACAACTTGGGGTGCTGTTAGTCCGCCCCACATAACGAGGTTCTCTCGAGACCCACCCCAGTGATTATGTGACAGGCTAGCAATGCTTCCCTGGAAATGTATACATGGCATCACAGCTGCCATTCCAGTCATGCCAGGATTTTTACATTTAACTTTGTGAATAATGTTAAAAACCCCTATGAAGTGCAAGACAGCTGATTCTGACCTCTTTTCTTGATCTACAGTAGACCAGTGGAATTAGGCTCTATTTATGCTGATATAATTGTGTGCAGGAAGTAATTGATGGTTACCAAACTGAGCCTGCCAAGAGCTCCTCTTTATGGCATGAATTAAGATAAGTAATATTTGCAAGTACAGATATTTCATTAGACAGGTCAGTATGGCTAAAAAGCCACAGAAAAGCTTTAACACTCACAAGCTTTCCTCATGTATGTATGTTATCTCTTAAAAAAGAGACCCCTCTTATTTTCCAGACCCCTTGAACCAGCCACACAAGCACAAGTTCCTTTTACCCTCAGCCAGTTTTGTTTCCATCTGGGGCACCTTTACACAGCTGGTGAAGAACCCTGTGCTTTGCTGCTGATGTAAAAGTAAGCCCAGAGATGATACCATAATAAAAATGGTAAAATAATCCAGTGTGTGAAGCCTTTTTTGACAAGTTTCAAGTTGTATATCAAGCAACAATGCAGGAAATTATAAAGATCGGGTTTTATTGACATATTTGAAATACAATAAATATATCTACATGTTCACATTTCAAACATGGAAATAGAAATACACGTAAAAAAACTTGTACAAGAGATCATCTTTGTGTTTCCATTTTTACATTCACTCAAACAGGTATGACAAAGATCTCTTATGCACGTGGAGGATTTGGTATAGTCCAGTATTACACTCAAGCAATCAGCAGTGCACACCTGGTGCAGGTGATGCTGTAGAAAACATGAGGCAGACGCACTCCCAGTGCAGACAGTGCGATACAGTCGGCTGCTGAATTTATATCCTGAACTGCTAATAAACAAACTCTGCAATCCAGATTAGAGCAGTACATTTGAAATGATTCTCAAAACACCCAGATACAGATATGTATGTGTGTATATATATATATTTATATACACTGCTTAGGACTTTACAGGTTAGGAAGGATCACATTCAGTAATAGTAATAGGAGGTAGAATCCTGGCGACAGTGTTGGTATTTCTACGTGGCAATAACAAAAAGTGCTATTACTATCACTGAATTCAAGAACAGAGCTCCTGAAAAAGTGAAAAGAATAAAACAGTTGTTAATCCTGTATAGCCTGGCTAAATGCTCAAGCATGTAAAGGAAATGTCTACATTCCCCAGCATGGGTAAAACTGGAAAGCAAAAGTGTTAAGTGGTGCTTCTCCAGGGCTCGGGATGGGCAGCATGGCCTGAGGGGTGATACCTGTACCAAAGCAACCTCAACTTCAGGCACCAGAGTCTGCAAAGAAAAGTATGGTAGGGTGGATTTCAGGGCAGGACATCTTGGGTTCAAATACCCTCAAAAGAGCTGGAAGAACAGAAAACAGAGCAAAAGACTGAATGCAATGCACTCAGGAAAAAAAATCAGAGAGATGAACAGGGAGTGAGAAGGGCAGGAACATAACAAGGACACAAATGGAAATGGAAAAATGGGGGCAAATGAGAAGAAAATGAGAAAAAGCATAGCAAAGAGGCAAAGGGTAACACAGGAAAAAAAGAAAGTTGACTTAATCCAGGGCTTCCTTTATAAATAAAATTATATGCAATGGTACAGAAGGTCAGCTGTGAATAAATAAGTGTTAGCATCTGGTCTCTGCTGGATCTGTAAGTAAGAAATGTCTATTAATTAGAAGTTAAACTGCTGAAAGAAGTTTCATCATCTGAAAAAGAAAACCTGCAAACAAATGGTTTTGTTATTCTCAAAACAGAGATAAAACTGTAAAGTTCCAAACTCAGCCTGACAGACGCTAGGAAAAAAAATACCATGCATATTAAATTCCATTAGATACACACAAAGAAAATCCTGAACGAACACAACATCAATACAGCAGTGTTTGAAATTGTGATCTTCCATGTGACCACACACAACATTGCAATACAGCTACATTTAACTGTACACAGGCTCTTTTACAGAAGTATTTTTAATCTGCAATACTGTTTAAAGTTTAGATGGTAAAAACCACTGAACACAAGTGCTGTTACATAAAATAAAAGCAGTGTAACCTGTTGAAAAAATGTATCTATAAAGCCCACTTCCAGTTAGAAAAATCAGTGCATCCAACCAAGAAAGCAGAGAGCAACACAGGCACCTAAAAGACCCCATGAGATTAACTTTCCCCTTGAGGTTTTCTTTAGTGCAATAAGGACCACACTTATAAGCAGAGAAGTAGAAAAGGGAATTTGTTTGTTTGAAATTAAAAAAACTCAACCCTGCCAAAAGCAGCATTATAAAGAACAAAATGATCCTTCCCAACCATATTATACCAGAAGTTGGCATACGCAAGGATCCAATATGAATCTGGTTTTGTACACAAGCCCCTGTGCTCATGTGGACAGTAAGTTATCTCCAGGTTTAAAAAGCAGGTTACAAAAAAACCTTACAGAAAATCCTTAGGATTTGATACTAATTTAAGATAAAATACTTTCAAGTATTATGCTTATGAATTAATTAGAGGACAAGGCATGATATAAGGTAACATTGAA
The DNA here is from genome assembly GCA_003676055.1 of Chloebia gouldiae. Taxonomy (NCBI): domain Eukaryota; kingdom Metazoa; phylum Chordata; class Aves; order Passeriformes; family Passeridae; genus Chloebia; species Chloebia gouldiae. Next base: position 6,498,849 of record QUSF01000003.1, on the reverse strand, counting down.
ACAAAAGCTCTATGTTACCCTAAATGACCTTTATAATACTGCTAACTTTCTGCAATCTGTTCAGGATTTGTTTCCTTTACATTTAATTTCTAATCTACCATGATGCTAAAAAAAGAAAAAAAAACCAAACGAAAACAAAAGCACAAAAAAATGCATTAAAAAAAGATTTATGTCTCTCTGAACAAAAAATGCCTTTTTGACAGTGAACAGGTGATGATAGATTTCTACCTTCAAGTACCTCGACTGGCATCACAGACACAGCACTACACAAAGGACAGGAAAAGCACAATACTATGCCAGAGGACAAATCCAGGATATCTCCCAAGCAGACAAAAAAAAAAAAAAAAAAAGCAAAACAAAACAAAACCAAACCAAACCAAAAAAACAGGCCAAAAAAATTCTCAAAAGAAGCAACCCCAGAGCCTCCCACCCCACTTCTCACCCCAGCTACAAGGGTGACACACCCATACACACACAGCCACGCAGTTAATGAGAGCAAACGGCAGCAAGTGCCTGCAGCAGCTTCCAGGGAAACTGCATCATTTCCAGCTACACAGATAAAAGATACTATGTTTAAAAAGATAAAAAATATAGCACCAAGTAAAAGGGGTTTTCTTATCCCCAGTAGCTGATGTTAAAAAAAAAAACAAAACAAAACAAAAAAAACTTTTGAGGACCTGCAAGGTTATTCTGAAATAACCTTCAGTTTTACTCTCATCTGCGTCCTTGCAGTGGAAACCTAACATTAGTGAATTAAAATGCTCAGTCTGCTTGGCATTTTAAAGGCTGGAAGGACTTCTTTACAGAAATTAAGAAACCTGAAGCAAATCTTCAGATTTAAACTGGGGGGGGGGATAAACTAGAAATCCAAGGATACCATGCAGAGGGAGTGCCTGTATCCACTCCTCCTTCCCAAAGTCACACTGGGGTATGTGTGGGCTGAGGACAGCATCCTTCTGGCTCGGGAAATGCTACAGCCCTGTCCTTGTCCTCCTGACTGCAGCAAGGACCCTGAGTGTCCCCAGCACCGCACCACAGGCTGGTGTGGCACTGATAAGGTGTGGCACTGATAAGGTGTGGCACTGATAAGGTGTGGCACTGATAACACCACGATGCACCAACGTGCCACCAACCTGGCCCGCATGTGAAACCCAAACTGTGAAACCAAAACAGCCCCAACTTTTGAGGACAGTATTACACCACAGACTTAATTTGTACCTGCAAACAGCACAAACAAACCCAGAGACACCCCCTGCCTTGGTCTGACAGTGTTTTTCCCCTCAGAAGTTAAAGGACAGAGTTGTTTTAGGGTTTTTTAATTTAAAAAAAAAAAAAAAAAGTAGAACATGCAACTAAAATACCACAGATCATATGGGTACTTCATTATTTTAGTCAAGGCAAAAAATGAATAGTTATAAAGTGAATTTTCCAGTGGTACAAGATGGAAATGAAATAATTTGGAAAAAAAAAAAGCTGACTTCATAGACTTCATATAACCACCTATTGGAGCTACCTATTTAAATAATTATAAAATTATGCTAATAAAAACTGAACAAATAATACACAGATCAGGGTATATGTATTGACTTACTAGCATCTTTATAAAAATTTGAAGATATACACAAAAACACATCAACATTTATGGAACCATATCCATTTAAATTTAGATAAGACAACACAAAAAACTAACAAATAGCTAAGATGTGGTTGACTGTAAGCACTTTGAGTAGCATTTTAATTTTAAAAGGTCAGTATTTACATACTACATTAAATGTCTTCTCTTTTTTTTCCATTTTGCATCATATTGTGAATTCATTACAACGAAAGAACAAGATAATGGTTGCAACAGATCTTCCAAGAAAGTTAACTTAAAATGCTCAGATTTAACTCTGTGCTGGAAGAGAACACATCAAGAACACATCTGTCTAGCTTTACCTCTATTTCCTTTGGGGTTTTTTGGGAGGAGACAACAAATGGATCTATTTAGGAGCTGTATCATCCAAACCGATCAATGCCAAGAGATCCACTTTTAAGTTAGGATTTGAGAAGAGAACACAAACATTTTAAAAAATGACTCACCTAACTGATAGTTTTGCTACTGAGATTTTTAGGACATTAGAGAGATATGGTGACAACACAGGGTGTGAGTATGTATGTATGTGTATAATAAAACAAATATAGACATACATACATATGGCAGGTTTACATGTAGGAAGGTACCCAGACACTGCAATAAGCAGCTGAATTAATCCCCAGTAATCCACCCAAACCCTGTCTATGCACAAGCATAAATCTGCAACTGCTGTTAAAGAGGATGCATCTACTCATTAATAAACAGGCACTGATCACGTCACTCCTTCATTTAAATAGATATGAGGCCACTTAGTGTCTTTATTCCAAAGCCACACATTTGTCTCAAAAAAAAAAAAAGTTTAAAAACCCAACTGAATAAAAATTTTTAAAACTTAAGTTGGCTGAACCTCAGGCTCTTTGGGATGGATTCAAAACCCAAAGCAGGAGCGTATCTACAAACTTCTTTGACTTTTGAATCAAACCCATATTCTTAGGCTCCAAGAAACCCTCTAACCCCAATAATGTTTGCTTCTGACAGGACAGCTGATCAACTGCAGATGTTCCTACTGCTGAACTCAGCTGCTGGCCTGTCTGGTGTTTGCATCTATCCCAGATTTCCAGGCACGCACTACTATTACTCCACTCTGAGATGTCTCCTTGTCCTGCTCCCTAACACTGGGATGAGCAACTGTTTAATGCCTTGTTTTAAAGATCAGCAGTTATTTCTTAAGAATAAAAGTTACATAACCTGAGGAGGAATCGTAGGGGTCCCAGAGCTAATGGTGTGAGGAGTTAAACAGCCTGGGGCTGATCACTCTGCAGGTCTTTGGGTTGGTCCCACTGGGCACTTCCTACCTGCAGCTCAAGCTCTGTCCTGGGCTTGGCTCTACCCTAACAGCACTTCATGTACAGCAACTGTGGCTGTCATTAAACAGTATGCATTAATTATACAGGTGGGTGTAAACCCCACCTCATTCTGTCCCTGTGTCTTGTCACTAGGTTTTAATTGACTTAAAGAGTATTTCCTAAGTACCATGTTATTCTACATTATTTCAATGAACAGAGAGCAGGTTTACCTAGAAGACTTTTGACAATACTTATTCCCTCATTATTTTTGGTAACTTTTACTTAATTGAAAATCTGGACCAAAAGTGGAAGAAAGCCAATTAGGTATCTGTGCCATTAAATCATTAAAAAAGGAAAAAAAAAAAGATAGTATTAAAAAAAGGTACTATAAATTTGCTTAGCCCATGCCTTCCAGCTTGGCATGCCTACTTTGGACCCCATATGCAGCTCTTTTATTTCATATCCACAGTATTTTTCTGCAGTCACTCAGGTAACAAACCTACATTTCTCCAAGTCCCCTTCTTCAAAAAGTAGGTGGAGTGCTTAAGAGTATTCCTAAAAGGAAGCATGAAGCAAAACATCATGGCCCAAAAACTAAGGAAATGTTCATAAAAACTGGAATCCAATATAAAGATGACATTTTAATAAGTTTATTCAGAAGTAACTGAAAAAAGTGTTACCTTGGCAACCCCATCTGAACGGTTCTAACCAAAAGGAAATATTATGAATTTTACTTTGAATAAAATATAAGCTGCTTAATGTTTGCGTGGCATTTTTGGGAATTGACACGTTCATCAGGAGCTTCACAATGTCCTTATAGTCCTTTATGTATCAGGAACACCACACCAAAACAAGTCCCTTCAGTTATGTGTTTCTTACAGTTCAGCATTAATGACAAAATAAATCTCAAAGAAAAAACCCTGATCAAAATAAAGCATGAGGCAACCATGAAACACTAGCCCAGAAGAACTGTCAGGAATGCACCACTCTTCCTGCATAACATTTTTGAAGTGACCCACCAAATACTTCTTTTTCCTTGCATCTGGCAGAGTTATTTAAAACAACCTAATTACAACTCGGAGTTCACTACCCCACGATGCTACTGAAGGGTGAAGATCCTTGTTTATAAAAACCAAGGGAAAATACAACAGTGTTACTCCTCCTACACAGGGTTTTATGGAATAAGTGGAGTTGGAAAGAGAAAATGGAAGTCTATGTTGGAATAGAAAAATGCACAGACTTATTTACAAAGATGAAAACTACAATTTTCCAGTGTCACCTCCAAAGCTTCTCAGCAAACTGCTATTCAGCAAAGCAGACCATGTTCAAATCTATGCAAGAATACCTTCTGTGCTCTCAGGTATACAATGCAACTAATTTGTTTAGAAAAATGAGTTTTCATTCAAATACCTTGCACTGAAGATAAGAGCAACCATTATCAAATATTCTTTGCTAGTCTTTGAAAGTTTTTCAAATCTTTTGCTGTAACCATTCTCTCTCAAGTCACTGCGGTCACACAGCAGGATCCTGAAGAACAATGTCTACATGCATCAAAAGCATTTTGAAAAAAAACAACCTCTATAATTCCATGTGGTTACAACAGAATGTGAAGAAACTGAACAGAAATTCCACCTTTGCAGATCCTCTCGAATTCACCTCTCCTGGAGGTCACCTTGGTGCTTTCTGTAGTTTAACAGGGCAGTTACAGACTGAGCTGACAGGGTTCCCAACCCGATGGATTCTCCTCTCCGGGTCTGTAGCTCCACAGTACACTGAGGCCGGTGCAGGGGCTTTTCTCAGCAGACATCACTCCACAATCAGTGCCACGTTGATGTGGGACAGATCTATCATGTGCCTGTTAAAAGTTAAAAGAAAGTTAAACGTGGTGCTCAGACTGATTTGGGCATGGAGCTTCTCTGCAGGTCACTAATCCACAGATGCTTGGTTGGATTAAAGAAACACCGAGCCAGAGGAGACTGATTTTATCTTCTGAAAGGAGGGAAGGAACCATGGCGGCAGCAATGCTTAATTATTTACCTGTGGAATTTCTGTTGAAATGCTAAAGCATGTGCTGGCTCCTTGAATTTTGCTATGGCTTTCCGCTGCTGAGGAAGCATCTGTAAACTCTGTAGAGACAAAAAGCCAAAAAGTATTTTTAATATTCACTTCAAGATCCACTTCACAAACCCCTTATTTTGCATGAAACCGACTCAAATTTTGCTGTATTTCTTTATTCAGAAACATAATTCTGTTCTCTTATTTGTGTGCAATAAAAGATTAGACTGGAAACAGACATCTGAGACTGCAGTCAGGGTCCCAGCTGATGTTGCTTGAGTTGGTGCTTTAAGCAACTGTACCAGCAGGAAAACCCAGATTATCACTTGTTAAGCAAAGGTGACAACAATTCAATCCACACAGATGAGCCAAACCCCACCAAGTAAAAAGCATTCAACTGGTCAGGGCTCAACTACCCACACAAGTACCTGGAGTCATTTTCCTGATGTACATTAAGGGATAGGGCTTTCCACAGGTTAAGCAGGGCAGAAACAGAAAAAAGTGGTAAGTTCTCTCAACTGCATATCTTCACAGTGCTTTTATAAAACAAAGCAAAAAAAAACATATGGCCAGCTTTTGGCAGACACCACCACAAAACCCCACTGAGATGGGTCCTCCACACAATACACATCTCCAGACAAGTCCACCTGGCTCGTGCCTCCCACACCATGAGAGCAGCAGTTCACAAAGCTTTAGCTATGACAAACCCCCTCATAGTACTGAGCTCTCCAAAACTACAGCCCACCTCAGCCAGGACTCTGGAGAACCAATGTCCTTATTCCCTGCTTGCAGCAGGAAGTCCAGGTCAGGCTGATTCCAGAGACCAGTCCTGTTGCATTGATGAAGAGGTGTTATCACACTTATGAAGATTAAAGTTTATGCTTTGAGTTAGCCCTTCAGTATAATAGAATACTTTTCCAAAAGACACTTGAGAAATTCAAGAAGATGAAGCTTTACACAGTAAATAGTTACATACTCAACAATCAGTGAGAACATCCAGTAAGTATTCAGCATCACAGAATACTCAGGATGGAGTTATGATCCTGAAATCCTGCTGCCTGTGAACACAGGCCAGAAATTTCAGAATAATGAGGTTAAAACAGATCTGAAAGTTTCAATCAAAATTTCACAGTACCACAGTGATTCCAACATCTCACAGAAAGTTCTGGATGTTTAACAGCCTATGCTGCAGCACATTAAAGGCAGAATTGCTCTGATTCAGCTTCCAGTTGTTCTTACAGCTTTGGATGCAGAATAAAGAATTATTAACATTCTACTTTCCTCAGTTTCTATATAAAGGCAATACAGTTTTATACTGAGATTTATATATATATATATATATATATATATATATATATATATATACACACATACACACACAGACAAACACATGTATATGGACACCTTAAAACTTTTCTAGATTATGACCTCCTGATGGATAAGTAAGTATAAACATAATTCTTTGCTCCTGTATTTTGCCTGGAACTCAGCTGCATCTCTCCCACACTTGAAAGATTCCAGCCCTCTGATGGTCAGTCTTCAGGATTTTAAACTTTGCCTTCAAAAATTCTGTATCACCATCTAGACTGTTAAAAAAGTACCACAGATCTCTGGAGAAAGCAATGATTCCTTGGGAAACAACATACAACCCCAACTCAAGACATTTTGAGGGTGACACACTTTGGTATCTCTCAGTGAAAGAATTTTTAATCCCACTAATCTGTTCCCTGTTCATTCAATCTAATGGAGCATTTAAAGCAAGATGTCATATGTCTAGATGAAATTTGTTATTATCTACTTCTTTTCTGAACACGTAAGACTCTCTTGGTAAATGTATTTAACAAGAGCCATGGCACCTGGTAAGTCATGTGTCTTTGTATCTAAGTCTGACAATTCAGCTTTGCCACTTTCTGTAACTTACCTATCTGTGATTTTGAAGCAATTAATTTTGCACCTTCTTCTAACTGACAGGAAACTTTCCTCTCTCCAGGAAAATCACAGATGTTTAGTATTTCCACCAGCCTGTGATTTCAAAGTGAAAGCTGAGTAAAAGTTAAAGGATTCAGCAAATCTGATAAGCATCAGCAGGTTAGTTTGCATTTTATAGTTTTTGGAAAGCTGCTATGATGAAAAGGTGTATCTAAGTCACTGCAACTTCTCCATTTCTGAGCTGGTAGAAATAAGATTTAGCTTTAAAAAAAACTGAACATTCAGTGGATGATTTTTATTTCTTTTTAAATCAGAATGCTCTTGACACAGTTAAGCACATTTTACCAACAAGAATGCAGTCACACTGCAAAAAGCAGCAGTGAAAGACCCTGGATAAAGCTCAACTCACCTGCAGGTTTATCTGCAGGAATAAGTGACAGAATTGCTGAAGTTTGTGCTCTCCTCCCTTACTGATCTCACTTTTTTATGACTTATAAAACTAGATCTTAACATGTTTTCTTGACACCACTTTTCTTGCTAAAAAAGAAAGAACCATGAACTAAGTCTTATCACTGAGGACTATGCTTTAAAGACTAAAATTTAAACACAACCCTTAAATCAGATTTGGGAAGAACAAACTTTAAGAGTTGACAACAAAGGTACCTCTGAATTACAACTAAAAACAAACAAAAATCTGTTCTGTTCAAAGAAGTCAACACTTTTAATAAGAGAAAAACCTGTTTGAATCACCAAAAGGATGAATATTTCAGTAAACAGTTCAACAAGAGGAGCTTCACAAGATCCTAGGGATGCATCCTTCCAGCTGCACCCTGCATGTCCTGCTGCCAACTGATCTCCCCACAATGTGAGGTCTCACTCCACTACCACAGCAGATTCTCCCAATGTTTTATGCTCCAGACCCCTGTTGTGATCAACTGAAGAAGAGAAGCTGCTTTTGGTGACCTTTCCCACAAGAGCTGAGATATTATTGCATTACTATTCTTGAGAGGCGTAAAAGTAAAATTTGATTTTGCAGTTTGTACAAGCATGATGATGAATTATTAACAAGTTTCTCAGTAATTAGCATGTAAAAAAACTGACTGAATGAAGACATTCTGGTGTAAGGCAGACTTATTAACAAAATTAGGCAAAGCATCTAAATATTATTACAGATAATTATTTATACTTTCTTATGAATTAATAAGCTTATTGACTGACTAGTTTGAGTACTGTGTTCTTACACTGCTTTATTTTCTAAAGCAAAAAAGAACCCAAAAGCAATCAAAACACTAAATTTTAATACTCAACTACTTTGGCAGCAAGGCATCAGTTCTTGGGTACGTTTATTGAAAACCATCTTTGTCAGATTTAATTTCACTGGTACAACTATGGAAACAAAAAACCAACCCATCTGATCCTTCACTGAACTGCCTAAACATAACCCATCACCCAGCCTGGGGTAAGGCAGCATCTTCTCAACTGATGCACTTACACATGCCTGGATTTAAGACTGAGAATTAAGGACTGCAAAACAAAGGATAAACTAATGTTGCACAAACAATACTGCTCCAGTTGGAAACTGTCTGAAAAATATTAATTTAAATGGGTTTAATTCAAATTCTCAGTCTCTGCTGTGCTCAGACTATGTCAGCAAAAATTATGCATAATCACTTCATGTTTTTTAAGGTATATGAGGTACATACACCTTCTTTGGGTATAGATAAAAAAATCCCTTCTGGTTCTGTTTTAACAAGAGACAATTACTAAGCTAAATTACTCTGAGATGTGACCAGGTATGAAATGCCACCATCTTTATTGAGTTTTCAAACAAATCCTCACCTATCAGGACTTGCAAGTGTGAACATTATGCATCCAGCTAACACAGGTTTATTTACGTTCTGATTTTGGGACAACACCTTCTTACTCACTTAACTATTCAAGCCTTGAGCTTTATGTTCTAAGAACATTGATGATAAGGCACCCAACACATTTACCATAGGTGCAGGGCCTGAGCTGCTGCCATCCCATCCTGAGCAGACAGGCTATTGGCTGGGCACAGAAATTAAAGAGTTCCACTTCAGCAGAAACCTGAAGTAAAATTACTGCACACTCATTCCACTGGATTATTTCTGTCTTTTTGAATTTGGGGTGATTTGCAGTTTAGAGCTGATCCTACATTTAGATGATGTTAATAGCTATAGTCACAAGAAACCATTCCTTGTGTACTCTGTGGTATTTTATTATCTCAAAATATTCAAGGCATTATCTCAAAGACTTACTCCATCAGCTTCTGCTTTTGTTGATTCCAAACAAACAAGCTAGGAAAATACATCCAAAAATTAATTAACTTTGCAAATCTTAATCATGTTACCTTGCTAGTTTAACACACTTAAATGTCTTCATAATTTTTGAATAATTTAGCAGCTTGTTTTTTGTGGTTTTTTGTTTTTTTTTTTCAGTGATAACATTCAATAGCCTCTCTCCCTTTTTGAAAACACATTGTTATTTGAAAACACAGAGGCACAAACAGCACTGTTGATGGGCTCAGCCTTGGCTGGTGGTGGGTCTATCCTGGAGTTGGTTGGCATTGGCTCAGAGACAGGGAAACCTTCAGGCAGCTTCTCACAGCAGCCACCCCTGCAGCCCCACCACGACAAAAGCACAGCCATGCAAATCCAGTACATATTTCTCAAAAAGTAATTCATTGTGCTGTTCTCAGACCTGAGGCAGCACCACACCCAACTAATGACAGCTGCTCTCTCCTTTTCAAAAAACAAATCCTCCTACAGCAATCGTTGATCTTTGTCACTGTAATGACAAAACGTGGTTCAAAGCATGACACCTCAGTAGGAATTTGATCAGAGTGTGGTATTAGTCTGTGACCTACAGATTTTAAAAGGCCAGTGATGGGAGGTAGGGGAGGATGCAGCACTGCCTCTGGAGACCAGCTGGTTCTAGTGAGCATCATTTTATTTACTGGGAGGGCCCTCACTCTTCCTCCACAGGAGAATTCCCCATTGCCACACTGGGCAACACCAGAATCTCCTATCATGAGCCTCTGAACTGAAATTCCACAATCCTCCCAAACGTCACAGCTCTGAGAAAACAACTTCATTCACATCTTCTCTTTAAGTTGACCTAGTCAGATGTTCACCAGAGGATGAAAACCTCTTCTGGGACCCACTCAGGTGGAAAGGATTGACAATACACACAATAACTTCTAAGGGATTTCAAATGACTGGTTACTTCACAGATTTGGCTGTACAGATCTACCATGCAGCACTTCCTGATAGCAGCCTGAGGTCACAGGTACTCTGAGTATGTTCCTGTGTGACTCTGGAGAACAGAGATTACATTCTAACATATTTCTAGCATCAAAAATAAAAAGCTAGTTTAGAATGAGGAAGAGTATTTTACATTGAAGGGATTTAGGAAGCACAGAGCTCATATTGATCTTGACTGTCTTCTTTTTCTACTTAGGAGGTGCCATAGGAAGACGAAGATCTTAGGCTGAATGGAAAATTCAAGAAACCCAGTATTTCATAATAATACTTTTGATTGAAAGTTTGCTTATAAGCTGTTGTAAAACATACTATTTAACTCAAAAATTTAAAAAAATCATCTGCAGCTCTGTCTTCTTCTGCAACTGAATTACTACCAGTGACTAAAGCATGAGTAACATAAAAGAACCATTCCCTCTGATTTTATTTCCTTAGGCCTAAAGATCTACACTGCCCTCAAAATTCTCCTCTATCCAAGCTCTGTCATTAAATTTGCACTTACTTGTACAATACTGAAATAGCCAGTATGATCATAGCAGCAGATTAATCTCTAGTAAAGCTTCACTGCAAAACCAAGGGCCTTGAGACAAACAGCTGGACATCCTCAAGTACAAAGCAAGAGACTGTTTGCAGAATGCAAACACCTTTGACACCAAAGCTCTCAGAGGTTACACAGACATAAGAAGTTAAAAGGGAAATAACAGAGCACTGGGAGATGGAAAGCAAGCAGGCAGGAATGAGACTGGAGTGAGCACTCATTTCAACTACAACATGGGAAATGAAAGTTTCCTCCTTTGCTTAATTTCTCTCACTGAAGTAAATGTACTGCCCAGCAGACCACATGCTCAGTTCACCAGTGGGTTTGGGATTAGGGATGGCAGCTCATAAAAAGCTGCTAAAAAACAGGTCTATGCAGAAAGAAAGCAAACTTCCCCAGCCAATATCATCTCTAGTGTGTGATCCAAGCTGTTCTGCAACAAGTCCAACGGCAGCACAGCAGGCAGCTTCTGAACAGAATGACCAGATTATTTTTTCCTTCCCTCCCATCAATAAATGCAGACATGTTTTTATTGTCCTCAGAGTCTCCTGATACCTGAAGCATCTTTTCTGTCAGTGACACTTCCCAGCCACTACCAGCAGGCACAGAGGCTGGGTCAGAAGGTATTTATTTCACCCTCAGCTGTTGCAATTGATCTCTTCTTCTGTTCCTCCTTTCTACTTTTCTGACACCTTTGACTTCCTACTCTCTGCCCTTAAAAGTACTCAGCTTTCGTTTTCCATATGCAAGGTGTGATAAGGGGAAAGGCTGCTCTGTCCCTGAGCTGGGCATCTGTCACTCCCACACAGCTCTACAGCAAGGCTGAACTGGACAGGCTTGTGATGGAGCTGCTCTTCTTTTCCCCCAGCCCCAAGGATGGAGCAGGACTGGCCATATCTTCTCCCACAGCTAAAAATGTTTTCATGAGTAGAAAGACCACAATGGTCCTCTGGTCACCTTATGTCAGAGGAGAATCTCCCTGCTGACCTGCAGGGGCACCCATGCTGTGGGTGTGTGCATCCATGGCCATTCCACCCTGCCTCTGTGGCCTCAGATAAATCCAGCAGCTGGGCATGCAGTCAGGGCAGGGGCAGCCTGGGGCTGCCTTTGCAGCAGCTGAGCACTAGGTAGCACTGTCACTCCAAGAAAGCAAAGCCAGGCACATCAGCCTTGGAATTGCTTTTCCTTTCCCAGACCACAAATGACAGTGTTAGCAGAACAAAACCCTTATTTGTAGAACTGCTCAAAGTACACCTGCAATCCCAACATTCTCCTCGTCTCTGATATACAACACTGTATCTTCCCATTTTCTCTTTTTTTAAGCATCAGAATTTATAATCTTTAACTTTCACAAATACTGAGTTTCTGCACTGATGTTTTATATTTGCATCAATTTGATGTAAGAAGATGATTAAAGATGATGATGATGGAATACCTCCACAGAACAATTCCCTCAGTACTCAAATTATCTGGAGATCTAGAAAAGTCTATTCTACCTGCTACCATCTCAAAAAAAATCAGTTCATCTGAGGGTGGCAATAACTAGTTGAACACAAATCTCTTTAGACAGTATAAGCATTAAACCTGGATTCAAGAGAAAAAAAACAAAAACAAAAACAAAAAATGTTTCTCATGACCTTTGCAACTTATTAGTAATCTACTTTACCAAGTGGTTCTGGCTGGATGTGCACTGAATGTCACTGCTCCCCCACCATCCTCAGGAGGCTTTAGTTTGGTGATGTGCACAGAAATCTCCTGTACTTTCCAACACCTTGGAATATATAATTTTAACAGATAATTATTTTAGGATCAGCAATGAAATTTCACTGCAGGTAAATTATTTGCTTCTGAAAGCTCATCCTCCCCAGAAGATGTATGACAGCAAAGTGTATGCTGGAAGGAAGCACTTCTGCTAATTTCATCATGTTTGAGTTGTAAAAGGCAGCTATAACAAAGGGGATGTTCCTGGAGCCCCAAAGATTTCCTTATATTCAATGTCTTGAGAATATTAATGGTATTTTTTCCCTTATGTTAATAACAGAGCACCTCTAGTGAAGCAGGGATGAGAATGAAAGAGTTTTCAGGATTAGGCAACAGAAGGTATTTCAAAGGTTATACATGGAAAAAGATAATTTTCTCAATTTCTAGGGCATGGGAAGGGAAAAATGCCAAATTTCCAACTTCAATTCTAAGTTTCCCCCATCCTGTCTTATGCATGCCCAGTTATTCCCAAACTGTGACTCACAGACACCTCAATGAAAGCTGATGGCAAAGCTGGGAGCATTGAACATCATAAACTGAGGGAAGTTTTTAACTTCCCTTCTCAAGGTTTGTGCAATGTACTTGTACCTCGAGAATGATACTGACAAGAAAAAGCTAAAAATAAAACCCCAAGCCTTTAGGTCCCAGAAAAGCAATCTCTTCCTCCCTGTTAACTCCATTGATAGATTACAGACTTTTCCCACAAATTAAAACTGTTATGCCAGCAAAGATTCACTTTCTGAGGAAAGACACACAGGATGATCACACTGAAACAAATTCAGAATATTTGGAAACAAGAGCTGGTGTGGGATCAGTTGCTTTATAGATGCCCTGGCATGAAAGGTGAAGATGAAGCAGAGGTCGTCTAGCAGGTAGGACAAGCACTTATGGTTTGTTCTTCTTGTGAAAGAGCAAGGAGACCCTTGGATTTCCTCCTCCTCTCTGGGAGCTCTGTCTCAGCCACTGCAGCAGAAATTGATACACTTGGATTTATTTGGATTTCTGAGCTGTGTCTGTGTGCTGCTTTAAAGCAAGGTGCTTGTTTAACATCAGAGGGCTGTGTCCCACAGTTTGTGAATCCTTACCTTTAACCAGGCATTAACAGTGTCATTTCAAGACACTATCCAGACATGAAGAGAACTCCCTAAGTTTTGATTTAAATTTCCTTTACTATTGCAAAAAATAAGCATGAGTTCAACACATTATTTCCCCTGGAGACAAATAAAATTAAAAATCTTGTTCTCAAAAGAGTTCAGTTCCTTAAGGAAAATTGTGGTGAATATAGTTAACAGCTGAAGACAGGATATTCTACATCTTAAAGACTGAGTCCCTCCTCTTACTGTTTCTTCAGCTCCATCAGAAACCAGCTAAAAACCTGGGCATCTCAGCCTAATTTCAATAAAAAGCAGCTAGAATTTCACACCTTGCTATTTTCTCACAACTGCCATCTCCCCACATCCCTCCTATTTCAGTCCATCAAGCTGCAACACCATCTTAGAGAACCAGAGCTCTGCAGTACCCAAGAACTGTTTGCTGTGGTCCACACACACTGTCCTCACACCAAAGCCTGCATGGAACCCCCAAAGCCTGCATGGAAAGCAGCCACTACTGGGCTCTCTTCAGCAGCTCACTCAGCACTCCTCCCTGCAAAATCCTTACATTAAACACATATTAAAGGAAGAATGAGGAAATAATTGAGTCTCCCTTTGCTACCAGAGCCTTCTGACCCTCCCAGCTGCAGGGGATTTTGTGCTGTACTAAGCACAAACAAGAGTTAAAAAATTAATTTACAGCCAGGAGAAATTCTCCTTTTGTACTTCAGGATATTGACCTCTCTGAAAATCTAGCACCACCTGCATAAAACTAATTGCTCTTGACAGCAACAATGTAGATTTTCAAGCATTCCGTTTTCCATTCTTGTCCTCCAAGTCACTTAAAACTGTTATTGCATGTTCTTCATTTGGTGCATTAACACTTCTCAGGGTATCATTAAAAAACAAAATCAAAAACCTTAAGTATTACAGATGGTGGAACCAGTCTCAGTCTTCCTACAAAAGCATCACTTTTTTCCTGCATATCTCACCATTCACACTTGTGAAATATCATTTAGTCTCAAACAAGCCAGGAAATTTCTAGCTTTCTACAAGTCAGACTTGAAATTCAAGTGCAGAATTAGCACAAGAGCATTCTGCATCATTAGCTAAATTCAAGCATCTTGTTCAAGTAGAACAAGATTTCTTGTAAGGAAAATGGATGATGATTCAGAAAGCATAATTTCCAAAGGTACAGCTGATGTTGCTGCAAGAATACAAGTTCTGGAGGGCACAGATATGCATCAAATCCCACTAGAAAATTAGTCATTGTTTTTTCTCCTGTAGGTACATGCTTCTAAAGGTCTGTGACATTGGATTGAGAGACCAGGGTTTGGAGTCTGCTATGAAACAGCAAGTACTGAATAAATTTTTTAGCACATTCTCAATAACTTCTCTCAATTGTGAGATTTCCTTGCAGGGTTTCCATTAATCTCCTAATATTCTCATGCAAGATTTAGCAAGTAAACACTGAACAAATGTACTTTGGAACTGCATGAATAATTTCCTAGAGTACTATAGAACACAAAGGCACAAAGTATTTTGTGAAGGTAGTTTTGCTTTCCCAAACAAATTAAACCTCTATGAATTGATGACGTAAATAATTCAGCATTATTACATTTATTAAATTAGGAACAAGTGAGGCAGAGTATTCATTTTTAGGAGAGCAGTCTGTTTTGCAACAGAGGGATGATCTTAGTAATAAAGAAGTCTCACAGAACACCAATTCATGCATGGCATTTGTCTGAAAATGTTGTTCCTGTCAAAAGGAAAAAAAAATTATCACCTGTATTTTTCATTATTCATTGACTGATATTTTTAAATGCAGTAACAGTAAGTCAGACAGGGTCTCCTAAGCTTTTCGTTGCTTGGAAAACCTGCTGCTTTCCTCAAGTCATTTAACTGACACATCAGTTCAGGAGGCAGGTTGTGAACAGAAGCTGCACAGCAGATAAAACAGTGTGTGCATGTCATAACCTTGCCCACAGGCCTCTACCAAAGAGAACTTTCTCAAAAATTAAGGATCAGTAAAATCCTCTAAAAAAGATTGTGTTTTCCTCTGAAAAAGTAGAGGATGCTACACAGTATAAAATGTCCACTGGGTCATTAGATGCTTGTACTCCAGGACTGCAATGACAGGAAAAGGTAAATGTCAAAAAGGAGAGTAGGTACAAGTCAACAATAAACAAGGACAGCACCCAAAATACATTTGCTTTGATATGACCATCTGGCTTTAACAACCTCACAGAACGGACAGGCTTGTTTTGCCTACAAAAATAATAGAGATAGTACAGGAACTCCAAAATGAAGGAGAATTTTGCAGCAGCAATGTGATGGTTAGTAAAATCCTACTGAGCCTCCTGTGCTGCAATATCATCACATGCTTGTCTTTGCTACCAGATGTAGCTTGTGTGGGTGGGGGTGCCTTCAAACATAAATTACCAATAAACACGCATTGTATTTAGTGTCAGGGAATTAATTGAGCTTTCTGGAATGAAAGCCTTTTGGCACAAAAATGATAAACCAAGGTTGACCTACCTGAATGGGTCCCACTGACATCAGCAGGTTTTTCAGTTGGACATCAGTAGTTGATGAAGAAAGCCCTTCAACTGACACAATACAGGGCTGAGGTTTGCACTCCACCACTCGCAGGTTCTGTTTATTTGGCATCAAGCGTCCTCGGCCCATCTGGCCTGCTACTCCTCTGCCTCTGCCGTGCATAATGACCTGCCAACAACAAAAGTAACAGTATTTTGATTTACTTACCCACTGACTCTGCTTGCTGCACTTGACAGAGGATATAAAAGTTGGCTATTTACTTGAAAACTTGATTAAAGTACACGGTGATTTAAAACAGCTCGTTGCTGTTTGCCAATTTGAAAAGCCGCTTTCTAACATACTCATCCACTGCTTAAGCAAACCTCTTTTAGCAAGGTAACAAGTTATATATTGAGTTATATATACTATATTCATCCTAGAAGTCTCAGCTCTAGCACAGATTGATCAATCAAGCAGTGGAGGACCTCAAACAGAAACATATAACCTAGTTTTCAACAGTGATCACATCAGCAACATGTGTTCCCACATTTTGAGTATGGACAAAAAAACCCCAACAAGAGATTCCTCTCCTTCTTCTATTCTTAACTCATAGTTAAATTTAATGTACTCACAAGATCAGGAAAGTGCTCCAAGCACCTTCAATCTCTACTGCTACTAACTCTTGATCTGTTACCAGAATGGAGTTTTATTTGCATAAGGCTAAATAACTTAAAATAACTTTTTTCAAAGTTCCTCTCTCCTGTACTCTGGAGCAGGAAATGCATGGATTTAATTCAGTCGGACAGTAGAAAAGTAACGATGAAACAGAGTAACAAACATTTAACAGAGTTAACACTTAACACTGAGTCAACATTCAACAGTTTCTTGATTCCTACTTGGAAGGCCTATGATGGGTAATAACTTTTCATACCCTTCAACATCAGCAATAAAACTTCATCCTTATATGAAGCAGGGAGATTATGGCCAGCAGTTCAAAACCAAGAACTAACTTAAAAGCCAAAATGCCAGCTACTTCCAAGGAGTGTGCCAGCTTGCAAATGCAGAGAAGGCACACACCGCTGCCACCCTGACCCTTCCCTGCCTCCTATCAGTGCAAAAATCAAGTTACAAGATCACCAACTATTTTTTGAGTGATACCAGCTTTGGGGATCCAGAAAAGAACATCTTGAAACAGTTACTGTGTGCTCCCACATACGCAGGAAACAGCCAAAATAAAATCTTAAGCACAACTTCAAAAAAACACTTGGTTTTAAAGTGAGAAAGCACGTTGGTTACCATCTCCTCCAGTCTCAGGACATGTGCACTTCCCCAGGGAGTGCTGAGCTGGCCAGAACACCAGCAGATGAAGCAACCTGCAGGCACTGCCAGTCTATGCTGGGTACAAACAAGTCTCTGTAGATGAAAAGCTTTATATGCAATTATGCATCTCCTGGGTCATGCAGCCCTGCACTAGCAATTGACAGACAGAATGCCGGTTATTAATAGAGCAACACAGCTAGACAGTGAAACTTCTAGCAGCAATATGCATCTAAAAATCACCTTTTTAGCTTGATGGATTCCCTGGATGTTTTTGACTCCTTGAGGAGCTGTTGAATGGATCTGTGCCTGCTGCTGCTGTTGGTGCTGCTGCATTCCCTTTGTCAATGTGACCTTCCGCACTGGCTGCTGTTTCGGCTCCGGGGGTTGCTGAGGTCGCTGGGGTTGGCCCTCTGGGTGAAAAAAGCCAGCATCCTCTCCCCCCTGCTGAAATCAACAACACAACAGCGGCTCAGTGTCCAGGCACTGCACACCTTTGCCCTGAGCAGACTCCTGCCACCTTCCAGCTCATTCAGAGAGTCCAGGGCTTTGCCTGCTAAAGCAAACTGGTGGCTGCGGCAGGCACGTGCAAAGGCTCAGCCTGCTATCTGAAGAACAGCTCACTTTGTTCAGGCTTTATTTTAATTACAATGTCTTTTCATATATAAAGCAACAAGATGTTTTCACATCTCTTTCCAAATCATTCTTCCTTCCACGTTACATGTGAACTACAGTGTGTGTTATATTTATATTACTTTTTTGTTTAATATAATGAGAGACATACACATTGCAGAAGGAGTAGCAAAGAACTGTGGAGGGTGGAAGAATTAGGAAAATGCTCTGCTCATCTTGAAACCTCCAACCTCCCTTTAGTTAAAAACTGGTATTTATTTTGAAGTGCATACTCATTCTGCCAACTTCTATACCAGCAGCTTTTTAAGCAGTCTCTTTCCACGGACACTGTCTGTACTTGGAACAGTTCCTCAAGGTGTTTTTTTGTTTGCCTTACAAAGCTCTTCTTATATAGATTTGTAATCATGAACACAGTGAAACACCATCTCTGTGTCTCTCTCATCCAAGATAACTCTTGCCATAATACCTCTTGGTGCAATCAGACACAGTAAAAACATGAGTTTAAAACACTGAAATTATTCCTTATTACTGCCTCTACCCAACGGTTTATTTTTTTTCCTAGAAACAGGTGATTCTTGAATTTGTGTCTGCCTGTCCAGATTAGAACAATCACTGAAAATTCCATGGAGCATGAACCAGCAAAATCTGACAAAATATCAGATACTTCTGCATCCATGACATGCATTGTATTGCATGGTTTCAACAGCAGCACCTATACCTTGACAGGACTTCAACCTTAGACCTCAGTGAACATTTCATCTGCAGAGGGAAGGCTTTGACTAACTTCCTAAAAAACTTCTGGTAACCTCACAGAAGCCCCCAAATAGAATGCATGTCTAAGGGGGAAAAAAGTAAAATATTATGAAACCTTTATTTACACAGGGTTTTCTTTTCCCCTTCCTTAAATATTCACAAGCCAAAACTCCTTTTGTATCTGTACCACACCACAAACCAGAGGGTTTCATACTAACTGGCACATTTTTTGTGGATAAGGAGAAAAACACAGGGGTGCAGAAGGAACAGACTTATGGTCTAATAGCAAGATAATTTTAATTAAGAATACAAATTAGTACCTCTCTCCATTAAAGAAAAGTAAAAGAAATACCTAATTAGGACTGGTTTCTAAGCCTCAGCTAAGAAATGGTCTGTGGTATGTAGGCTTGCAAGGTCAGTAGTTCAGAATTTACACCTCTAAATCAAAGCCTCTGCACTATAAAGTATACGCAGGCTACAACTTCTCAAGAACTCAAGTACTAAAATCCCAGACAAACGAGCTTCAAACCTCCTTGCACTACAACTCAAAAGCACAATCTGTCACGAGGAAAAAAATACCAATGCTCATCAAACAAGAAAGCAACAGAAATGTACATATGTCTTTTCCACCTCTGATCACAAACAGGTTGTTTTCTCTGCTGAACTGAATGGCACCAAGTTTTCATGGAAAATTTTGTATTTAAACCTTTGAGAGCAACAATTAGTGAAAAATTACAAAGCTTTCCCTTTGGTTTCTTTTCAATTTGTATTAAAAAATACAAAAGCAAAAGCACTCCTGAAAAACCCAAACATATGCACAATACCTTACCAGCATTAAATCCTTGTTTTAATATTAGTTCTGGTATCAACATCACCATAAGCTCTGTGCCTTGATCAGATAATTTCTTTTATTCAACACTACAGAAGCTGAAAGATGATGAAACTAAAAGGAACAAAAAAAAATTCTAGGAGGAATTTATGCAATAACTAGGAGTTAAAATCTAATCTCTGCTAAATGCCTGCTGTGAGAACCACAAATATTTGCAACCATTTCTTTCCAAACCAAAAAACGATCCCAGCACATCGGAAAAGCATCTGAGAGCAAAGCCCTCAGGTATAAAACACATCCAACATGCTCATTACTGAAACTTCAAAAGCAAACAATCATTTCACATAAAAGTCTAGGATGGCCAACAACCACCCAATATTTAACTACCAAGCTCAATTATCACCAAATAAAACTGTATAAACTGAACAGAGAACTGTAACAGAGTCAAAGGCATTAGCACACCACATTGGTTTGCACTGATGAAAAATCTGATGGGGTTTGTTCCCTGCTGGGGTCTCAGATGCCACCATTGGTCTTTGCTGCTACCAAAAAATGCTTCTGCAAGTCTGAAAAGGTGGAAAGCTCTGGACTTTTAAAATTAATTGATCCATTTCAGAAATAAGAAAACCTACAGAAAACAAGAAAGAAAGGAAATGGAACAAGTTTTGCCTGTTCCTGCAAAAAGAAGGAAAAGAAAGGCAACTGGATCAACCAACCCCTTCTTTTACATTACTGCTCTGAACATTTACTGGTTTTGAGATTACTCAAAGAGGGGAAGCAGAGACAAAAGCTCAGCACTGCTTCTCCAGAGAGGTCCATGAGTCAGACATGGTGCCCCAGGCCCAAGAGAGCTGAGCAAGTCAGCAAGACATTAGCTCCTGTTCCAGGCAGTCTGGTTTCAAATGAAGAGAAAAACCTGGTAGTTTTCTTAAGAACTAAAAACCAAATGTGACTGTTAAGTGACATATGACAACAAGCAAAATGACCCAGAAGAAGCATTTCAGCAGTAAATTCCTTTTTCACTGGTTAAAGACATGACAGTGCAAGGACAAACACTGAAACACTGTCCAAGCCAAAATGAACAACCTGTGTAGTACCAGGTAGTGGTGAATTACTCTCACCACCACCATCATTCTTTAAACTTCTGTGCAAGACAACAACAACTGGCTTTTCCAGGTACAACAATGAAGAACCAAGTCAAGCAAAACATCTGAAAAGAGCTTTTTAACTTCTGGATTAAAGCTACAAAGCCTCAGAATGTTATGAACAGCTCACACAGGAGTACACTGACGTTTTGGAGGAAAGGACATACAGTTGCAAAGATGACTGCACATATGCTGACTCCTGATGTTCCCTCATGAGCTGCACAACGAGCTGGCACCAAAACACACAGCAAATTACAGGCAAGCAGGTACGTCCACTAAAGCTGTACTGGTAGCTACCCCAAATGACATGTAAATCACAGAAACTAAGTTGCTAACATCTCTTCTACTGAAAATGTCTCAGGTCTAGCTCATCTTAAATCAAATTTTTGCTTTAACTAAACACAATTTCTGTATTGTTATTTTTCATCAGCTTACATCGCTGCCTTCCCCAGATTTAAATATGCAGCAACAGAGGGAGGTATTAAAAGTTTTCAGCCTTCTCATGTCAAAATACATTTTCTTTCCTAGAGTATTTCACAATGTACAGAGCTGCACTAAATTTTTCAGAGATGCATTTATTCATCATCATGGCTTGTCTCACACAATTTGATGTACTAAATGCTGAGCCCACATAGAAAGCCTTAGTTGACCACAGAGACCTGGGACTGATTGATACAATCAATCAGATTGGACTGATTTATACAATACAATCTGATTTTATACTTCAAATTTCCTCTAAAGTCCTGCATAGAAAATAAAATTTCATTCTTTTTTTCTTCAAATCAATGAAGGAAGAATGTTTTCCTCTTATTGTCTACTCCTTATTTTCTAGATTATAAACCATCCAGAGTTTTGAGCTCCAAATTTCCAAGTTTCACAAAGGATCTGCCTTCCCAAGTTCTGGCTAGGAAGGGGTTCTCTTAAAAGAAAAAAGCTGGAATAATGAAAATGCTTTTTTTTAAGTTGCAGGAGCCCTGTTCAAGGGAAAGTATAAAAAGTATCTTTCAGATTTCAAGTACTGAAAGATTGTGAGCAGCGCCAAAACAAGTTAATTTCAAATACTGTGTGTATGTAAACAAAGGTCAGAAGATTGAGGTAAAAGGATTTGATTCACATGTGAATGTTTTTCAAACCTCTGCTCTGGAAGAATCTGCAGTTTGACCTGAAACTAGACTAACAAAAAGAACTGATGCCATTCAATGGCCATGACTTTTAGAACCAATTCACTGATACCTATCAAGGCTGCTTTTCATCAGCCTCTCACTATATAGATCCATATATAGTCAGTGTTGTGTTTTGAGCAATTTAGAAAGAATTCTGTCAAATATGAGATCACAAATTCTAAAAGCAGAATTCTATGAAGGACTGCTTGAATTTAGCAAGCTGGAGCCTCTGTCATAATCATTATGACAGTTTTATGATGAAGATGAAGTTTATTAGCCACCAACATTAGCAGGACAAATTTATTTATAACAAATGCTTTAAAATGTACTGATAAAAATGCCTATTGATAGTGTCAGAGCTGCTTGCAATTTGACAGATCAAATCTTATTTTCATTCTTAAACCCCATGAAGGAATGGTATCACCAACTTGCATTCTGTAGTGAGCAAATTGATTAATCCCCCTCTATAGAAATCTCAACTCTTGATTACACCTATCAGACGTTAAGCAGCATTATTCTAGAGTGACAACACTTGACAAATTCCCAAACCATTTTTCTCAGCCTTTGTGGCCCTGCTAGCTTGTATTAACCCTGATGAAAAATTAATTTTCCTTATCTTCTGCTAAACCCCAAAATCCAAATCCGCCAAACTGGCAACTCTTTCTGTAAAGGTATTATGAAAACCTCTAAAAGATTAATTGCATGTCTTCAGGTGACATTAAATTAATTTCTGTACTCGTGACAGACATTTGATACTCCGTACTGAGAGGACAGATAACATTGTCAGGATACACAGAAGGACAGTGGTGCAGTGTCCCAGGGCAGCCTCTTATGAATTCTCCTTTCGATAAGGCCATACTTCACTGTCATGGGCACTGTTAGTGATCTTGCAGCCCACAGACCTCACTGCACAGGTTTCTATTAACTACCACAATGCTGTGTCTATCCATGTAATCTTTGTAAAGCTAATTCAAAATCATCCAATAGCGAAGGGATGCGCATGCTGGATAAGGGAATAAATAAACTCTGGTTATTTGAGTAAAAATAACACAGAGAAGCAAAACGACAGCTTTTCTGAGATGCATTACAACTCAAATTCTCTGTAGCACGATGAAGACTTAAATCTTGTAGGGAAATCTCAGTCCAAAACAGTACTGTGATTGATTTCTTGTAAGAAAGGAGAAACCCCTCATCTGTTACCAGTTTGAGTCAATATTTCTAGAAATTAGTACCTTTAAAGTAACACAGAAGTTGGGGGAGGAAAACATCCTTTTGGTTATTAAATTCATCTTTACTTGCAGGACACGAGAAATTACTATTCCTGAGCTACAAAGATTTGCATAGGTAAACTTGTATTTTACTGATACTGCAACTGACTGCAGTAAAACAGACATCTACAAAGACAGCTGTGATTCCCACATAACAAGGAGAAAGAAATGTAAGGCAAAACCCACACAGAACAACAGAGACTTTAATCTAATATATACAAGTATTTTTTCACTGTAATTATCAGGAACATGTATTAGAAGCAAACCCCTAATAATGAGCTATTTCTCTTTGAATGGTGCTCCAAATGCTTTACCACTTTTATACAGCTGGCTGACAGACTGGGGACCTGGGAATAGGAAGCCTAATCACTTGCCAAATATCCCACAACCGAGTGACATGACCAAGCACTGCTTCTGAACAGTTGACGATCTGTTTTCAATCTGTCAAATGCCAATGAGAAACACCTGGAGACCTTTTTTTTTTTTTTCCCAGGCATTCTAGGACCTTTAAAAGGTTCTTTTTTTATTATTTTTTTTTAAGAATAGCAGTAGTTAAGAAAACTGCTCTCCCACCAGGCTAGAAAATGCCACTCTATCAATAGACAACTCACCATTAACAACTGGTTTAAGACACATTAATGGGCTAGTTTTGACTCAAAGTACACACAGCAATAAGCTACATCAGACTACAAAAGTGATGAAAGAGCCAAATCATTCCCAGTTCACACCAGAGAAAAAAAGACACTTCTGATGCTGGTCAGTGGTCCAGTTATTTCTCCCAGCCTAAAATTTTTGTATAGGCCAAACTTGACCCAAGCAAGAGCACCTAGACTAAGCAATAAATAAATATAATGCAGAAATAGTTCCCTTCCTGTGATAAAAAGACACTGCTACACTGCTTCAGTGAGCCATGATGTGATGAGCATCTTCTGTGCCTAATGGTGTATGAAAAGCCAGAACAGGAAGAAAACGCCTTGCAGAAAAAGCAGCTAATTCCATCTAATCCCATGTTCTACCACAATCTTAACTGGAGTACCTCCTCATCCACCTGAAAGGAGAGCTAAGGCATGGAGAAGGACTGGCCAAAGAGAGTCTCAGCCCTATCCATGTTGCATGAAATTTCACTGGGAGTGACTAAAGCACAGCTTGAATCATGTCAAATCAGTGTTCAATCACAACTACATGGTTTTTAAACTACCCACCCGCTCATTATGAAAAAAATAAGAAACACTGTATGCCAAACTAAGAGCAAAATTAAGGTTCTGGAATGGACATGTTTAATACTCTCAGAAATACCTTCATTTTTATGCTGCCTGCAGATATATAACGTAGATAATATTTTAAGCAAAATTTCCTGGGTCACTTTCCAGCTGCCAGTCTGAGAGGTTTTTGAACAGGGAATTTTAGCAGAGACTGGACATGCAGAGAAAGACCAAGAGAAAAAGCTCCTGTTGGAAAGTATCAGCGATACAAAACTTGTGATGGCCCAAAGCCCCAAGAGGAGCACTTCCAGCTGGACACCAGCTATGGCACAGAAGGCCAGTCGTGGGTAGCAGGAACCTGTACAACTAGAGCTTCCCTTCTTGTGCCGTGTCTGGCCTTTCTACTTCCTAGTTCATGTTCCTTGAGGCTTAAATGACAAGTCAAATTCCTCTTGTCTCCTTGCCTGAAGCTCCTGGTAAGTCTTAATATAGACAGCCCCACTCCCTCCCAACTCAAGAGCTAAACCTCTGCAGCAAAGGCCTATTCCAAGTGGTCAAAGGTCTCAACAGCGGGATGTGACTTCCCAAAATATTAAATTCTATAACTCTGCAAGCTTGCCTCCCAACTTAAGAGACTGCATTTTCATATGAAATCTGACTTTCTCTTTGTAAAGCACTTTAGTGGAGTCACAGCTATCTTTATCAGGAACCTGGGCTCCAAGATACTCTGTAACACCAAGATCCTAGACATAGGAATTCTGCACTATAACATTTACCCTGGCAGAGAAACTCTCCTTTGAGACTTAACAAGAGTGACAAGGAACACTACTTTCTTCTGGGTGTTCAGGAGCAAGCTGTACTCTTCTTCAACATGCAGTTTAAAAGTCTCCTGAGGAAAAGAAGAAACCTGCTCTGCAGTCTACAACAGGAAATACTTTACTACACTTTAGATCTATGTTATCCATAGCAAAGTCAGGTTCAATTTAGGTAAATACCTCTTCCCCCTTTCACACATTTTATGAGAAGCCCATAAAATACATTATCTGTGTCTGGTTTGGCTGTTACCTTAATTCTCACTTTCTAAGTGTGCCCACACACGTCCCTTTATTTCCTTCTCACAGTAATCAAATATGTCCTAAAGAGTACAGCACAGCCCACCTCCTGACCCCAGTTCATGAAATAAGAGACTCTCTCTACAGGGGCCATCTTCACTGGAGGCCTGGGAGAACACAGTTTATTACTCATTTTCAAATGTTCCTGCCATGGGCCCAGGCACCTACCACTAGACCAGACTGCTCAAAGCCCTGTCCAATCTGGCCTTCAACACTTCTAGGATGGGGCATCCACAGCTTCTCTGGGGACCCTGTTCCAGTTCCTCACCATGCTCACAGGAAAAAATTTCTTCCTAATATCCAATATAAATCAACCATTCTTCAGTGTGAAGACATTCCCCTTGTCCTTATCACTCCATGCCCTTGTAACTGTCCCTCTTCAGCTCTCTTGTAAGCCCCTTTAGGAAGGTTCTGTAAGATCTCCTTGGAGCCTTCTCTTCTCCAGGCAGAACAGCCCCAACCTTCTCAGCCTGTCTTCAGAGAGGAGGTACTCCAGTCCCCTTACCAACTTTGTGGCTTCCTCTGGACACATTTCAACAGTTTCATACAATCAAGAAATTAATGGCCACTTGTGAAACATTTCCAGAGTGAAATCTTGCAGGTTATGGCAGGCAGAGTCCTTCCTCAGCAGCACTGACATTAATGCTGCTTCAGAGGTCTTGCTCACTTTGCCAGGGTACCTGGGCACTCGGACTGGCTCCTGCAGTGCCCCCAGCCCACTCCTAGGCAGGCACTAGCCATGCCTCCTTCAAACTGTGGGATACAAATAAACACCAAATCATTCTCCCATTTCTTAAAAAGTTGTAAGATTGTACAGGGCAGGAGTTCCTTTGTCAAAGGTTGGGGAAAGGGCTTCATGAACTTCCCACACAAATGCCACAATTCTTAGTGTTTGCAATTCCTGACATATTTAGATGAAAGGCGCTAAAGAGCTTTCAAGTCAAATATTTTTAATTAAATTTGAACACATACATGCAAGTTGAAACAAGTACAAACATTAAGCAAAGTTGGTTGATAAGGTTACATTCTCAAACAAGAATCATCTCCATCAGAATTATTTTCCATATTTAGAACTCCATATTCATCTCAGACTTCCCAGTTGCTTGAAATACGAAGTTGTCTATCTTCCACTTCCATCTTGCTTTTGCAATCCAAGGACATTTTTTTGTGACAGGCTTTTCAAACAGAAGAACTTGCCAGCTCTTTTTTCAAGCTTTTCATATGAAGCATTTCAGGTTTTCAGGAATTAGGATCACTTACAAGATACTGCTTGTAATGCAATAGGAACACCAAGATTTTTATGTATTTTCTATCTATACATTTATGAAAAAAACCTCATTGTGCAGCCTTCCACAGAGACAAAGATTGGTGTATTCTTGGTGCAGCATAAGAACCAGCATTTTCAGGCCTTTGGGACAGACACACAGCTCTCTGAGCATGGCAGGACATTTTCTGGCTAAGAGAGAAATCATCCAACAACAATATAAGATGACAATACTACAGAGATTTTTAAGATATTGTAATTTACCACAGAACCTCCAACTAAACAGAAAACATGTTCAGAATTTATTTCACATGATCTTTAGATATCTAAGATTATAGCTGGTACAAACCTGTTCTTCAAGGACTAAAACAACTCTGAATATATTGACTTAAGGAATTAAATTATATTTGGTATTAGAACTCTTAACAGACAGATTGATGACAGAGAGCTCAAACAGCACCACAAACAGCCAAGGTGTTAAAAAACATGACTCATCAAGAGAGAATGAAAGATATTAGAGCTCAGAAATAGTTAAGGTATCTTTAAAAGGAGAGAGAAATTCTTCCAGAAATTCAAAATTATAGCAAGAAAATGTGATTTGGCCACTAAGACTATTCTCCTAAATATACACATTTGATACTGGAATAGATGACCTGGGAAATCTGCAATAATGAGATCTCAGAAAAAAGCTGGACAAATCTGTCAGGAATACATGATCATGCCCTCTTTCAAGACAAGTTAGTTCAACAACCTTTTCACCCATATTTTCTAAAATTTTATGATCACATTTTCAAGTGATTTATTAGGGTGTTTCTTTCCTACACTCTTACTGACTTTATACTTACAGGTAACTTTAGGATTGACTTCACGTTCCTCATCAAGCCTGCCAAGTCTCAGATGTTTTATTAGTAAAATTTACAAGTATAAATACTCAGTGAATACACTGAGCTCATTTACCTGAAAAAGACAGCTCTGAGGAAATGCCACAAAGTACACTGGATTAATAAAAGATATCACCTCCTTGGAAAAAATAAAACTAAGAACAAAACCAAAACCAAAGCAACAACAACAAAAAAATCCCACCAAAAATCTCCAAAACCCACTCCCCTTTCCCCTGCAAAAACCCAATCCAAAACCAAACCAGCAACAAAAAAATCTCAAGTCCGTGTGCTAAACACTGCCTAATTTTCCAGGAATGTAACATTTAAAGGAGTAATTAAAATGGAAAACTATTCACTTTACTGCCATTCCTGCATAAATTGTATGTATATTAGAAAGGGATGGGTAAAGTATTGGGGGGCAGGTGAAGGGTGGGATTTATTTAAAAAATAAGAAACCATCAACAGGCAAAATCATTACTGACAGTAGCTAATGTGTCACCTTGATACACAGACTTAGTCTGACATACTGAAAATGCTGAATCATTTTCTACTTGCATTTTCCTGAAGAACAAGAAGTCATAAATTAAGGTATCTTATGTATCAGGAAAACTGAACAAGTTAAAATATTCTTGGAATTTACGTAGTAATTCTTAAAATTCCAAAAGTAAAATCTTCTCACAAAAGAGTATTGTGGAAATAAATGAAAGACCATTTTGTCTTCTAAGGACCCAAGGGATATTTCTACCTGCAGGTCAGAGATCTTCAGCACTGCTGTACTCAGCCACACAGACAAAAGCTCAGCCTGGTAAAGACACTGCCCTCAGGAAAAGAAGCCATTCTCTTCTGATAATATCTGTACTCCACAGTTCTCACCAACACACCACACTGCTTAAATGTTACACAAAAAACATCAGCAGCAACACCAAAGCACTGAATCCTGGTTCTACAGAAGGCCCTACTGAATTAACCACAGTTCTTGTTACCAGGCTCTGGTTTAGGCCAGCTTGGTCTAGAGAGAGGGAGAGTCAGCACAGCTCGGGGCTGGAGCAGCTCCTTCAGCTGAGAGCTCCCAGGCAGAGCTGTGCAACAGCAGAGCTGTGCCAGGCCTTCACCTGAATCCAGCAAGCTTCAAGAGGGAGCCTGCATTGTCTGATCATGAGCCATCCCACTTGCACAAATGTGTTCAAAACATCTCTGCACAAAAGAGCCCAGGAAAGGATTCTTCTCCAGGACAAGGAATTACATAGAGAGCAAGGGCAGAGATGCTTAGCTGCAGGATAGAGCCAGTGCATATAGGTAAGGGATACCAGCAGCACTTTGGCCAAAGGCAAGGAATAAGAGGAAGCACATATGCTAAGGAGAACAGCTAGGGAAAATGAGATCTGGCTTTTGCTTTATATTTAGTGCTCAGACAGAAGTAGTTAAAACAAATTAAGCATGTGGCAGGACTAAAGCAGTGGAAACTAAGTATGATCTCCAATCGTGGTAGTATTTGGAGCCCAAGCACCTTTTAATTCTTCTTTTCAATCCTGTCAAAAATGGACTAGAAGATTGTCTGCCCTGACGCTCAATTTATATTTTTTTTCCTTGTGTGGTCAAACAAATAAAGTCACAGATTCAGCTTGTCAATAACTGATTAAAAATTCATCAACTATCTTGATCAGTGAACAGCTAATTGCAATGCTTGCTTTCACTCTCCCACAGCTGGAAGGAAACTTAAAAAGTCCACAGTATCATGAAAACAGTGACAAAGGCTAGGTGTAAAGAACCTGCTTCACCTTGCTGAAACCTCAGTATCTAAAAGTTAAGGAGGACAGAGTAAATCTGCTTCTGTACACAATGAAACAGGAGTTACACATGCATTTAATTAAACTAATTGCTCTTGCTTACCATGACACTTATCTGAAACAAATCATTAATGGTCTTCTGAAATAGAGCACTGTGATAAAAACAATTTCATTGTGAATGCTGCTGTGGGCACTGATAACTATTTGTAATGAGGAGCTGTATACAGTTGTGACTGGCATTGTTTTGTTTCATCACATAATAAAAGAAGTTGTGCATGACTGCTTTATTCAATTATGCATGAATCACAAACCTGTCATACCTCTTGCAGGCCACTGGGATTCCTGCAGACATACTTTTATATATAAATATTTTTAGCTCAACAGAATGAATTTCTTTCAGTTTCCTGGGCTTTATTCTTCTGTACTTAAGTTACCATGTCTGAGGAATTAGAACTGACAACAACCTGATGTGCAGGATGTGTATGTAGTCAATAATGCCCTGTATATTAATATTTGGAAAGACCATACAGTCATTACGCAATTCACAGTTCCAAATGCAATTAAATTTCATGAACTGCAGAAAAACATTCATAAAAAGTAGATAAGACTTTGGCATTTCAACTTCCTCCCCACTTCTACAGAGTAAAACATAGCTGCCAATGCCTTGTTCAGTCCCTGTTCAACACTGCTTTGTTTGCCCTATAAAATTCTCCAAATAATTTAAAAGCATTCTTCCAGAAAAACACCTTCAACATACTGCTACATTACATCATTCTTTCCTCCTCAGTATAAAGCCAAGGACAGACTTCAAACACTGAAAACATGATCTCTATGTCCCCTCACCTTAGTTTCTTTAGAGCCCTAAGAAATTAACTTGTCTTTTCATTAAGATAAAAGAAATTTGGTCAAGTGACTTTGTCACCAAAACCCCAGATTTTAAATAGGCACACTGTCCTCAAGACCATCATTGTGAGTCTTCCACACCAGTGCTCAAGGGACACAGTGCAGATAAAAGACCCCTCATCAAGAGATAAGGGAATCTCATTTAGATGCAGAAGTGAAATGGTAACGTTTTAAACCCAGCCTGTAACAGAAAACAAACCCCTCCAATACACTGCTTTAATTTGTTTCATCATATGCTTCCTAAGAAAATAAAAACCACCTTCCACTGAATAGAAACCATACTAAGACCAACAACTGCACACCACTAAATTAGGTGGCCTCACTTACCAAATAAGCAGGTCCTTTTTAACCAAACCTTAATTAAATATGGTCACCTAAATTCTTTTCTCTGAGCAATTATCAGACCTATCAACCTTAAGCAAAAGGAGCTCAACTGAGCAGTCTTTCAGATTTCAGACTCCAAGCTACTACTTAAAAGAAAGGAGTATTATTTCAATATGATTTCGTTGGTAACTACCTGGCAGTAAATTATTACAGGAAACACTAATTGTTTAATAACTGCTAATAAATTACAGTTCTGAAAATATAATATATAAACTATTAGGTATGCTAAACCTGTTACTTCCCTCACCAGCTCAGGCCCATTTTTTATTTCGGGATTCCACAGAGTCAAAGACACAGAAACAAACCACGAGGAGACACAGAGATGAGATGAGCCTTGTAAACTTACCCCTCCTGACAACTTAATGACCCTGACTTTGCTGCCGACATGGGGCCCATCACTAGCACTGTTTGTGCGCTGCATCACAGTCCTTTTCACCGCCGGCTTCTGCTCCTGGGGCCTGGCGGGGGCCGAGGCCACTCGAGCCGCCTGCGCCGTGGGCAGCGCCGCCGCCGCAGGTTTGCTCTGTAACGCTTTCTGGGGCGCCTGAGGCTGACTCGCAGGAATTGTTCTCGTCTGTCTCAGCTGCTTCACAGCCTTCATCTGCTGTCCTTGGTACTGCCCGTCCCCTGCGCCCTGGGGGAAATCTGTGGGTTTGGGGTGGATGTTTGCAACTACCGAGTCTTGCTTCCTAACAAGGAGTCTGTTTTTCACGTTGTGCCTGGTCTGCAAGCCGGAGTGGGGAATGTAGGGGCTGCCGTTGGTGGGGAACTCGGAGGAGTCCTCCTCGTGCTGCAGGTAGGACTGCTGGGAGCAAGGCTGCTGCTGCTGCTGCTGCTGTGCAAGTCTCTCCAGCAGCTCTCTCTTCCTGGCCCCAGCCTGCTGCTGCCGTCTCAGCTCCTTCTGCTTCAGGATCTCCTCTCTCAGGCGCTTCTGCTCTTCTATCTTCAAACGATACAACCGAGTTTCTTCATCCTCGTCTGGATACTACAAAGGGAAAAAAAAATAAATTAATTTATAAAATTCTAAACAGATGCACAGCTTGGTCAAAACAACATGCAATTGTTTCAGATGTAGAGCTTTTTAAATTTTCCCGGATACCAAAGCAAGGCTATTAGTGGAGTGCATCTGCTGCTAAGGTTTATTTGCTATTCATTTCAGACAAACAGCTCAAATCTGG
This sequence comes from Chloebia gouldiae, assembly GCA_003676055.1. Taxonomy (NCBI): domain Eukaryota; kingdom Metazoa; phylum Chordata; class Aves; order Passeriformes; family Passeridae; genus Chloebia; species Chloebia gouldiae. The sequence goes on along the minus strand of QUSF01000003.1, from coordinate 6,466,918 downwards.
TTTAGGACTTAGATATACTACTTCCTAGACAGAAAAGCTTTAATACCACTTGAGAAATCTGATCAGAATAAAAAAAAAAAAAAAAAAAGTTTTACAAATTGGAATTAATTTAAAAGTTTCCAAAACCAATTAAACTATTAATATAAGTCAAGATATCAAAATATGCTTCAAATAGAAGGTAACAATACAGAGGCAACCCACTGTCACATAGGTTTTATCTTGCTCTTTTCTGACAAAGTAACAAAAGGTAGGGTGGTAAATGACCTGAAAGGCCCTGATTAGAACTATTGATTTTTCTCACAGAATTTTAAGCCTGATCTCAAACTCATTTGTCACACAATAATTGGTTATAATGAACAGCACAAGTCAATCTCTCTGACCTTGAACTCATGCACTCTCTTCAGAATCAAAATGTTGCCAAATGCAGTGTTGGAATATTAATGGTATATAGAGAATGCCTTTAATATTCCAGCCCCGGGCCTCTCTGAAAGTACTACACACCACCAAATAACCTTCCTAAAGATTCTTCAATTCTGGAAGAACAGGTTCTTATGAAAAGCTGCATAAAAATGGACAAGAGTCAAGGAAATGCAGATTCTCATCATCCTGGAAAAGAAATCAATTGGCTTTCGCAATAAAAGCACATATATTTTTCAGAATTAGGAAGAATACTTTATTATATTTTCTCTTTTTAACCATTTGAAATATTTAAGTTAGACTTACAGAGAATGCTTACAAATGGTAATGAGCACAACCTGCTACTCAAGATGCATCAATCACTCCTAACAACAGCCTCTCCAAGTAACCATACTTTGCATGCTGGTGAATTAATTCATAAAGAGTGCTAAAATATTTCTCAAAAACTAAGACTCTGTGACGAATCTTTATGCATCTTGCAGCAACTGGGTGCAAACTGTTTTTGACACAGCTGCCATTTTTTAACATATATGACCTACATGTGTGACTTGAAGGCTTGAGATCTTTTTAATACTCCAGTGCTTTTAATCCTAGTGTACCCTAAAAATATCCCCAACCCAAGAAAAAACCCAGCAGAACAGATTCAGCCATAATGTTGATTCATGGATGTGAAAGCCCAGCAGGTCAGACCTGCACTTACAGCACCCAGATGCACAAATCCAGAATGATTGTTTCCTTCAGCTGTAGCTGCTTCTTCCCTGAGCAGGTATTGATAGGGATTATTCTCACAGTTACTAAAACCAGCTCATTGTCTCAAATTAGAAGTCCAATTACAACCATCTAATTAGCAGTCTAATTAGAAGCCAAAACAATGGCTAAATGAGACTAACCAAATTGCATTTCCAAAATTTGCATTTTTGTTTTAAGTATGGGTTGTAGTTCAGGGATGAGGTCTAAGACAGTTCTAACAGTTCTTTACATGAGAATGCTACATTCATCCTGAAGTTATCTTTATCTATACTTTGTGGAACATGGGGGTGATTAATAATCACTGTGACAACTAAATTAGAAGTTTGTGTTGATAGATGGTACAGAAACATACTTCTACAGGAGGAAACCCAGATATTTCATTTTGTCTTGACTACTGGAGATGCTGGATTTACAAAAAAAAAAAAAAAGAATAATATCCTTATGAAATACAGGGAAGGATTAAGACCCTTAAAAATAGTTTGCAAAGGATGAGAAAACATGTAAGCTCCAGCTAGGAGGAGGATGTGCTGCTATGCAGATCCTGATGCAATTAATAAAATTTTCAGTAATTTTCAGAGATACTAAGTATCACGATTACTATAATTGTTCAGAGGGAAAACTTGTTTCACTTAAATTAGTTTATTCACCTGCTTTGGTTTAGATCATAATATGCTACAATTTGTCTAAACAAACCTGATGGATGCCATGAGCCAATACCAAGTTTACTTTTGGAGGTAGTCCTGTAATTTTTTTTCCCCTATGTTCAATTGGAACATTGCAGCAGGAGTCTTCAGGAGACCACCACTTCTACCAGTGCCCTTTATTAAGAGGGATTTGCCTGCTCATTTTATCACCTAACAAGTTCTGAAGACCCTGGGAGACAGATCACGATGTGGCAGGCTCAGAACACCAACTCAAAGGCTGCACACAGCAGCACAGAGATGTGTGCTTTGCAGCACACAAATGAGTCCTGCCAGCAGACAAGGAATAAACATCCCCAGGGACTCTGACTAACACATTCCTGCAACAGCCCCTGGACAGACACACTGATTCCAACTATGCCAGAATTAAACACAAAACGATGACTGATATAAACTAGACATAAACTCTCTTTTTCTCTGCAGTTCAAAGAATGCTTAATAGAATATTCAGGCAACTTGATCTCAAATATAATCCAAAACTTTCCTTTCTGAACTAAACTTAAGAAATTAGTAATGATCCTTGGAAGTCATCCCTTCTTATAAGTTAAAATCAAGCATCAAGAGCCCTGAGGTTACATGACAACTGCAGATCAGTCTGTTAACAAGTTAGGGGTAGACCTAAATCCTTAAAAAGGTACTACTACTGTTAAATTCTAACCAAAATGCCTCCACAGCTAGAGGAAGATAATATAAAGACCCTGTGATGATTAACAAAATATCTCCATTAGAAGTCAGCTTTAACTCAATTTAGTTGTACAATGGCCCAACAGTACAGACTGAGAAGGACAGCAAATTCCTTATCAGGATGAAAACAGGGGCAGTTAAATCCCCTTCTCCTCAGCACTTGGAGCACCTTATACACACCATCCTAGAGACTGAGGGCATATATGTGATGTATAGTACATATCAATGACCTACAGTATGTAATAAGGACATTCAGCATATGGACTGGCAAGACAGGGTCAAGATGAACACAGGACACAATGCCTATTGCTAATGACTTCCATCCCATTAGTTTAATAAGCCCAGGATAGATTTCTCCAACAAACAACAGCACTGCCAAGGAAAAAAAGAAAAAGGCAAGGAAAGCAAGCATTTTTCCTACAGAATCAACTGGGAGAAAGTACAGATCCTTTGAAGTTCAAACCACTGTAATTTTCACATCCTGTGTCTGGAAGCAATGTTATCTGTCGGTGAAAAAGCAGAAAAACATGGAACAGCATTTTTCCTACATAAACTATTAAGCTTTATCACATGCTTCGGGTAGAAAACTCCCCAACATGAAGAAATGGTACACTGCACATGTATATGGCACCTCCTTTTACAGGAGGCTGCAAAGTACAAAAGGCCAGACATGCACTTGGTTTTGTAGGGGTGGCTTTTTTTCTGCCAGGTTTTGAGTTTGTTTTCTTTTTTTTAAGTGGAAATTCTCATCCATCTTTGAGCAGCTTTAACACAATGCATTTCACTGAGGTTTGAAGACAGACTGAGCCTTAGCAGGTTTTTCTCCTCCCTCAAGATCCATGGCAGTTTTGATGGAAAGCACCACCAGAAAATGTTACAGGCTGCTTTCCTGAATCTAGCTAAAGAGCACCAGCAAGAGAAGCAGCAGTCCCTCATCCTTCTGGGGAACCTAGAATGGCACTGTTGACTTAGGAAAAGACAGCAAGGACACACTCTAAATCAAGGGATTAAACTTTCTACTGAAATTTAAGTCCTATTACCAGTAGCTTGCTTTTCATGTACTGAATTAAAAAGAAATAAACCCACGCCTTTTCAGAAGTCTGCAGGATTAATTGCCAATTAATATAACTAAATGCTGAGTCATAAGAACTAGACAGTGTTAATGTTCTGGCTGGCTCCCAAGGAACAAAAAAGGAATCATACAACCAGGATCACTTATGTGTCTCAGTAAAATGGGTGCAAGAACAGAGCAATCAAAATGGTTTGATTTGTGGCATAAACACAAATCTATTCAGCAGGTTTGTCTTCATTTTTTAAGCTGTAACATTTAAAACATAAGAAGCTAAAATAATTTGTCTAAAAATTCACGCCAATTGTTTGCAAAAGGCACAGCCAGATCCAAATTGCATAATTTGGTTGCTTGTGTTCAAAACTACAAAATATCTGAATTAAAGGCTACCTATGTATACACACTGTAAATTTCACATTGCTGATAACATCAGCTCCTGAACCCGAGGAAGGTATGAGACACCCTACAAAGCAGAGGCGCTGCACATCTTGGACAAACAGGGAGAGAGTGAAGAACAAGGTTACAAGTTACTCCAAGAAGCACACGGCCCTCTTGCTAATTTCCAGCTGGAAACAAAAACTGTGATAAGACTCTTCAAAGCACAAGACAGGAGGCACCATTACAAAAATTTGGAAGACAAGTTATTTAAACTGGAGAAAATTCTACAATTTTTCAGGTAGTTCATAACTAAAAAGATGAAAATATTCAGATACATCTGATCTAGTAATTTAGTGCAGCAACTCTTTTCCATATTGCAAGCTTTGTTAGAAAAGACAGCAATATAAAATCCAACAAAATATTCACAATTTACTGGATTTGGAAGAACAGAACACAAGGGTTTTCTTTCAGTACATCAAGGACATTATCCCAAATGAAAGTACTAAGATCAATACATCAATGACTACGCAGTGCTCTACTGATTTGCCTCCTGTTCTGAGCTCCAATATCCATTTCTCCTAAAGACACACCACTTTTCTCCATTCTCGCTGTTCTTTAAACTCAAAAATGCTTAATTCTGCCTTAATTCCTCTAATCCTAAAATGACTTCAACAGGAGCAGAATTAGGCCCACATCATCCAGATTTTCCTATTTCAATGACAAAATGATGTTTCAGACTAAGGATATACAATTTAAATCCTGGGGAGTAAAAGCTATTCTGAACAGGCATTTAAGGCAAGTATTTTGCAGCCTCACAGGAACAGGAACACAAGCATTCTATTAACATACAGTTTTAATTCTTCTATTCACTCACATTGCAAACCTTTCAAATATCTATATTTAGGGTGAGCAAAACCTCTAACAGCCAATATTGCTGTATTTTTGGTGCTTCCTGAATGATAGGCCACTCATAAATACAGCCACTGACTCTTTAGGAAGAAAGATGCAAAGAAAAGTCTTAATTTTCCAGTTGAAGACACTTGGAAAATAACCTGCCCAATTCAGTTATGTGCCATACAGCTAGAAAAGGTGACAGAACTTAACTCTTTCTCATCATCATCGAAAGCAAAAGAACAGGATGAAGTCGGCTAATTACAAGAAAAACACACAAAAAAGACTCCAAAACATTATAATCTGCCTAAGGAGAGATAGTAATAACCTACACTACAAAAACAGTGAAGAAAATGATTAAATGCTTGTGAATGAACGTTTTTAGTGCAGCATTCCCATCTGTAAGAGTGACAATAAGCAGCAGCAGTGAACAAGAGCACTGCAGTGGCACAGCAGAAATGGGACAACAGCCACTACACTGCTTGCAGCAGCAGGCTCTGCTCCAGGTGTGCTTTGGAAGGACAAGGTTCTCCTAATGCCTGCCAAATATAACTACAAGGGCTTTACTAGGAGACTTCATTTGTTCCAAGACAACTCTTGTTTTTCATCCTGCTTTGCAAAAACTTGTATAAAACAGGTGTCAGAATTTTTTCAATGACAGTATTGACAGAGAAATAGAAAGAAAATTTTATTTGTAATACACCTACAATTCACACAGGTAAGATTAGCTGGTTTGATAACTACAGGCTAGAGTATGTTTAAAATGTAAAATGGAGACAAGATGACCACTTTGGGGTTGTTTGTTTAGTTTTCTATTTAATTAAATTTTTTAAATTCTTATATTCTTCTAAATACTGCCAGAGATACTTTGGAACTAATGACTTAATTTTCATATGACTACACTACAGAATAACTTCAAGATATTTTAGATGGGGAGGCCTGTGGCTGATTTTTCAAGACTAACCTTACTAATGGCCTGAAAGAAAAGGCTTCTTTATGAGGCACTGCATTTGCATTTTCTGTGACTGAAATTATTCCAAGAGACTGAATTGAGGGGAAAGAGATTACTTAAATATTTTTTCCAAAAAAGGTGAAAAATTAAAAAGCTAAAAAAAGGATTTTTTTTTTCATTTCCATAGAAATGCAAGTGCACAGGAGGTCAAACACTGATAGCTTTAGGTTTCTTTTGTGCCTCATTTATGGAAATTAGTTATGACCATCCCTAATTCAAGAACAGGATGAAAAGCTAATCATGAGCAGCTTAAAAGGAAGACAGCATTATCACAATTATAGCTTTCAATGGTTGTTGAAGAAATCCTGGTCCTTGAGACAAGATTCATGGTTAACTATAACCATGAAGATTTACAGTTCTTCACAGAATAGCCTGAGAGAGCACATAGGGTGCATTTAACCATCATGCTCTGGATATAAAGAGCACCATCAGTCAAATCCTACCCACTCTCTCAAAGAAACAGAGCTCATGGAAAGTCTTCTCCAGCTTCCAGATCTGTGCAGGGAAATGGTCATCTGTTCACAGGACATGATCCAGTGAAGCTCAAAACACTGGCATCTGGTTTTTTCAATTGCACAGAATACTAGCAGAGTAAACAGCACCACTTTCTCCAAAATGGAAAACTTAAAAGCAGCTCCTCTTTTCCCTTACATGAAAAGGTTTCATAAAAAAAGAGATTTTCTTCTTCAAGAGCAAGAAGCTCCATGGACAGCATAGCTATGATCTCCTGCATGAATGCTCAAGGCCTAGTAGAGACTGAAGAGCCTAAAGGAAAATAGCATGAGGAAGACAGCTCTCCAAATAGCCTTCTTTTTTCCTCTGAGCCACACAGCATCATACAAAACTACAGAGAAGGCTTTCAGACTTAGAAGAATATGATCACCTGAAAATATATTATAATTCCCAAAGATAAAAATGGGCAAAAAGAGCATTTCTGAGATTTGTATCACTGATCACCTTTACTCAAATTCTGCCTTTTCCTAGAAAAATGACAACTTCTCCTGCAAAACAAATTCACCACAGCCTTGCCGACCTTCCAGACCTTTTATGTCAATGGAGACTATTTCTGCTGTTGCAATAAAAGAGGAAAGCACAATTCAGAAGGGAGGCCTCTAGTGGCACCAAAATGTATTTGGTGGATAATACATTAAGTGTGCTTTCAGTTCATAAATCAGACTATAAAAGTTTTTTAAAGATGGGAGTTTTCTTTCTTTTGGTTTGTTTTTTGATCTTTTGTTTAAACAAAAAAAAAACAAACCCTTACCTCTGGTTCACATTTTCCTTCTGGCTTTGCCTGGCCCACTGGAGTGATTGCTTTAGCTTTCATCTCGGGCCGTCCCTGGGAGCTGGCAGCAGCGGGGCCAGCCTTGGTGGCAGCCGCGGTGCTGGGGATGGGTTTGACCTGAGCAGCCGGGGCGGAGCTGCGGCGGCTGCTGCTCATCTCCATGGCGTGGGACGGGGCTATGGGCAGCTCGCGCAGGTTGCTGTTCCTGGGGGCAGCCGACTGCAGCTGCTGATTGGAACGCTTGACTATATTCTGTGATGGGGTACTCTGAAAAGAAGAAAGGAAAAGAAATGCGGACTCCCACCATAAACCAGGCTGAAGTGATTTCGGTTTCACATTTTCCTGATTTAGTTCAGTTTGGGAAAACAAGCTTTGTGAAGAGGCACAATATTTTTAACGTCAGGAAAAAAAAATACAGAAATGAGAACATTTTAATAACCTTTTTTTTTAATTAAAAGCAAAATTTAATCTCACTTGTTTAACACCATTCTTAGAAACTGGATTCACTTTCCTAATCAAAGCAATTGTGCTAAACTATAGTTATATTGTCTTGAGCAGTGCTCCAGGCTGTTGTCCTACCCAACCTATAAAGCAGCAGCATAGGCTGCATTGGAGGAAACTCACAAGACAGGAGAGGCATTATCTGAACTAGAAAACTGATCAGCAGCAGTACAGAGAGGCCTTCAAATCAAAAGAGTGTCACTGAACTGGGCTCCCACACAACTACAGATGACCAGCAGTTGTAAAGCCTTAGAAAGCAAACCTATCTTTCACATCCCCTTCATTGCTAGTTCTTCGGCAATTGAAACATCTCCTATTGGACCCAAATCAAAAAGAACACTGGAGACCAGAGGAGAAAAGAAAGATATACGTGGTATTTTCTAATGTAGATTATAAAATGATCAAGGCAGAAAATTAGCAAGAAATGGTAAAAGGAGAGGAAAGAGCAGGAAGGGAATAAATAGAACTGAAAACCCACGCCGAAACCTGTGCTTACATGCCTGCTACTCATGCAGGACATGGACACATGTGGTACTTACATGCCTTGGCTTCATTGGACCCTGTCGTGGCTGACACTGCATCCTGCTGTTATTTGGCTGCTGCTGTGTGGCTTGCATGTGAGGCCTGAACTGTGGCTGGTTCATGGGCATCAGGGGCTGTGGAGGCCCTTGGAGATGGTGATGCTGCTGCTGCTGCTGGTGATGGTGCTGCGGTTGCTGCTGGTGATGCTGCTGATGAGGTTGAGGTTGTGGCTGAGGCTGTAAAGGAGGATGCATAGGACCCTTCACATGAAAAAAAGAAAAAAAAGTATTTTAGTTTCAAGGTAATAAACTCCAGAAAAGCAGCTCCAGCCTCTCAAGTCCTTAGAACTATAAGCAGCTATGAAGCAGGTTACACTAAAACCATACAGAGGAAAGAACAGACCAACCGAAGCAGTGCATGGTCGTTCTAAGGCAACAGTGAGGTAAAAACCCACCAGAAGAATTGGCGGGCTCCCGCCCTGCACGCGGCGCCTGCCGGCCCCCTGCACAGCCCAGAGCGCGGCCCCGCTGCCGGCAGAGGGCGCTGCCGCCCCGGCCGGGCTCCGCCCGCTCCGCCCCGCCGAGCTTCGGCCGCGCCACTCCCCAGCCCGGTACCTGCATGCCGGGCTGCGCGTGTGGGGACAGGAAGGGCTGCCCGGGCGCCTGCAGGAACTGCTGCCGCGGCGGGATGAAGGGCCGCGGGGCGGCGGAGCCCGGCTGGTTGAAGTGCAGGATGCCCACCGGGCCCTGCGGCTGCATGCCGGGCCGCACCGGCCGCTCCCGGGGATACACCGGCTGCTGGCCCGGCTGGTTGAAGGCGGGCCCGGGCGGGCTGAACGGCATCGGGCTCTGCGTGGGAACGGGGTGGGCGCTGTTAAGGAGCGGGGGAGGCGGTGGCGGCGGGGGGCTGCGCTGCTCAAACAAGGGATGACCTGGGAACCTCGGATCTGCGGGAATGAGAGAATTGATTCCATTACAACCTTCCCGGGACATAAACGTATTTCAGAAACATAGAGCTCTAGTCTGTCTTGGAAAGTAACCTGAAATTTGCAGAATGAAAACTGTACGGGATGTTTCAATTATAGGAGCTACCCTCAAGGTTATGTTTCTCTTGTTCCTGTCACTTGTGTATAAAAGGAAATGATCCTTGAAAGACCAGCACAACTGGTACTCTGCTGGAATCAGCAATACCTTTTGGAAATTGTACTTTAATCAAGTCAATAAAGGATTCCAGCGATTATAGTTTAAACCACAGAAGAACTCAAAGCATTGACACCATTTGCTGACCAGTATTTAGCACATTTTTACATACTGTACATGTGTAAATTATTTGCAAAATATTATATATATATATACACATTACATATATGTGGTATAAATAGAAATATGAACTTTCCTTCTCTTTTCTTTGCTAGGCTGTATCATTTTATCTAATCTTAAGAAATTTCTTACACTAGACACACAGTCCAAGCAGTTTAAAGAGTTACAAGAAGAAACCCATGTGTATGGAGAGTACTTGTTATCCAAATTATAAAAAAGTGCAACAACTTCATTGTAACAATCACTTAGATATTAATTTGGTGTCTATATAAATATCCAGATTCATGACAGTTACAGGTGAAGACATCTAAAACAAGGTGAAAATCCACATCAAAAGAAGTAGAAATATACCAGACAACCAGAATTTCTGCCATGTACCAGCCTGACTACATCAAATGGGATCTTCCAGCCTTCAGGTTCTTCTGAACACTTCACATTGTGGGATATGCAGTCACATTACAATAGGGGGGTGTTAATTGTTAATGGGATTGAAAATGCTCACCTGCTAGGAAGAAAGGATCTCTGTCCTGAGGAGGTGGAGGAGGGAGTGGTGGAGGTGGTGGGGGTGGCCCTCTCCACTGGTCCTGGATTGGCAGCCTTGGAGCTTGGGAGAAGTTGGTAGGAACTGGTCCAGGTGCATGCTGCTGGAAGTCTGGAGGGCCCTATTTAATAAAGCACAATTAAAATTAAGGCAACCATATCGAAATTTATGTACTGTCTGCTATAATTTTTTCTCTCAAAAATACAATTGCTGTATGAATTATCTCCTATCACCTGTACAAACTGACAACCTTTACTGAGTCATTCCTTCACAATGGAAGATATATTAAACTCAAGTACAGTATTTTGAAATGAATTCACAATGTTTTAATAATCACTAGCACCACAGGAATGCCATTTCTTCTCAAGCTTATTGAAATCCATGCAATTATTGACCTTCTTTCCCATTAATCCAAAAAAAAATCTGTATGTCTACTTTAGAAGACATTCCTGACATTTATCTTCATAAACCATACTATTCTTCATTGTCAATTTAGCACAATGTAATCTACAGAAGAGAGCAGCTTTACTTAAAAAAAAAAAAGGGGGGAGAAGGACAATTTATGACATCCAGAAAATTAAAGAAGTCATCTTTCTAAAAGAATTAAGAGGAGAGTAATATTTCTGGCTATTCACAGTTTAGCATCTGAAGCATTTTAAGAAAGAAAATTTTTTACTCTTTCTTCCAGTAAGGCATTGGATTTTTTTCTTTTTTTATGCCTTTGTATATGGCAGGAAGCAGTATGTTAATACAAAACCAGAACTCTGCAGAAGACACATTTAATGAGTAATTCACACTAGAATTTTTTCTTTTGTATCAAAAGTTGACAAAATACATTGGCAACCTCTGATATACAGAGTAAGCTTTGCTTCACATAAATTATATTCTCAACAGTTTCCTCATTATGTGAGTAAATCAAGTAAGTATTGAAAATAATCTGTGAACATCCCTGCTTTCTATAAAGATTCTGAAATCAGGGGACGGGATCTGTTCTGTCTAGATGTGATGGTCACCTTGAAGCTTAAAACTTGTGTTGCTGAAGACAAGCTTTTCAAAACAGATTTCAGACCAAAAGCTCCCTGCTAGACTGAAGTATTGTCATGAGGAAAGGACCAAACAACGAAGCTGCAGTAGCTTGTCTTTTATCTCTTGAGTTGCCCTCACCAAGGGAATGCACAGTCTCACCCTATCATACTTGTACTGCACAAAGACCGGAATTTTAGGATAAGAATTTCTCACACAGCAAGAATGACCCTGGAGCATACTCAAAATCAAAGCTGCACAAGACAGAGCTGCTTTACAGACTTCTACCAGCACAGTACAACTGGGATTGGCAAAATCCAAATAAGGAGATGAGAAGCACCAAGGATCAGATCCATTATTAAATCCGTGGCCTTCCTGAAATACCTGAATGAGGATATGTGAGATACCAAGACCTCCTATTTGGGACCAAGACTGTGACTACTTATTTTATGTCATTATGCAGCCATCAACTGTAAATACATTATCATTCCTAGAGATTAAAGGGTCTATATCCCTTTGCCAGTGCTTCCAGTCAGCCAGTCTCCTGTGGGTATTTCATTTAGTGAAAAGACATTATATTACACTCAAGCATGACGGTCCTCATAACATACACACTGTTTGTAGGAGGCGCTCTACACTTCTGCAAGTGAACAGTCACAATATTCCTGCCACCTTGGAACTGACTACTGCCTTTGAATTTCACAGTCTGTCTGCAAACAACAGCACTTGGAGCAAGATGGAGCTGTTTTGGATGGAAAAAAGTGACATTTATTTGTTCCATAAAACCCTTTTCAGGCTTAGCTGAACAAGGATGTTGAATTGCTCTGCCTTTCCCTTGTGTTGAGTGGGACAGCACTGGCTGCCTGTCAAAAGATCAACTGAACACAAACCTTGAGGATCCTCACCCTTCACTCCCAAACTACACATCCAGCAACAGGAGCTGCAGCAACTGCACACATCCAGCAACTGCACACAGGAGCTGCCAGAGCTACTTTCAAAATAAGGTTAGATGCATTCCCTCATCTCAGAAGCTTTGGTGACAAAAGACAATTTCTCCAAGTATTGCTTTTACCGCAATCCCAGGGAATACACAGCCCTTCCACATGCTGCACATCACTGAGAGGCACCCAGCTGAGCAGCTCATGTTTAGCTATTTAGTTATTACTTTACCAGTGGATAATGCATAAGGCCATTGCAACAGGAGCATGGGAGAACCCAGCTCAACAGGGCACTTGCACACAAGATGGATCTGATTTACAGCACACAGTCACATGCTCATCCTGCATCTCGGGACAGAGCATGGTCTTGACAACCTTTTTTCCCCATTTTCAGAGAGCCTGACTCAGAAGCTCTCAAATTCCTCATAGTTTTCCCTAGACATATGCCTACACATATCTTAGTAATTTGTAAAATAGCCAGCAAAAAATAAATTATGTGGAAACTTACTGAAACCTGGGCTAATAAATCTTAAGTGTCACATATCTGCCACCCGAGCTGAAGAACTGGCAGCAGCAATGATCTGTCTGGGCTTGGTTCCAAGCACCAAATGGCAGTTCAGTGATCATGGCCTCCTCTACCTGCTTCTTCCAAACTTGATGTACTCTGCCCTGGTTGAGGTAACAGATCCTTACCAGTCTCTCCTCTCACTCCCAGACTTCAGTTTTAGTGCTATGCTGAAAGGCAACAGGCTTAGGCTACAAACTAAGCAGCCATTTCTGTTTCTGAACCACATTTGTAACCTGGTCTCAAGCATCTCCCTCAGTATTAATTCCTGGCTAAATTGCCCAGTTTGCCTTTTTGTTCTTTTGGTCCTGCTCACTCCTTCAGATACATTCTCTCATCCCCATCATGTCTTTCACTCTGGACACTGGCTCCTAATCCCAGCATGGCTCCAGCTTCCCAGCTTCCAGACTCCAAGCTGGTGGCCTTGTGTTGTGGCAGCTGGTCATGAGCTCCTACTTGCCCCACTCAGCCCCTGATTTCCTTGCCTGTACACTTACACCAGGCCATCTCCCCTCTTTTTCCTGGCAGGAAAGCAGCAGGCACAGGTTGAAAATAATCCAGTATGTTTATTTTAAATAAATAATTTTTTGTACCAGCCTTCCCTCTCCTGCCAACCTGTACCCTCATTATTATGCCCAGATTTGTCTCTTCCTAAAGCAGTCCTGAATTGCAAATGCATGGAAAGTCCTGTTGAATTTCACACAGCCCTCATGTACTGAAACATCCTCAGCGTAGCCAAACTCAATTTTCTTCCCTGGAAACTGAGCAATAATAAAACACTTCTAAATAACTCACTTGGGCACAAAATATTTTTCGACCAATTCAGCTTTGGAATGAAAATATATTTGGAAAATTTCAACCAAAAGGATTCAAAATGAGACCAGCAACCAGCACATCATCTTGGTTTGGGCCACAAAGATCTGTTAGTATTGCACACACTGAAAGCAGCTTTATATTTCCCATCATAAAGAAACAAACATTTATGACATAAGCTTTAGGTAAGTTTTAGAAATGAGTAATACAAGGTCATTTTAAGTCTAAGAAAGCTCACATTTAAAAAAAATAATTATATTATAGTTTATTTACCAAAAAAACCCATGAACCAATAACCAGCAAGACATTTTACTGTTTAAATTAGTAGTAATGCTGATTTCAAGTTCCCTGTGATCTCCAGTACCTAAGGTGTCCATCCATCTTAAGCAAAACATTTAGTGTCTTCTAAACATCTGCATTGAGTTAATACAAAATATCCAACTGTTATCCAAAATCTGGTGTCAAAAATCCCAACAAATGCTCACTAAAATAAATTAAGGATTTTTTTCTCTAGTTAGCAGTATATGTCATATATTACATGCTGCAACACCAGTTTGGGTCAAAGTAACTCTCAGAACAGTCTAAGAAAGAACAAGAAGGAAATATCTGAAGTTTGGAACTCTTCCTATTGGCTTCTCTTTTTTCTGTCCCTAGCAGTGAAGAACTCTGGGGTTTTTTCCACTTTTTAAGATTCCAGATTCACTAACAAATATCTACTTATTTGATTGCTGAGCAGATTTCAACTTTGTGTCTGACATTTGGAAAAACTACTAAATTATGACTGATCACATTTCTTGGCTGATAACCAAAGGCCAATCATGCAAAATTAATTGCAAAGACATTTGTTATTTGCTGAAAAACGAATTACTAATGTTTGCTTCTAAAAAAAAATAATTAGGTTGATTCTTTCCTTTCTTACAGCCATGATAGACTGACCTCCACTTTTTTTGTAAACCAGGTTTGCTTCGATATCCCTAAAGATAAAAACTTCTGCCCTAAATAACAGTATAAACAGGGAGGGGGAAGCTGATATTTTCACATCTTACATTGCTGAGATTTTTCTTCTGAAAAAGCTCCCAGGATAATTCCAACAGGAATTCAGTTGTGCAATTGATTCATATCACACACTACATGTGAAACTAAAACTCTAATGTTCAACTACTTCCAGATACACATTAACTGTTTTTTAAAAAGAAAATACATAAACTCTGATGGGCATTTTTCTAATTATGAGGTCTTCGTCTATTATTCTCAAATGACATTACATTTTTTCCAATTCCATAGAAACACAACAGTATTACCACTTCAGCTTTTATTTATGTCAAATTCCAATTATCCTAAAAACAGTACAAAGTAATAACACAGTTCTCCATTGCTTAAAGCTTTTTGAGGGTGGGCTTGTTTTTTTGGTGCCTTTTTTTTTTTTTTGGTGTGTTTAACAGTAGTTAAACTACAATTTTAGTAGTGGATTATTTTACCATTAATGTTAAACTCTACATTCAGCAAGTATTTGTTGCTAATAACCCCCAAGTGCCCTCTGGTATTTGGTGGAAAAGACCACTCAGAGCTATTTAACTTCAAAAATTAATGAAGAGCAGGTGCAAAAGCCAGGTTTCATAATGGCCTAGTTTTGATAAAATAAGCATACTGTAACATAGATGCATAATAAATCTTTATATGCACAGTAGTTACTCCCATTTTTCATGCTTTTGCTATCCGGACAGTTTCAAATTACACCCAACTATTCAGTACACACATCAGCTAAGAGTCCCTGCAAAAAAACCCATTTTAACTATTACTTTACCATTATTAAATCTTTCAGGAAACTTCCTTACTCAGTGTTCAAAACATTTATTTTTAAGCTAACAGGTTCTAACCTAACAAAAGAAAATTGAAAATTCATGTGATCAGCCACGGCTCCAAGGTTCTACATCTCAGTCCAACACTGGGGTCAACTCTAACACTGAGGGAAAGGACAAAAATTTATGTGCCTTCCCAGTGAGATCCCACAAGGTTGGTTCACACTCATACAGAAATGGTTACCATGACAGCTACCAAATGTCCATAAGAATGACCCAGCAGAAGTCTGTATCTTTGGCTGTTTTGAAGGACAGCTCTGAACTCCACAATTTAATTTATCCTTGTGCAATTTTATTTTGAAAATTCAAGATGAAGTAAAGGTGGTGCATAAGAATATAAGACCTAAGGTCTAGAAGGAAATTACATTGGAAACAGGATTCTGTGTAGATTTCTAAAGAGAACACAATCACAGACATTTCAGAAATACTTCAAAGGAGAAGATAACACCATAGTGAAGTGCTACTGACAGTTATTTTGTCTTAAATCTTTGATTTTCTGATGTTTACTCTTACAAAAAAATGTACCCACTCTTCCTCCTACACACACCATAATTTACTGCACTTCAGACTGACATTTTTATACAGTTCTGAATAACTGCAGGTTGTACAATTTCCCCTTTTACTGCTTTCAATTATTCAACATAGCTAAGGCATAACCTACACCTTATCAATCACTTTTGGAAAAAAAAAGGCAACACCAGCTTGTGTCTACAATTCATTAGAGTTGTGAATAGCTCATTGAACATGACTTTCACACACTCATGCAATCCCACCTTCTGAAAGAACACGAGATAAGGTTACTTTAATCCTTTCAAAGAACTGCACTATTTTGCCTTCCTTTTATCCCTTTAAATATCCTTCCTAGTTAAGAAATTAACATTTTCTCTCATACAATTCTTACACAAATTGTACTTTTACTTTTCTGCATCTCTTGTTAATTACATGATGTTATCTCCAATAATCTATTCATGAAGTACAGATAACTTTGGTTACCAATAAAAGGGAAAACTTAGCATAAATTGCTTAGCACAAAGTTAATCTTATAAAGCAAGGAATAAAGAGGATCTAACAGCTATTATATGATTTATCAGCCTCTCTAAAAGGGTCACTCCACTTTCTTCATGAGACTAATTAAATACCTTAACAATGTCATTGAAACATCATGAATCTTTCAATAAAACACACCCTGCCTGTACAACATGTTTTCATTTATTAATCTCACTTAAAATGCAAAGAGCTAGGAGAACCCCACTGACAGTTAAGCAGGGCCACTCAGTTAATTCTTCTTATATGGTTTAAATGGAAAGAATAATGACCACTATAACCTATGACAATTAAAACTATAGCCATCTGTCACAAGATGTTAATCCTCTTATTTCAGCAGCCCCCAGACTTTTCAAAAAGCTTTCCTAAACTGCTACCTTCTGTGCAAGAAACTGATTTTTCATCCTCTTGTGTAGGAAACCCTGCTCATATATCTTGGATATGGTTCAAAAATTTCCAAGTAGAAATATGTATCTGTATCTTCCATGAAATATGGGTCTTCAAGTTTCTTTCTTTTAGTACTTTTAGTTTGCACAGCATACAGAAAGGAATGACTCATGCAAAAATTTTATTATAAAATTAATTTTTATACTTTTTGAATATAGCTTCAATGATTGAGTATTGTTCTTCTGATGTCTATGACAATCATGTAAGTCCATCAAGATGAACCTAAGCCTAGCAAGCACCATGGTTTTCTCAAAAGATTTAGGATAAGATCACCTAATATAAAAGACACACCTTGAATTCATGCCAATCATGGACAAGAAAGTTCAGAGTGCCCACAGAAGTCCAGACAGGAGTTTTATGTTACCCATATATGGAGTCTTTTCAAAGTTACTGGAATATATTTTCTGAGGGGAAAACATATACAGATAGCCAAGCACTGGATCAAGTCTGTGGACTGCACAGAACCTTGCACTGCAGGCAGACTAAGAGAGAATGGGTTGATATTTTCAACTGAGCTGAAAATAATTTTTAATATTAAAATGTACCACACAACTTGGACAAGCTTCTCTCTGACACTACACAACTCCAAGAGATACTCAAGAGTGTTGGGAGGCTTAGGCAGAAGTCCAGGTCATCTGTAGGAGAAATCACCAATGCTCTACTTCACTGCTCAGTGTCTCAAAGTAGAATTCAGCCAACATGGTGAGCCCATGGCAAGGAAAGGCATGGAATCATCAGTTATTTAAGCCAACTCATGATCAAATAGCTAAAATAAGTAATACAGACAATGCAAACAGAGATGGGCATTCCCAGCAGACTGACAATCCCTAACAGTTCAGGAGACTAAAGCTAAAAATTAGAACTATTGTATACCAAAAGTGTCCCTTTTCACCAAGTTTCAGGGCATCCCTGCAATACATCCAGCAGGAACAGATTCATGTTGCACATGAAGACAAAAACACTCCCAACGTCAGTGTGTTTGTAAGACAAGCAACAACGCAGATGGGCCCATAAGCAACCACTTCTCCACAGGAGGACTTCTGCTTCAGAGAGTCCTTAATGAAATACAGACATAGAAAATGTACTGTAACAAGATCCCAAATTTCGATTTAAATTCCTAATTTAAAGTGCTGATGTGCAAAAAAAAAAAAAAAAACACACTCCCATCCATCTATTTGGTATGGGTGAAGGAAGAGTGAGTGCCTCCAGCAGAGCCAGGCCATAATGAGAAACAGTGTGACAGACAAGCTGTTGCCACTTGCACAGACTGAAGGGAAGAGTAAACCCAAACCTCTCAAACCACAAACCTGAGGAAGTTCTTTAACACTGAATTCTTAAATTAATTCATCTGGAAGATTCCGTTTCACATAAGTTTGCAATCCCCTGCAGGAATGGGGTGTTGGAAGAGCGCATGATATTTGTTTGGTGCCCTCTAACTTTTAAGGTTAAGTACAACACAAATAAATTGGGGAAAGAGTGTAAGAGACATTAATGTCATTTAGAACAATGAACTCTCCCTTGAAAGATAAGGATTTCATAATAATTTAGTAAAAGACTGTAAAATCCTTGTGCGTAGTTTCTGTGCTGAAAGCTAACAGTTTTATGGATGCATAAAAAAATTAGGAACCCCTCCTGTTGTAGGAACTAACGAGGTAAGATCTTTCCCTTGGACTTTGAAGAAACTACTCCATGGAAATATAATCACGGTGTTCACGTGTTATCTTGGTGGCCTGCAAGTCACTAACAATTAGAAACAACTTGAGGCTTCAACTAAACTGGATCATGAACATCAAACTCAAGATTTCTATATTCCAAGCTTCAAGTTGTGGTTACAATTTATTTAAAATCTGAGCACCTCAGTGGGACCTGGGGATGATGCTTCTCTCTTTAACAAGACATGGTCAGGCTGCTACCAAAAAAAGTCAAGAAGCAGCCAGCTTTATAGAAAAGAAAAATGAGAATTGCTGCTAACCCAGACTTTGAAAAGGATCTGATTACTTAGTAATCAAATAACTGGGTTGATGATCTTTAGTTCTGTTAGGAAATCTCATTTTGAGATGTTCTGCACATCTCTGACCTTACAAACACATTGAGGTGAGAACTTCACATACTCAAGAGTTCCCAATATGCCTACAAGTGCTATTCATTCATTGGGTAGAAAGGCCTGAACATTTTCATCATTTTTGGGTATCCTACAGTCAACCCATAACATCTCTCTGAATTGCCTTATTTTATTGTAACAGTAGTGACTTCCTGCTTTATGATAAAGTTAAGCATTTTCACTTTCACATTCTAAAGAATTAGCAAGAACTGAAGGCACAGAAGATGAACAAATATCAGTTTATAGATTTACTCTTTTTCATATTGTGATGACACAAAGTACTGAGTTATCTTTTAAAAGGACATTTTCTCATCTCAGTGAAATAGCTTAAGATAACTATACTATCATCTAATACTCTCCAGTATTATAGTAGATACATTCTAGTTCTCTATTCAGTGTTTAAGCTCTGGATTACTCATACAGTATTGTACTCAGTAGACTGTATATTTTAATTGGATTTCTTTACAAGTCTTGATTCCTGCAAAGTAATTCTTTAACAGTGCTTAATTAACAGCAAAAAAGCACATATATAAAGCATAATACTTTTCCCCTCTTTTTATCTTTGTATTGAAAAAAGTTTGTGCTTTGCTTACAATAGTTTTCTTTTTTTAAAGCTTCACATTTCATTCACAGAAATATACAAAAACCAAAGTACAACCTATATAGCTAGATAAACAAAAACTTTTTTACTGTAAGGCTGCCTGAGCACTTCCACCATCCTTGGAGATATTCAAAGGCTATCAACACGTGTTCCAGGGCAACTGGCTTCAGGTGGCCCTGCTTGAGCAGAGGAATGGACCAGGTGACCTCCAGAGGTCCCTGTCAAACTCAGCCATTCTGTGATTCTGTGTTTAGCAGCTACTAAAGATGAGATTGAAGAAAATCTACCATCATTAACACAGAGGGAAAAAAAATCTACAATACTGGTTCTCCTTGGCTGTGCTAAACAGCAATCACCTTACAGAAAGATAAATGACAGTAAAATATAAAAGCACAAGTTTTCTGCTCCATTTTACTGTCTACGGAGCACATGCACACTGGAGCCAACATGACAAGTTAAAGGGTTACTGCATTTAGAAACCAGCTATTTCTCTCTTATTTAATAGCTGTTACCATCATGTTTAGCTGCTGCTGCTCCTCCTGCAGATGGGAATTCATTGATATGATTAAATTTGATGGTATGATAATGTATGGTAATCGTGATTAATCAGAAGCCCACTAGCAAATGGAGGATGTTGGGTATTATGTCACCTGCATTTTAAACTGCATTCCCTCTATGGCAGCCTGACAATACTTGACAGCTGGAGCGATCTCATGCTGCATTTGCTTGCTACTACTTATAGATCTGATAAGAGAAAGTGCCCATCATTCCTTCACTATCTTAAGTGCTGTAATTACAGAGCTTTGCAGTCAAGTTGTGAAAACAGTACCTGTTAAAAACCAAAGCCTTTTGCTAGCTGCTGAACAAGCTCTGTCTCACATCTGCAAGGGCTATAATCTGAAAGAAATGTAATTTGATGCAGCAGTCTCATTCAAACATGATTTGCATGAAATTCTGTGTAAAGCAGTATCCAAGAAATGCCAATCAACACCACCTGATACCATGTATTCTGTTAAATGGAAACAAAATGCTTTCTACACTACCTGTGATCTGCCACCACTACACAGCTATAGAGGGAAAATTTCATTTACTGTTACTCATTATAGTGAAGCCATAGCTAAAGCAAAATAATTGTAAGTAAGAGAATCATTTTCACAGGTGGTTTTTTATTTCCATTAACAGTTTGTCTCCTACATACCTACTGCTGCAAACATGCACAGGTTACTAAATATCAGTTTAAAATGACTGCCTGTGGTCAGATGCAGGACTCTTCATAATTTGTTCTTACTATGTGGTCTGTGAGTCCACATTAATAACAATTGCTAAAAACCCCTTACTAACATGTAGCAACTCATGACTGAATTTCAAACAATGGGGGAAAAATCTCCTCTCTATTTGCATTTCCCTCAACACACAGCAAACACTTTTGCAAGTTTTGTTATCAAAAGCAGTGCAAATTTCTGCCTCTACATCCTGTAAGAGGTGGTGCAGCCACAGACCCAGGCCCACTCTAATACCATTAAGCCAACCCATGTTTGCTAAAATGATGGTAGGTGATCTATGTCAGTCCAAGGATCACCTGGAAAAAAATAAATAAGCTATATTCCAATGCACCTCTTACAATTAATTTGTATAGCACTAATATATTGCTTTTTTTAAAGAAATGTTTCAAACAACTGACCATGAAGAACAGTAGCTTCTGTTTTGAGAAGTCACTTGTTTAAAAACCTCTCACAGGTTTTTATACTTCTTTATGATTTAAAGAAGTATTTAAAAACAGTGTCTGGAACACAAACACTTGAAAACTCAGAAATCAAACTACTGATTCCAGAAATGATGGAAAAAATGAATCCAAACTAATCAACTGCCCTTCACATCATCCATTTGAGACACCACCTGATGTGCTGGAGATCAAGTGGAAGCATGCTGAATGAGAATATGAAGAAAGTTTACTAAGGTTTTTGCTGTTTAAGGAAAAAAAAAGTATTATCTGAGATAAAGATTATTTTAAAAATAAGGTCTATGGTCCAAAAACAAATAATGTCAAATCCCCCTGGGAATAAAAAAGACATACAACACAGGCTATTCACAAGGGCCTGAAGATAAATTCTTAAAAATACTAAATGAAACATTATTTATGCTTTACAGTTCAGCTTCTTCAGACATAAATCCTGCAGTTATCTGAAAGACACCCACCCAGGGCACTAAGGTGTCCTATCAAAAGATGCATTAAAAAATAGCAAAGCTATCCTGGCACAAATTAATCAGGTAGACACTGGTGCCACTTCACTGTTCCCAACTTCAGCTCTGAAACTCAAGTTGACCAAACATGTCTGTGGGCTGGGCACCTGCCCAGCTCCCACCACACCCAGGGTGACAGCCTATGGACAACAGCTGAATGAGAATTCATCCCAAGTTCCTGAAAGCTTTCCTGGCCAAGGACACACAGCTCCATTAACAGGCTCTGCTCTCTCTGCAGCAGCTGCAGAGGAGGATCCAGCTCATGGACTGAGGGGGAACCTGAGGAATCTCTCTTCTGCCTTTAGCAGTGGGAGGCAGGTTCTCCCCAGCTTCCTCTTCTCTCCCAACGCCCCTCACTCCAGCCACAAATCTGGATGCTAGGGATGCCTCATAATTTCTGGCTGAAGAACAATGACACCCTCCTCCTGCCACATTCCATCCCAAAGCGGGCAGGAGAACACTTCTTTCACTTCTGTATGTCCATAAAATACTGCACATGTATCTCATGTAGTACTATTATTTTGGTGTTCATAAGTTAAATAAATGATGTTTGAAGGCAAAAGCTTCTATACATTTTTCTTCAGGCAAACACTGAAATATTTCAGACATGGAATGTGCTAGTGGACTCAGATAAACTGATGGTCCAGATTTTTTTCATGCCTTAACTTCCAGCTTCACACTCACTAATGCTCTGGTCTCTCTAATAGTCAGTTAGCAACAGCTCTTATATAATAGAAAGTGTTTTGAAATACCTCTTCAATTTTCTATTTAATCTCCTCTTCCCTTATTTTATCCCATCTTTCTTCACAGAACACAGGAATTGAAAGAGAAATTAGCCAAAATAACAAACACTGGATGAAGGACAGAAATCACAGTAGTCCCTCTTGTGTAATATAAAACCCTGCAGCTCCTTTCCCTGCACTGAGGCATCCACAGGAATTAGTAAATTGGTCAGAAAACACATGAAAAGTACAGAAAGCTATATGAGCAGTCTGTGAATAAAGTCTCCTGTGACCTTCCTGTAAATGGATCAGTCTGCCAAGTAGACTGTTGTTTGTGAGATACCAACTGTGACATTGGGACAGGAACTCTGGAAAAGGCAGATGATAAAGTCAGACCTTCAGAAGGACTCTGCCAAAGAGGTTATTTAATCTATTCTTTAAACTGTTTAAAGAAAACATGTAGTTGGCACTCGCACAGGTCCCGGTTAATTCAAACCAGGCTTGTAGATTGGATTACTATGAACTACAGCCACAAGTACTGTGCAATTCAGACAAACAGAATTCACATCCTTAACTCCCAGATCCCACAGGTGAACCATGTTTCTCAGCTGTGACACACCTCAGCTCCACCATTTATTCAGTCCTTATCAGCTGCATATAGCTCTCAAGCACCATTCACACCAAGTCACTTCAAGTGCTTACAGAGTAACAGGTAACACAATTTGATTGTTTGATTCAAGATTACTGGAAGTAAAATAATTCTGTGTACGCAAGACAGATTCATTCCCTTGCATCTTTTCCAGTACTCCCTCCCTAAGCATTCCAGAAGTTACGTTTTAAGAAACAAGTAACTGAACAATGAGCTCTACCTTGAAGTACTAGAACTGAGATTCGAGATTATGGGAATTTAATCAGCCCCCACTTTAAGCAGGTTCAGTCCTGATCAACACTAGCCTGACATAGCACTAATTTAGGTCTCACACCATATGTTAACATGCTCATTACAACTTTGTTCAACCCTTCAATTACATCTTTCTGCAGAAGGTTGTAAGAATTAACCATTACATGGTTACAAAATCATTTCATCAGCCCTAAATTAGCAACACCTGGTTTCCAATAGATTTATGACTGGCAATTGATTAGTGCTGATTGAAGTTCTTCCCATATTTGGACCACAGAGGCTCTCTGCAGTGAGAGGTTTCTCTCCTAGATAAGACAAATTCAGAAACAAATTTTTTCTTCAGTATGGCATTGCCCACTTCTGGTCTCTTCTTGCAAGAATTTAATTACTCTTCATGTTTCCATCTCTTGTCACATTCAATCAAAAGAAACCATCCAGTTCAAAGTTCAAGGGGAAAGCAGACTGCAAATATTTAATTCTAACCCCACTATCTTTTAGCAGCAAAGCAATCAGAAAAATCAGTTAACTATTATCCTTTGATTATGCAATCCTAAAAACAAGAGCAAATTCAAGTTATTATATATCCAGAGATTCTTTATACAATGAAGAAAAAGCTGAATGAACTGTACAGTCTGGAGTAAGTCTTAGATCTTTTTCAAATGGCTTGTCAAAATTGTCTAACCATTGCTGCATTGCTTTAAGTCAACATTTATACATAAACAAGCAAATTGTAATAGCACAAAGGCATCTGATATGTAACAGCAAAAAAGCTAGTTCTGCAAGATAAAACGTTAGTCAGAAAGTAAATTTGTCTTCAGCTCAAGAGCTAACATACTACATTTAATAAAACAAACATGAGATATGTACACTGTGACACTTAATTCCTAATCCTAATATGACTGATAACCCATGCAAAATTTATAAAGTACTTCATAGGGGAAGTCCACTTTATAACTCAGTGAGCCATGGAAAGATGAAGCAACTTTCTCAGGGTCAGGCAGCACATTACTGCTGAAGTAGAAAAAAGCCAGTCAGGGCAACCAAATGACAGTGCCAAACCCTCGCAGTTAAGTCAGCCCTCCTCCTCCTCCTCATGAAAATTTAATTATACTGACTCTTTTCTAGTGCACTGCTTATATAAATAAAAAGATAGCAAGCAGTCAAGTTTTTCCTGCAGGCTAAAGGAGCAAGAGTCCGACCAAAAAATGTTTTAGTTTACTTTATTCCCTTTTAAAAACTGCTGCATATAGATTAGTTAGGTTTGCAATACTTCTCAACTTGCAGTCCCAGAAATGAACAGAACTAAAATCTCATTTCACACTCAATTTTTAAAAAAAATTAATTTCCAATTTTTCTATGCTGATGTAAACACACTTCAAAGATGCCAATTACAATGCCTTTACAGATACTCCTTATCCTCCAATTTCTTTTCCATCCCAAATTGTGTTTACTGACAAATCAACTCAGTATCAAAGAAAAACAAATGCAAGACATTTGTTTTCATAAGAATTAACAATTAAAACTACTTTCAAGATGTAAGTAAGTTCTCCCATAATACTAAAGACTGTTGAAGAAAACTATTTCCTCTGAAAACCACAACATTTTTAATAAAAAAAAAGCTCAAAAATATTTTCTTGAAGAAATAACATGAATTTACTTAATGAAACTGTGGGCTTACAACAATTTTTTAAGACTTCACACACGAAATGCAGGAATATCAAGACTGTTTCTCTGCAAAACACATATATCAAAATTCCTCAGCTGTAAGTCCTGTATGAAAAATATTCTGCACTAAAAACAACCAGGTCTACACTGGGCAATCAAGTCACAGCAGGTTTCTGAAATCTGCTTCTTTCCAACACATCTGATCTCTATGCCAGAGATACTACACAGATGTTCAGGCATCTATTTTCCTCCTGCAGCACTGCACATATCAACATATTTTTTTGTGTATTATATATTTGGGAAGTATAATATACAGGTTTTTACTTGAAAATACTTTAGGTAATATTGTAACCTAGGCCTTTTGCTTATTTTGATACCCTGCTAACCACTTCAACTAGAAATTTAGTATACCAAAACTGAAATGATGAGAAAAGTTCTAGAAGTATATACTCTTTCCATTCACAGAGTTTAAAAAATTCTAAGTGAAATTAGCCTAGCAAAGCAGCTAAGTGCCTTGTTTGTTTTCAAAATTAGAAACATAAAAGAAAGCAAGGTCATGCAATACCAGTTCTATTTTTTATATAAAAAACATGAGAGCGTTGAAATACCTTTAGTAATGATAAAAATGATTGCTGCATTTTACAATAAATACATATTACTGCTTTTTAAGCTTAGGGATTATTTCAAATAGCCTTTTATTATATCAAATAAAATAAGGATTCTATTTATACAGAAAGAGTCGAGTAATAAAATGAAGCCCATATTCTTTAAGACAAGATGCATTCATGCCTTTCCCACTGGAGAGACTGGTTCAACAATTTTACAGTTAAACAGAATTAATTCTACTCTCAAAAATCCATTGACCTTAAGCTTTTAACAAACATTTTCAGCTGCAGAGTGTATTGTCAATATTTACAAATCCTTAAAATTATATATCACTAGAACAGCTTTTATTTGCTATATTAATATTTCCTTGCAAATGTATGCTTATCCATATCAGAGAAGAAGAAACAGCTGCTACTCACAGGAAATCTCTGGGGTCCCACAGCAGGTCTTGGCTGGGCTGGAACTGGCAGCAAGGGCACTGAAACAAGAAGCACCTTTTAACACCACTTGTTTTACCTAACAGTTGTTGTAGTTATTTCCAAAAGCAGTTGCAATAAAAAGCCATCCTTAAAATCTGCTACTTTTACCCTCACATGTCACAGTTCCTACAATTAACTTTAACCAACCGTTCCCTCCCCTACAACATGAAACAGGGCAATTAGAATTCTCCTAGTTAATTTACATAATTTAGTTCTGCTTTTTCCAGAATTAAATTGCTCCTTGTTGCAGGAAGGCAAACTAGAATGGTTATTCAAAGACATCCCTTAGACAAAGCTGACAGAGACATAAAAATAATTTCATGTTTCAAATGGAAAGATACATGATTAATTTGCCTTCTCAACTTCATGCCACTCAACATTTCCGAGGCATCTCCCAGTCTCACCACCAAGCCACCACAAGAAGCATGGACATGAGAGACACTAACTGGTAAAAATCACTGCTCATGAGGGTAAAATGAGGCAGGCATCTGCAATTAACAGCACACAAAAACTACTTAGTCTGTCTGGCCTTGCCACCATAGTGGTGTGTGCAACTGTGATCACAGAACTGCTGATCTGAGATGAAAGACAGTGATTGCATAGAGATACCAAGAAGAATCAGGAGACCTTTTACTGAAAAAAAATAACCTCTAAAACTAGTATTTCAGGGGGGATTAACATGGATGAGCTCTCCTTACAACTGCACTTTGAAATGCTAGTCACAAAAAGCTGTTTCCCAAAACATTCACTTAATGTTATGGCAAAATGCACAAAGTGCTACAGCTGGATCACCTCGGGAACTGAACCTATACTGGAATCTCAAACACAAAGTGTAATGACAGCTTTCCTATATTCCAGAGCACTTTTTATCTCCTCTCATAGTTGTGTAACTGGTTAAAAATACAAACATTTCCATGTTAAATGAAAGGCCTAGAGAAGTTAAATAAAGCATTTCCAACCACACAATGTGTTTGCTCATTCACTAAAAGCTTTTAGTAAGATTCTTCTCCAGTTTGTTTTTAGCAATTCTGAAAGTGATAGGGAAACATTTTCCAGGCAGGGTTAAACACTGACTCTGCAGACAGCTACTGTGTTACACTTCAGAGCAGGAAATATTAAGAAACACTTCTAGTTTGAGAGAAGTTGGGTGCATTTCCCGACACAAAGGTTGGCTAAGATGCCTCAAAACTCCCTTTTCCCCTGGTAAGCAAGGCACAAGAACGAATGCATTAGTGGTTTTTTCCAGTTCATGCCCATGTCTGGCTTCTATCCACTTTCGTTAAGTACTTGTGGTTTGCTGGTTCAGAGACTGATGGGGTAAACTAATTGCAGCAGTCTTTCAGCACGGCAGGACTGTGTGCAAGCTTTGTATCACATTACATGAGAAAATGACTGGAATGGTTTCATCCTGGCTTCTAATGAACATCTGTTGGTATCAAACAGCCATGGCCACACAGGGAAAAAATTGATAAGATGCTCTTGACAGACCTAATCCTAAAATAGTTCAGGTATTATGGGCCAAAGAGGCACTGAGAAAAAACCTGTAAGGTGGGAAATGTAGAGAACTGTCAACTGAACTAGAGTCTATTTCAGTATCCTGCCTCCAGAAGAAGCATATAAATGAATATATTTATATATTTTAAACAAATTAATTTGATACTCATGAAAGATAATAGTTCAAACTCTGTGCCCTTTCAATCCTTGGACACTTACTTAAGCAGCACAGAAGTCTCAAGCCCTCATTTTCTTGATGTCAAATATTCCATAGGTGTGAAAAGTATATTTCAAAAATAATATACAGCATGTTGTAAGACACTATTTTAAGAAGATTAAATTGCTTCTTGCTATTAATTCCAATGCTATACTTGAAAAGATGAAGCAGTAATTCCCACACTGATTATTCAGGAGAATTACAACATGATTTTTCCCAAGACACCAAACAGTTTTCAAAAGGTAAATGACATAGTGAACTGCCATACACTGCTCATTAGTTCATATCAATTTTGGCAGTGCTACAGTATCCGTGAAATATTTACTTGTGGTATAAACATTTAAGGGGAAAAAATACAACACCTATTATCAGAGGTTAAATCAGTACGTCACAGGACATCTATGTACAGTTCTCCAGAACTAATAAATTGATCATGCTCAAGTTTGGACACACATTCAGCAAAAATTGCTACCTGCAACTAATTTGCAGAATAGCACATAAACAAAAGGTAAAACTATGACACAAGCTAGAAGTTATGGGATTCAAATGCTACAGGAGGCACAGATGAACACCAACCGCACAGTACCTGCAGCAGGTATCCACAGAGACTCATCTTTTAGGGGTTTGACAGACCAGGTCCTTAATCATTTATGAAGCTTCAAAGACTGAAAAAAGTATCAATCCATTCGACACAAAACTGACTTGAAAGTAACTGGTTTTTTTTGAATCAGGATTCAAGGCTGGGCAGGGAGATTGTGACCACTGTAAAGAGATTTGCCTTTGAAACATCAAAGGAATAAGCCTAGGATAGGATTCTTCAACAATATTTCTCCTCCTTTTCAGGCTAAAGTAGCTGTCTACTAAGAGCTCTTATACAGGGTATTTTATTCACATGAAAATTCTGTAACTATTTACAGGAGGTTTGAGTCTATTTTAGAAAATACTGATACAGTTGATGCATTTCAAGACTAACTCAAACCAAAAAGATATTTAAAAAGTGTATTTCTATGATCTGCACTTAGGAAGAGTGTCCCTGGTGCTGACAATTAGAAGTGTGTGAGCTTTATCCTGCCATAAAATTAGAGAGGAAAAAATGCCAGTCTGCACTAAAACATGACAGCACACCATTAAAATTACCAGAACCTAAGTGTGCATATCATGCACTTCCAGACATGGCATTTTTAGCTTCCAGGCATCACATTTTCAACAACAGAATCCCAATAAACTTTGCACCTATTTGACTGTATTCTCCAATGTGTAAAGCTCCTCGTGTATCTGGGAATATGCTCAACCAAGAAGGGGTAGGATATCATCAAGAACACAAAGTCAATCTGATCTTTCATCCTTCCTGTTACCCTGAAAGAAACGATGCTGCAAATGGAACACATCCTTTTGCTGCCAACCACCAGCCTCTGCCTACTGGGGCTTCAAGTAGATGGATTAAAAGAAGAGTTTTTAAGAGGAAGTTTGGAACAGCACTTCCTACACTGGAATTTCTATCTACCATTTGCCTGCAGTGACTGCTTTAAAATTCACCTTAATATGCAAATACCATTGAAGATGTTAGAATTATGCTCATGTATCTACAGAAAGCTCCTAATTTCCACACATTTTCACACTTTCCTTATGTGTGCAAATGTTTATTTTCATATAACATAACTGTAGTGCTACAGATTAAGACTGGGATGGCTATTACTCTCAGTCGCTGCAGGAGACAGCTTCCAATATATGCTCTCGAATCAAGAAGATGAAATTCCTACAATGACTTGAGAGATCATATTTAATAGTATGCTGCACACCTCTTAGCAGAAAAATTCAGCAGTCTTGCCAAGGACTCTTTCACCAAAATAAATGGCACAAAAAGACTTCATATGAAGCAACTGCCATTGATACACAGAGCAAAGAATGTCCTTGCTGAATGCAGGTTTTAACACCATTCAGCAATTGATCCCTCACTCTCTAGGGCTACTTAGTCTAAGAGAACACCTGAACTTTTACAAGTAAAGAAATGAATGTACACATAAAGTCAGCAGATATAAGACCTAAAAAAAACCCCAAGAACACACTCCCTTTACAAATCCAATATGGAAGATCTCCCAACCTGCAGGAGGTACACAACTTTCTAGAAATGAGGATGTGCATGAAGATTGAAAAACAGACTGGGAACAAGATCAAGCAAGAGACATGCAACAGCTACAGTGCCACAGACAGTGGTAAAGCTGAGAAGAGCCTGAAGCTGCTCTAGTGTAATGTGAAAAAAAAAAAACCTCTTCAGATAGAAGGAAGAAAACACATTGGGATACATCTGACATTAGGCAAAAGCACAAACCCTCAGTAGCCATTCCCAGGATTATGATCACATTTGCTTGGTAGAAAAGATCTGGTACTATTTCACAAGGACAGAGAAAAAGCATCTAGAGTAGCCTAAAAGCAGTTTTTGCTTCTCATTAAACAGTAACTTACTTTGGTAAGTTACAGAAAATACAAATCGGAAGTAAATGTTCTTCTGGAGTGTTTCCAGATAATCTGTCCTGATATATAATTTTGTGGGAAGCACGGCAGGGAAAAGCAAAATAAACTCTCTGACTAGCTACTACAAAGCCATCTGTGAGAAGCAAAACAGACTTCCATACACTGGCAATATTCTACCCTGCCAAATTCCTGCTCTTCATTGGTTAAATCAATGAAGCAAAGACAGCAATGGCTTGGAGTTCTGCTGATGTGGGAGGGAAAAAATACAGAAAACCTAATATTAAATATATATAAATATTTATGTATTATTTTAGTGTATCTTGTCCCACCAAAATCAGAGCTACACAGGTATCTCTTTTTTTAACTCTCTCTGGGAATTAAACACTTGCTAAATAAGCAGTAACACAAACACATTTCCTGAGAGCTACCCTAAGAAACATAGCCCAAATATCTGTGTTAACTTAAGAGAAAAAACATATTTGCAAATCAAAACAATTGCAGACGTGATTCTGTGAAAGGAGAATTGAGGGCATGTATCTTGTCAAGAAAGGACAGTAACTGGTATCTTTCACAGAGCAATTACATTGCAAGGAGTGCCTCAGTACCCTCTCACCGAAATAGGTAGACAGTCCTGGGAAATTTACAATTGCAGTACTTTCCTAGTTTTGAAAACTGATATTTATTGTTATTGGAAAAGCACATTTTCTTTTCAGTTTCCATTTTTACTGCTCTTCTCAGGCTTTACATTAGAATAGCAAACATGATGAAAGCTGAAAAGGCGTTGCTTGCTCAGCTGGCCACAGTCCAACAACATTATGTCTTACTTCAGGCAAAACATTTGTTTCAAGCTTCAAGAAAGAAACCAGCAGCCTGAAGCACACTTCCACGAAATGATAAACAAACAAATTGTTCCATCTCTGGCAAAGAATGAGATGAGTCATGCTTGCATGACTGGGAAGGTGTTCAGAAAGCTCACCTTGCACAGGCGTCACTACCGTCCCCTTGAAATGTGGGTTTATGTGTATGTTCTTCGGTTGCTGAGGTGTCACTGGAGGGGGAGTCATCATTATTCGAGGTGTTTCTATCTGAGGGGGCATATGTAGCCCTGGAGGAGGAGAAGAATGATGCTGATGCTGTAAAGGAAGCAGAGATTGTAACTGTTGCTGCTGCTGCTGTTGTTGCTGCTGCTGCTGTTGTTGTTGTTGTTGCTGCTGCTGTTGCTGCTGGAACAGACTCATAACAGGTTGGTGGTGTGTTGGAATTAACCTCTGTGAGTGAGTCTAAAGTCAGACAAAAGAACAGAGTCACTAGGCTTTAAAGGTATAATATCCTGACATAAACGAGCACACAAAACCAAGACATCTCTGGAGAACAATTAAGGCCAATTATGAACAGAGAAACTTTTCTCTATAATCAGCTGGAACCACTAAAAACCATCAGCACAGGAAAGCAAAGGAGCAATCAAAAACGTTCATATGAAGGAGAAAACAGCAAAGAGCAAAGAAGCGCAGGGACTGCAGACACAGTCACTCATTTTTAACAGTGAAACCGACTAGTTTCATATATAGTAAGAGTTCTCCATATATCAGTGTTATTAATTGCCATAAGGTTTCTGTGAAGATCACTAAAAATCTGAGTCCCAGTACCAAAACAAACCCACTACCTTTTGACACATGTATACAAGAGGCTCTCTGAGATAACAGACCTAGCACTATCAACAACAGTCAAAACACAAATTCAGATGTCAGTGCAGCACAAATTCAAATACTCTTCAATATCAGTGCAGCACACCTATCCATACTGCTTGAAGAAAAAACTCATATGAAGATACTTTTCACAGGTATCCTTCTGAACACAGAGGAAAGTCTCTTGCTGCTCAACTCTCAAAAACAAATGGCCAAAACCAGTGCTAATAAAAAAAAATTACTGTGTCCTTTCAGAGACATTCTTCTGCTTCTCAAATCACAGTAACTAGATCTAAGTCCTAGACCAGTAATTTCCAAGAGCCAGCGCAGTAAGGGACCTAGAGAGATCTTTTTAGCAACAAAGGGGTGACAGACTGTTTCTTTTTTCTTTCAGCAGCCTATACACAAAGCAAAGCAGCCACACAGTATGCACAAGAAGACATTGTGATGAGCGCAAAAATATTTACATTTAAAATCAAAAGAGCTTGCAATGACTGCAGCAAAACAGAAAAAAAATTATTCAACCTTCACTGCTTAAAAAGCACAAAATTTACTACTGCAGGGATCTCAAGCCCTGAGATATCCACCAACTCCTGTCAGTGACCAGCACCTACTTACTGCTGTTGGAAAAAATCACCTTTGTTTAACATAGATGACCTTGTCCTGCAAAGATATACAAAGACTTTGTTCTACAATCTCAGCTTCCAGTATATTTTATGATAGTGAACAAAAATAAGTGTTGACCTCTTGATCACTTGCTGGACATAGTTTTGGTTTTTGCAAGGTTTTTTTGATGGGAAAAAGTAAAGCCTTAGTATTGTGATACAAAACACAGCAGAGAAATAGAAAGCAGTAACACAGAGAAATTTCTTTTGAAATCCCAAAATAATAACTTATCTAGTAGTGAAGTGCTGATTACTGTCCTAGGGTTTTATTTACCTCCATAGTAGCATAGCTTATATGCAAATAGATTTTTTTAGAGAGGTATCAGCAAAAATATTACCTTGACAGAACCAAAGAAGTGTTTTACAGAATCATATTTTTTAAACTACATTATTATAGATAATGGGGAACTGAACAAGTTTCTGTGTTGCATGTAGACTTCTCTGAGGAATTCAGTTTTAACTCCATCCTCATACAAACCAGCAGGTAAGTCTGACTGTGATTCATCAGTCAAAATGCACTTTTCATTTGGAGCTCTTGAGACTGCTCAAGATGAAGCCAGTAACAGGACTAAGCACATACTTTACAATCATCACATCACACAAAGCCCATGCTGCCTAACAGTACCCTGAAAGAGCAGAAGGTCTACACTGGAATATATATTCCACCTTTGCAAGGATTCGTGATATAAAATGCATTTCTCCACAACTTCCTGCAAGGATGGCTCAAAGAATACTAAAGACTGAAAGGTACCATTGATGGCTGGTTTGGCAGCAGTGCAGGCCTGTGATCCTTCATTCTTCCCCTATCATTATTGTCTCTCCTTTGTTCTCCCATTCCATGGCACATAACTGAGCCTCCTCTTCTCCCTCCTCTCCTGGAGCCGTATCGCCCCTGCTTAAGCTGCCTTTCCCTCTCTTCAAATTCACGTAATGCTGCTTGGGCTTCTGCAGAAAGCTCTGTTGAGAGAAAAATGGGGAAAATTATTTTAGCTTTGTGCTGAAAAGGTGGAAAACACAATGACAAATAAAACACTGCCAGAACTACAGAAGAATCCCTGTGACTAACATGAAATTTGCAGGCACTTTGATCTCCTTTAGGTGGCATGTTAACATTTCATTAAAGACATCTTAAAAAGGAAAAAGCACAGATACTTGTGTCTTTTGCACAGGCAAAAAGCAGCAGATAAATGAAACAAACATGAGCAAAAGGGTTTGGTTGTTTGCTTTTTGAAGATGGTATTGAAGTCTGCCTTCTGCTCTAAGAGAAGGCTGTGGCTCCTCTGTAAGTTTTGTTATCTTTAACGTCTCACTTATCTGCAGATGTCAGGCAAGACAATTAATCTGCAGTAAACTTTACAGTAAAGGATCTGTTGAGTCTTACATATAAACAGATTTTATGCCCTAGACTCCTCTGCATATTGGCCTATTCCAAAGAAGCACTTTCTGCTTGTGGAAGTGTTTCTAGTACGTAACTACTTAATTTTTGTTTTATTGTATGTGGTTTACAAACCAGCTGTGCTTCTCAAGTGGCAATCCCACTGAAGAGAGTGTACACATTAAAATCTGTGCTCAGCTCAAGTCAAACACATGGCCACGTGTTACTTGGCAAAGATGACAAATTTGCTTGAAGCCCTGGACAATGCTGACAACATGAAGTAAGAAATGATGCAGTAATAGGCCCAGGTAATGAAATCACTTTAAAATACAGAAAAAATCTACAACAGACTTTAGGAAACACACCCAGAAAGTATAAGCAGAATCACTCACCAGGTTTCAATCACTTACAAGGGTTAATAAATTTTAGCTCAAACATGCAGCTGAATTTTGCCACGTGCTAGTCAGATCCTTTATGACCCTTAATATTGATTTCTGCCTCTAACAAGCCAAAATTAAACTACTAAAAACAAACACTCCTGACAAATAAAAGCATATTTCGTATTAATATGGTATTTACTTGTCAATACTACACACAGTAGCCATAATATCTGAATATCAGAATTAAAGTAATTAGTATCTTGCAGGAGACATTCCTACTATGTTTCCACACCATGAGATATCCTCTCCCAAGAATACATAACTAAATCAATTAGAAAACTCTTACAATTTCTTGTGAGTCTAAAGGCCAAAGCTACTTAAACCACCACCATCTTACATCTTCATAAGTAATCTCTATTAGTCTTTGAAGTGGAGGATTGACAGAAGGGCAGAAAAGGGTGAGCACTGAGCATTCCCTCTGCGGCAGTTGTTCTTGCTTGCCTACAAAAACTACCTGCATGACTGAGCTGCAAAGACTGTAAATTTGCATGTCCCAGTTTTCAGAAGTATTCAGCACCTCCACAAAGCAGGAGCTTTCCAATTTTTAAACCTTTTGAACCTGCTGATGGCCTGTAAGAACACAGCAAACATGACAGACTTCTAAAAGCCCAGGATCTGCCTGAGTTTCCTATTTCACTTTTGCACGTTGGTGATGAGACAAGTTTCTCTTACCTCCTTTTCTCTCCACTCTGACATCACAACTGAATGGCATAAAGCCTTAACAAATACTCTCATGAAATGCTACCTGTGCCCTCAAGGCACCTGCACAGCAGAGCCCAGACAAACAGGCTTTATCAGGAAAATCTTACAGAATGCTTAGAATGAGGGAAGGAACCACAGTCCCTCAAGTCTTAGGTATAAAATGTGCATTTCTGACAAAAACTAAGAGAAATGTACTCTTGCCCAAAGCAATCAAAAAGCATTAGATGCAAGCAAAAAACTTCATAGCCACCTCTGGCTGCCAGGGATCAAAAAAAAAGCTGGTTAGGTGGGAAAGACGGAGCTCTGATTTTCAAGTCTTCTTCCTCTCCACTCCTGAAGCAAGTTGTGCTTCTTCAGAAAGCCACAAACATGAAAGGGTCAATGTGGGCTTTGACCTGACCTGCCTGAAAGACAGACCCCTATCTCCGTATATCCATGGGGGGAAATAGTGTCACTATGTTGCAAAAGAGTAACTCTTTCCCTTATCCAGAAATTATCCAAGTCCTGCAGAACATCCTGAACATTCTGCTGCTTGGACAGCTGTTTTGTTTTCCCTGGAATAGGACAGGCAGGGCAATTCTGACATCTTCCACACTACAACCCCAAATTCAGCAGGGCTGTAGTCTGGAAAATAAAGTTTGGTCATTGCAACAAGTACCTACCACTGATGGTCAAGCAAGATAAAAAGCAAGTTCCTATTAAATAGCTTGCAAATCCTATGTGAAGAAAGCAATTTTTAATGAACCTAGGAACAGAGCTAGGCTTCCTAAAAAGCAAGACTATGGCCAAGTCTCTCAGTCTCTTCAGCACACATTGAAGGACACTGAATAAAAACAACTCTGGAAGAAGGAATGGGCTGCTCCAAACAAAACTACTTCAGAGCACTGAGCTGATTAAGCTTGTGGGAGGGATGACAGCATCCATGCAAAGTCAAGTCTGTCAATCTTGAACATGCAGAATCACTCTCTTTAAAATACATAAATTGTTTTCCCCTCATTTTACACTAAATTTCTCAAATTTTTAAGGCCACGTCCTTAAAGGCACAGTCCACACGCTCAGTTTTTCAGTCAGAGTAGGGACCAACTTTGGAAAAAAATCCCAAACAAAACCATACACAAATTCACATTCATACTACATCTATGACCACGGAAGTATAATATAACCATTGGATTTTAAAATTAAGAAGATTACATTAAGATCAAGCATACCTCCTCTACAACATGCCACTGAGGGCAACTGTCCTATCTGTGAAGAATTTTGCTTAGACACCTAAGTGCAGGTTCAGAGCCTTCTTGCTAACGTTAAGACTGATGCCATGAGCACCTCAAGTGCTGCAGGTAGCTACACAGCACCACACAGCAAAATATAGTGCCCCCTCTATTATGAGGGGGGGCTGCATATTGAATTTGAGAGCACTGTGTCCCACACACAGAGATCAAGCAGAAGAAAAGGCATGGGAGATGGTTTTGCAGAGAGGGAAGCAACAGAAACAGTCCTTGCTTCCCTGAAAGCAACCTCAGACTGCTCAAGAAAAGAGGTGATGAGCAGAGGAAGAAGAGATTCTCTTTCCTTCCCTGGGCTCTTCTAAAGCACAGCCAGGTATTCACATGAATACAACTTCTCCCTGGCTAAGAATTCGTGCACAACTACAAACATATTCATTGTCATAGATATGCAGTGTGTTGTCATTTCTCCTCATCGTCCAGATCTGTAAGCTGATTATACTCCATGCTTCTGGACACAGAGCAACTGGACAAATTTAAAACACTCACTTTAAGTTCCCAGCCCTGCCTGAAATCTCAGACATGAGGCATCACAGTGAACATAAGCCAACTAAGCAGGGCATAACAGAAGTACTGCCACATCCAATTGACCTTTGCTAGTACTCTGAAATTGGTTCTGTCTGAGTGTAAGTCTAAGGGGTTGGGTTGTGTATTTTTGATAAGATACAAAGGGAATACTTTAGTTTGTCAATACCAAAGATATTTTTCCTCTTCACATTCCTTAACAGGTAACTATGTCCAGAGAATTATGACAATTCCCACTCTGAGAAGGCTTCACCTACAGCCACTGAAAGAAGATATGCAATTCTTATCAAAGGTGACGAACTTGGTATTGCTAGAAATCAATTGCAGAGCTGTCCTAAAATACCCCTCTTCTCAACTTTGAAAATCCATTCTTTACATTATCTTGGATGAAGAAATGGTTATGAAAGATTTTAACCACATTAC
This sequence comes from Chloebia gouldiae, assembly GCA_003676055.1. Taxonomy (NCBI): domain Eukaryota; kingdom Metazoa; phylum Chordata; class Aves; order Passeriformes; family Passeridae; genus Chloebia; species Chloebia gouldiae. Next base: position 6,429,562 of record QUSF01000003.1, on the reverse strand, counting down.
TGAGAACACTGTATTTTTACAATTTTTTTTTACCAGCACACACTTGGTTTCATCTTGACTGTACAGTTCACACACATAGTTAATGCAGTGAATCAGCAATTATTTTTCTAGTGTCTCTAAGTGTCAAGATTAATTTCACTATTGCTGGTAATAAAATGGTTTCAAATGACATCTTTAATCAGTAAGTAAGAATGCACTCCTCCAATAGAGACAAGCTGTCACAAAAGGTCACCAAAATGTGACAGGATGGAAATTACGTTTGTAACTTCAACTGAAATGTTAATTCCTCTTTAAGTGTTTTCTGAACTATGTTCATATTTTAGAGCGAGGAGATGTAGGTCTGCAATGAAATTTCATTTTTAAACCATAGCAGCTGCAAAAATTTGCTCTATAATCTTAAAAGGAAGCAGATTATTTATATGCAAACAGAATTTTTTGTTGTTTAACCTTTTACCACATGGTCAGTTATCTGGTCTCTATCAACAAATTATTAAGAAAAACTAGTGTGACTGGAAATCATTTCACAACAGTACTACTGTGTTTTTGCCAAACATTAGTTAAAAAGCTTATTTGTAGAATTATCTGCATGTGCACTTATCTTTTCCTAGTATCTCAGAGCTACATGCCAGATCACTTAGAATTACATTTAATAGTCTAATTCAAATCACTCTTCTTTTAACCGTCAAGGTCCACTACAGGTTTTCTAGTTATTGACTAGTCTTGTTTTTATATATTTATATAACACGGTTTATATTTATATAACACAGTTTAAATTAAACTAAAGAATATATCCACAGGTACCTGAAAAAAAAATGCAATTGTCCTTTACCTTGCAATTATGTGCAGAAATTTGGTTATTCCAGTGCACTCTTGTTTTTAAAATATTCTGTTTTGTCAAGCCAACACCTTTTGTATAAACAAGATACAGTCTGTCTGTGGCTAGCAGAAAAAAGGTCTTATGGCTGCAAACATATTTGGAATCCACCTCAGCTAAAACATTGTTTTCCTTTTACTATCATTCATTACAGCTCTGCAAAACAATCCACTGCCACAAAACCTCACCCAATGTTTCTGGAATGTTTCTCCTTTCTCTTGTCACATCTGAGAGCCTGATGATTGTTCCTTCTTTCCGTTCAGTTTTGAAACGTAATCGTCCAGACTCTTCATCATCATCCTCCTCTTCATCAGACTCTTCTTTTGTTTCTTCTTGAAGTTCCAGAGACCCAATAGCTGCCTACATCACAAAAACCAGAGGACACGGAGCCTCAAAAAAACAAATTTCTTGTAAACAGTATAAAAAGCAAAGCTTTCTTTAAAAGCCCCTTTCTACAAATTTTGCTGCTATTATACATTGTGCTTATATATAAGTCAGCAAACATTTAAGAGCTGGTGATTCTTTAAAATAAAAATATATGTACTACATAATAAATAATAAAGTAAAACATATTTATAAAATAAATTTGCTGTAATATTTAAGGAAATATTGAAACTCTAGTTAGAACCTCCCTCCATCTCATTAGTAGTTCTACACACAGATTTTTATCACTGAATTGAATATGATGCAAACCTTGGTTACTACCAGATTCAAATAACAGGAACAGTAAAATCCTAATTTTTTTTAAATCGTTTAACAACTGTCAGTACCATGCTGTTAAAAAAACCCAACCAACCAAGATAACCTCGTATCTCAATCCCATTCCTCTAGCTATGTATGCCTTTACTTTGTTCCTCAAATGCTTCCCAGTTTCAATTCAGTAACTGATGGGGAGAATAGGAACAGGATTGGATACCTTTGAAAATACTAAATTTGTATTCTGGATGCTATTGGAATGCTTCTGGAATTTACTTTCCAGTTCTCTCTAAAGCAGAGAACATTTATTTAAATAAAACAATGTTCCAAATGAAAATGGATCCCTCTCCTTCCAATTAATAGAAACTAAAATAAAAAAATTCCTTTTCCCATGTAGGCCTGATGAAAATGTCCAGTGTTACACAAGTTATTTCTACAGCTGAAAATTAGAAGTGTTCTAATATCATGTGATATTCCATAAAAATTTTTGGTTACTGTGTATTTGATTATTTCTTGTACAAGCCTACTTGTTCATTTCTTAGAGCCTGTTAAATTAAAATGCACATGCCTTTTAATTCTATGCAAAGCCACTAAATACATCATAAATTCTATGCTGCTTGAGGACAGTTAAAAAATGAGCCATATTTAACATGCAAAAATAGTTTAATCTTCTAATTAACCAGATCAATGCAGAAATTTATATGAGAAAGGCACAGCAAGTGTGACAGGTAGACAGATATTAAATCACGAATCAAAAAAGAATTAATGGCATAATTGTGCAAGAGATTGCAAATTTCCCTATCCAGCAGCCTAACTTCATCCATAACCAAAAAAAAAAGTGTGAAGCAAGATCAGACAAGGTGACCTGGCAAAAGAGTTTCTGCTTTAAAAAAAGACAGCAAACCTTATGAACTCAAGTTCAGTGCTACTCCAGCTTTGGTCTGGTGAATAAATGATCTATATACTTCATTACAGGGCATTAATGGGCTACTGATCCCAAGTTGTGTTTTATCCATTCCAGACAAACTTTTAAGCACCCCATTTTCTGTCCTCACAAAACTTCAAGATACAGCTAAAGGAACAGTCAAATTTTACATAAGGCTTTAAGGCTTTCATGTTATAAATATATTTATTTTTGTGTAACAACTTTATCATATTAAAAAAAAAGCAGGTAAAAAAAAAAACAGGGAAAGCAGGAGGAAAAAAAAACACCTTCAACAAGACTGAAAGAAATCCAAACCTCAAAAGCAAATCCAACTGAGCACAACTGGTCTAATTAAAATATCCACATATAATCAAAATACCTGTGAGGGCAAGCAGTTGATACTCGAGGAGCAGAGGAGGGATGTTAGCAAGGAAAGAGATGCTAACATGGTTTAATGAAAACAAACAACACAGAGAAAGACAGGGCTGGCATTTTACTTTGAAAAGAGGGACTCCCAAAAGAGCAAGGAGAAGCAATATCTCTGTCAAATCTGTGTTTTTATAAATATCATAAACCCCATAAATTTACTGTTTCACTGCTTCTTTTTAGAAACTTTTCCTTTAGGATCAGGATTTGGAAGTCAGAACTGGAGCAAATGTTTTGCAAGATATTCTGATACTACACTGAGCCTCCTACTTTACCTAAAGCACAAATCCCAGACAAATCCACTCTCTACATCCACAGTCCTTAAAAGCTACATTGAAATTCTGGTTTTTATTAATCAAAGACTGGTCTCAGTCACATAATCTCATCTCTGAGTGCTAAACTTAATTGTACAAGGCTCTATGTGTAGCTCAGACTTCAGAATCAGAACTAGAAAGGGTAACGAAGTCTACACTGTCCTGAAAACTTCTGCTATGTTTTAATGAAATGTTATTTAAAAAAAACCTTGAAACTCTGTTGCATTTTGACAATTACTCATTCTGGGGAAAAAAAAATCTACTCTGAAAAGAAAACATCCCAATTTCTGACAGACTATCAGACAACCACTTACCTACAGAACAATAAAAAAAAATCCTAACTTTTCTAAACTAACATTATTCTACTCTTATCCACTTATACCAATTCTGAAGTCTTGGTCTGACTCACTTGATTCATCAGCATAATGCTCATGCCACCCATTAGCCAGCAACAGCCATACAAGCATTAAAATCAAGGACAAAATAATATCAAAGGAGCCAATGAAAAAGCAGGCACCAAGGCAAGACAGTGCTGGAGAATGGCAACTGACCCACGTCCAAATCTGATTCCACCTTTTATTGAGGGATTTATGCAATGGAGATACAAACATGTCTGAGAGCCACCCATATGTGCTCACCACACAGCTCCAGGAAAGGTTGGCTGAGCAAGGGAGGAGCACACACCTTTCCCCTGCAGTTTGTTCTGTAAAATGCAAGATTCCTACATGATCTTTTCTATCCTCACAGAAGAAGCTGTTTTGCCAAGATTGCAGCATGAACAGATTCTTTATTTCAAAAAGACACAACTGCAGACACAGAATTAAGACATATTACTTACAGGATTGGATTTAATCCCTGCTAATAATGAATATCTCTGCATATATATTAACAGTCCTTGAGTGGCCACTTAAAGTCACCGGACAGGACTCGCCAGCCCAGGCTTCTCAAAGGGAGATTTACATTTCCTACTATGACACCTTGCACAAAGCTACCAAAGAGCTTTGCTGACCCTCACAGAGAAACAGAATGATCTTTCTTCTGCCACAAGGTCAGGGGTTCCTGTCATCCTCATTAAATAACTATGCCCTGAATTCCCAAGCACTGAGCAGGACTCCTCACACTGGGTTATGATCTGCTATGGACAAGGGGTGAGTGTTCCTGCCCTGCTTACAGGCAGCTGCAGGAATGGGAACAGACACAGCTCAAGGGATGCTGCAGAAACGCTGACAGCATAATCCTCCCAAATATGGGATCCTCCCAAAGTGCTCAGGAGAGCTTTGGGCCAGAGATTCATAAGATGTGCAAAACCAACTAAATTAAAGGTGAAACAAAGAACTCTTACTAACAAGCCATAAAAAAGGAAGTGGAAGCATCTACTACAGGTTAACACTGAAGAAGCCGCAACTGTTCAATCCCAGGGGATCAAGAAATAACAGGGCAGGTAAGATGATATTGCACCTATTCCAAGGGCAGATCAATTCCACAGATGAAAAATGGAATCAAAAAACAAATCTAAGTGCCTTAAAATATGTTTAAAAATGCCTGTTTTGATTTGCACCTTTTGCACCACTTTCCTCCAGGCTGGCAGGTCGTGTTTTCAAACTTGAACAACAGAACTGAAGTGGAAAAGTTTTGGCTAAACACAGATTGGACAAATCAGACACACTGGTCTTTTTTTCCCAAGCCTTTATTCTATCAAAAGAAAAACAGTATGCAGCACTTCTTCATGAAATGCTTTCTTGATTAAAGTACTCTTCATTTCTTACCAGCATAAACCAGGACAGTTTAAATTATGCAATGATAAATCCCTAGCATTGACTTCACAGATTATATCCAATATAAAACAAAGACATCATGAATTCTAATTTCATGAGGTTTAATTCCTACAAACATTTCACAGAAGTATTTAGTGATATTTTTCCTCGAAAATATTTAGGGCATGATACATCATGTGGCTGCTCTACCACACCTATCTGCTGCTGAAACTTCTGGGTGTTGGGTTTTGCTTTATACCTTAGGAAGGCAAAAGTATTTTCTGAAGCACTGTTACATTTTTCAAGGAAGCCACACAGAGTGTTGCTTATTTAAAATCCAAGTTCTACAATTTTAAGCACCGTTTCAAAAACAAACTTTATCTGCCTATTCCCCACTTCTCCCACCTGAGTGCCACTTGTTACAATTGTCTCACCTCCCTTATTCACTTGTTTCCCCCATCATGTTCCAATTCCCCAGCCAGTCAGCTTTTCTCTTGGTTTACAAGAAGATTTCTTATTTCTTCATGCAATAGAATAAGAGGCTTTAGGTGGTTTTAATGTGGTAACTGTTTAAAATAAAACATCATCCAACATCTTTCTCTGTTATTCTGATGCCAAATTTCAACCAAGAGATAATAATGCTCTTTCTTTACACCACAGTCATTACAGCTCCACTCTTGTGTTGCAGGAGAATACCAATCCTTACCCCTATTTACAAGCACTGAATGTTATGAGATTTAAGGAAAAGTGCTATTAAATAGCACTTGAATAAAGAACAAAACTCTTCAGAGCTGGAGGCAGGCACCTAACCAGGCAACAAAAAGAAGTGAATACTCTACAGAAGTTTCTCTCCCATGGTGGTATTCTTCTTTGGAGAGTGCAAATGTGAGCCTACTCCCAAAATGGAGGTAAGATCCATACAAAATAGTAAAGGAACAAAAAGATGGTATTGTTTTGGAAAAAAGAAGCCTGTGACAATCTACAAACCATCAGAATAAAGCCAAAATGTAGAGTAACTGACGGTATGGCCAAAACATTCACCTTCTATGATGAACAAATTCCAAAAATGCCCCATTTACAAAACCAATTAAAAACTTGCATGTATAGTACCTTTTGAATGAAACAAATTTAATTTTGAATTAGCTAAATTTAGACAATGTGATTATAAGAGAATTCTCACTCTGGAGTTCACACTCCCAAACTGAAGCTGTGCTTTTTTTACAGCACTAAGTTTAGCAGGGAGCCACAGCTATGAATTTAATTTTACGTGTGCATTGTGCTCATCATCTCAGACTGTGGCTGCAGACACCACAAATGCATCGGTTCACCTCCAAAACAACAAAACAAAAGTGTGTATCATCAGTCCAGTGAAGGAATAAAAAGTGTTCAAGGATTTCACAGTTTTTTTGAAGGGTAAATTCAACACCTGGAAGTAGGAAATTAAGGACATGAAAGTGTATTTGGTGCAAGATGTTACACTTGAAACAGTGGAGGCTGAAGGACAGAGGTGGTCTCTTTCAATGCAGACCTCCACCTACTAACAAATGTTTTTTTACCAAGATAGATTTGGTACAACTGGAGCATCACAGCACACCCAGTTGTGACAACTTCATACAGTAATGCTGTTGTGTCTTTGAGGAATTAATTTCCTGATGAGTTAAAGCTCCAAAGAGGAAATACACTCTGACTACACTTCTCAGCAGGTAATCCATTCAATCCTATTTAATTAACAACTGGAATAAAAGTAATATTGAAGCAGATTCCTGGCGGGAAAAGGAAAAAAAAATCTTACATCAAAAACTTGCTACAAATTTAAAACAGTTGTGATACTCTTGCCGAATAACAAAAGGGAAAACCTTGCAACAGAGTTGAAAAGGTAAGACAAAAAGCAAATCTTTTATGACAGCTTGCAGGTGCACAAAATATGGCATTGCACATGCACGAAACAGGATTTCTGTAATTTTTATACAGTTAATTAATTAGTTTATCTAGCCAGTACATCCAATAGGAAATCAGTTATGCCAGTAACCCAACCCTAGGTCAGTTAGTCCAGGGGCTTCTTTCCCTTTTTTCTTGTTATGTCTCTTAGGTTCTGGTAGAATATAAGATGCCCTTGTCAGGAATTAACATCTTAAGAATAAGACTAAACAGAATTCCAAGAATGTATAGTAAAAGTTTGTTTAACTGTAAGAGAGGGCAGGAAAAATACTAGAAGCTACACAAATATATATTAAAAATCTACAAGGCTACAGATATATGAAAAACATATAAAAAAGCTAAAAAACCTTTAGGCATTACTACCAGGCTATAATTAGTGAATGCATACTTGGCAGACTTTAGCATAAGATTTCTTATTGCAAATGAAGGAACTCTCAATTTCCTCACTGAAGAAGAACAATCTCACAGGAGTTTCAGTCTCAACACAACTTTCAAAACAACCATCTCTTTGCCTGTCTACAATACCAAACCTTCCATGCTTACACTCCCCTCCCTCAAAGGGGGATACCCAAGAACTGTAGGTATATCCAACAGCACCAATGATCCATCTGGGAAGGCAGCACAGCTCATGGAGATCTAACAGACTGTGCAGTATTACTGTCATCTCCTACCCAAATGGGCCCCTGAAGTTTCTAATGCTGAAGCCAAGACTAAATATGCACATTTTGAGCTTTCCCTTTTGATTCTAATCCCAAGGGTGAGAGGGGATCTGATGTATCTGACAATAAAGATGCTATCACAATTCATTTCATACAAAGAATACACCACCAATAATTCAACACCGGCAAAGTTGCATCAATTCTTACCCAGCAGTATGTACAACTCTACAAAATCAAATTATAACAGAACTAGTTATTTTAAGTTTCCATTAAATTCATTACATACCTCTTCTGATTCATTAGGCATTGTCTGGGATTCTTCCAACTCCTCAACGGCTGCATACTCTTCTTGTTCTCCCATTGCTTGCTCATTATATGATTGCATGTAATCTTCATCCTAAAGCAGTAAACAGGAAGGTGAAAAGACACAAGGCAAACTGAATAGGTGGTGTCTGCCTGCATTGCTGCAGCTTCCGGAGTGGAAGAGAAGTATTGCAATCTCTGGGAACAGTCAGCTGTTAAGTGATATGGCATACATACAGCATAATTATCAGGGCTTTTAACTAGACAATGATTTCAATATTCTCAAAACCAAAACAGTTTTCATTCATATCCCAGCAATGCCATCATAAAGATCTTATTTAATACTTTTTGCCCAAACTACTTCTATACATCTGCATCCACTGATTACAAATTCATGAAGTAAACACTGCAGGACTTTCTGGCCATAGCACATATACAATAACATCAGATTACATCCCATCAAATATAAACGTTCTTAAAGCATTCACCAAGTGCTTACATATGAGTGGGCTCAACTCTGAAAAATTATGAACATAAAACAAAAGTAAAATCTTTCTTAAGTTTGCTTGCATTTTCAAATACCGTACTGATCACATACAGTTTTAATTAAGATAAAATCATTTCATTAACAATTAAAGTCAGTGCATGTTCTCTAATATGCTGCCTAAATTATATTGAATTATGCAGGTGACATTTTCTGAACTAACCTCCAATCTCTTTATTCAGGTTTAGACAGCTCTCAGTTACAAAAAGGATGAACAAGCAGGACATCAATCACTTTGGGATATTAGCACCTTAAAGATGTCTTTAGCAGGTCAATAATCTTTTCACCTTGGAAGGACTTTATCAGATCTCGTCTAAAGCCCGGATAAAAGCTTTTGCATTAAGTACTTCTAACAATTGGCAGTGTATCTCCACCACACAAAGCTGTTTTCTTCCTTAAGGATACAACCCTCAAGGTCATGATTCTCAACTGCTTTCCAGCATGACAAAGGAGCATTACCTACCGCCAAACAAGCTGTCAACACAAACTTTGTCACAGCCTAGATAAAGAAACTGGCAGACAGTGATAATAGGTCTAATTTCCCCTCCTCCCCAGGGAGGTAAACAGATTTTAAATCAGTCTAAAACCCTATGCACGTGAAGCAATGTTATCTTCGAAGATACAATAGAAGAAAACTCACTGGAAATTCATCTAGGGGTTCATTGATTTCAAGGTCTAGCACTTCATCTTCTTCTCCAGGCTCTTCCCCATATTCTATTTGGTCTTCTGTCAGTTCAGGATCATTGCCTTCATAATGTCCTTCCTCTGCATACTCTGAGGCATATTCTTCAGGTGCTTCAGATTTATCATAACCAATTTCATCCTCCCCTTGGTCATACTCAGACTCGTGTTCCAGTGAGGGATCGTTGATGGACTTGGAGAGCTCGTAGGATGTCAGGATGCCAGATGTGGCATTGAGGCTCACTGTGACACCTGGAGAGCTGTGGGATAGGGGAAATTCAGAGGCTGAAGCCTAACTGGCAACTACTCCCAAAGATACAGCAAAACAAAGCTAACAAACATAAAATCTCCAAGTTGGTGGACAGAATTATAGCCCATACACTATTTGACTCCATGCCATGTTCTCATAATGCATACTAAAATGCAGCTTATCACCAGCTGCAGGCTATTTGACCAGGGGAATCAAACCAACCAGATGGTTTAGCAGGTCAAACTGGCAAAAGTCCTGCTTGGTAACCAAAGCAGACCAGATTCAATTTTAATTCCAAGACTAACAAAAAAACATACACAAAATGACTATAACTGCATCTGTTTTCCCAATCTTTCAGAACACACTAGTATAATACTTTTTACTAAACTGTTCATTTTTTATTATCTTGAATTCAAACTTGCATTTTTATGACTGATTTAATGTTTGACTTAATATAAAATAAATATTCAAGAACTGTAATGTAAATGATTAAGACATTCTTAACTACCACAGACACTGAAAAAACCAATCAATACAAAAACAGGCAAGTTTATAATCTGCAGGCAAAGCAAAGCTCAGGGTTGACTGTTTACAAAAGGCAGTGCCATCAACACAAAAATACAACTAACCAACAGCAGACTAGCTCTTCATTTGAGAGCTCTTGTATAAGGAACAGAAAGATTTTTTTTTTTTTAATAACATTCCTATTATTCTCCATTTTCCTAAGTTTGGGGGACCAAGATCCAGGCAGCTTTGAGCTATTTGCATCTCTAAGAGAGAGAAGATTTAACACGAAAGTGAAGACATTATGCAGGATTATCATTATCCTCCCAACTACAGAAACACGAGGTTGACTAGAAACATAACAGGAAGGGAAAGGTTCTCTCTGGCAAGAAAATTGCTAAAAATGCAAAACTTGTCTACAGAAACCTGCTTCCAGAGAGCAATATTATCACATTTGAGATATTTTATCATCACTGTGTTTTGTTGCACAGCCATCCCTGCTACCCAGGGGTCTCAAGGAGGACATACAGCAAAAAACCAGCCAAGAATTCTAACTGGGATTCCCCTTCTTGAAAGGAACAATCCCACCCTCACTCCTGCAGGGAGGAAAATGGCAGCCAAAGAAAAGATTGATGGTGGAGCATTTTATCACATCCTCATCGGTCCAACATAAGGACAGAACTCCTTTTCCTAATTACAGCTAATACAGGAGATCTCAGAGATGGAGATACACCCATGTATGTTACACACACACATCCATTCACAGCCCTTCAGATGACATGCCCTGCACAGCATGCAACAAGGGCAAGCTGGAAAAACAGGTTAGCAAAAGCAGCAATAGCACTGCATCACTTTGGCATTACAAGCATCTTCTCTCCTACTTCAGTCCAGCTTGAAAAGTAAAAACAACACACTCATTTTGACTTGTAATGCCCATAATTCATCTGAGGAACTGAATTACCACAGGGTATTCACAGGCCAGGATTCCATGGGAGTAAACTCCCATGGAAGTATCTGCTCCAGCCTATTCAAAATTTTCTGCTATGCAATTGTACACAAATATTTAAGTCACAAATTCCCCTCCTCAGTCTCAGGAGGTAAGACAGATTTTTAAAGGAAGATGTCAGAAGAGGACTATATACAAGTTATGCCTTTCCCTTGGTCCAAAAAATTAAGAGCCAGACATGGTTAAGGGATGATAAAGGGTTTTTACCTTGGTATTTAATAAGGATCCTTATGGTGCACCATTTCACCAAAGTGGAATGTACCAAAATGCACACAACACATGACAGATCCCATACACAATATACAGACCTTACAAATTAGCATATCTAACAAAGATGCCCCAATAAGAGGCCTGAATTAATAGTGTGATATCCTCCCACCCTGAGGAATTCCTCCCTGGCTGGGCCAAATCTCCAATTTACAGGATGGATTCTAGGGAGGACCTTGGTGTCTCAAGACAGCATAGGATTTTCCAGACTCCTACTATGAGGTCTTTAGGATGTTTGGTCTCCTGGCTAACAGAATACTAGGACTATGCTAAATTATCAGATTTAAGGAATCAAAATTATGCATGCTAAGAGTACTGAGGATGCATAAAAGCGATGTAAATGGTATATAAAAGAAAAGGCAAAATATCATCTGGCATCAGGTGAAGGAAGCTTACCACAGTAAGTAATACAGAGGTAGTAAAGAAAGCTCTGTAAGTGCTTATAATTAATTCTGTATGCACAGCAGATGACAAATTCTTTTTATAAGCTTTTCAGAGATTTGAATACATTTATTAGATTAAAATAAACAAGAAATAATTTTACTGAAATGTTAAGAATGGTACTGAGTACATTATATATACATCACTAAGTAGCTGGCTAGGTAAAAAGCAGAACTATTTTAAGTATATAGCAATAACTTTAGTTTCGTTTAGAAGTTATTAGTTATCAGTAATAGGAGTCATTCATAGCTTTGAGTTATGCAAAACAAGATTCAAAAAAGAAATACCGAAATTCTTGTTCCTCTTCATTGTCACTTTGCAGGAGATCATCATTCAGCTCTTCATCTGACAAGTCTGACTGATTCTAGGTTTAAAAAAAAAGTCAATCGTGAACATAAAAGATAAAAACTTTTAACAAAGTACTCAATGCCAAATATTTTTCATGAAGTAAGACCATACCTTCAAAGAAATTACCTAATTCAATGAGAAAAAACACACAACACAAGACCACAAATTTTAAAATACATCTTTGACAATCCTACGGAAATTTCCAGAACTCAAATTTGTTTGTCCATCAACACTTCTTCTTCACTGATCCATTCTCAAATATGGCCAAAGATGAAGACTCAAGACAGACCAGGAAGAAAGGTTAGCTCTTGTACACAGCCTTGCGCCCTTGATGCATCAGGCAGGTCAAGAAAATGCATGAACTGCAACTTCTAGAGAAGAGAGAGGTGACTGGAGGAAAGGATATGATAAAGAAAACTGAAAAATCATGATCCCTTTGTAAGAGAAGAAAAAAACATAAGAAAATACTGTGTCACCTCCTAATTTGTCTGTCAAATTAAGCAACTTTCAGCGGTTCCTTTTTTTTTTTTTTTTTAATTACCCCCTAGGAACAATAACTGCAGTTCTGCTGAGCAACATTTCCAACCCCTAAAGTAATAGGGCCAGAAAGATTACACAAGGACAGATTTATCTAAAAGTATTGAGATGAGATTACATAGAAGGAAGTTCAGCCTAAATAACCTGGGGAAAACTTTCTGAGAAATCCATTATTATCCCATCACATCAGTCTATACCCACAGATACTGCCCTGTAACATGGCAAATAAAAAATAATAATAGAAAAAACACAAAAAAAACCCCATAATATACTGGAGAAAAAAGAACTGGTTAGTATTCACATATATAATTTTTAAAGATAAATCAGAAGCTCCATTCAATGTTAACTGCTTCTGGTTTTGGTAACTGTGTAACAAACATCTGCAATCATTATCCTCCTGGAATTTTATTCTCTTTAAACCAGCACATGAGAATAAGGAACTTCCTATCTTTAATAGGAAATGCTTACAGAGATGATAATAATTTCAAGAAGCTAATTTCCAACATTTAGAGGACGGTTATTAAAAAAACAATAACAAATAAAACTCAACTATTAATAAAGCTGGGTTTCTTAACAACCTATTAATCTCCAACTGGAACTTCAAAAACTACTTTCAAAATTAGTTTGTTTAGAAGATAAAATACAGAAAGAGGTGACCAGTCAACTTAATTTCTCAAACAGAAGTCCTGTCTTCTACTGATATCTGACAAATCCAAAGATACATTTAGCTCTTTTCACAGAGTTTAATTCTGGAAATAGGTACCAGCAGGAAGAGTCCATAGCAGACATGGGGAAAACTTGTTTATGTGCCCCAGTATTAGCTGTTGCCAAATTTTCCCCCTCACTTTCAAAGGGGAAATCCTCTGCATACTCATCAGACAGCAAGGTAGCAGGAAAGTTCACAATGAGCATGAACATTCAAAGACAACAATGACTATTTTTTATTTCCTCTCTGTTAAATACTGCTGGTATTTTAACAAGTGATTTTTAGTAGCCAGGAAACTGGCACTTGGATTACATTTTCCATCATGTTAATTAGCATTCAGGAGAACTAACTGGGTTGAAAACAAATTTTTCTCTAAGTTTTATTTTAAAAAGCCACACTTGGAGGTATTTCACAAAAGGAAACAAAGCTCTAGGTGCAGAATGCTCTGGCAGTAAGGCAGACCTCAGGTACCTGTGGCTGTCAGGCTTTGGGGAGGTGACAGTAAAATACATGAGGTCAAACCAAACACCTGAATTGTCTAAGCTGTACAACATTCACATTTTGATATCTGCGACAATTCACTTTAATGAGCATTTCTTACCTTTTTTCCAGTTAGCAAATCCTCTCCAAGCAAGTCATCATCAAGTTCACTGTGAAACAGTAACAAATTTTAAAAAGCAGAACTTAACAACACAAAATCAAAAACCTTACAGGGCACATGCCTTAAAAACCTGCCTCAAGGAGAATTGTTGCCAAGCCAGCACAAAGCCTATTTTAGCAAAGAATTTAGGGAATAAAAGATTTTACTTTTCAGTGAAATAACAAATCATATATATTAAGTAAGTCTGCTATTGCACAGTCATTTCATTTCTATATGCTCTCCCTTCCATATCCCCTCAACTAAACACAGCAGAGAAACCTGGCCAAGCACAGGCACAACCAGCCAAAACACAGCCATTCTAGATCTTCGCTCCAAGGCCACTTGGACACATTGTCCAAACTCTGAATTTCCAGCTCCCCAGGGAGGACATGAGACAGGAATGTCCTGTGGGCAAAACTCAGTCTACAGGTCCCCATGTGGCCTGAGCTGCACCTCTGCAAGGAGCTGGGAAGCTGCTGGCTTGGGAGCCTGGATCTGTCCTGAAGGCCAGCTTAGGCCTTCATCTTTCATAAATACTTTATTCCCTCCTCCTCAAGTTGAGGGTAAGGTCAAACATACATTTGGAGGGTGATGAAATCAAATGCATGCTTCATCAGTTTTATATCTGTGCACAAGAATTCAGGAAGCACGGAAATATTGGCTTACAACACTTCTGCCATCACAGTGCAACTACCCCATAAATACAATTCAGTGCAAGGAATTACATTCAAGGTGAGCTAAACTTCAGAAAAACTGCTTAATTTCATTCCTCCTTCAGTGAAATAACTATCTAGTGACATGGATAACCAGATTCCCCTTCAATAATAATCACCTGTTACTGAAAATATCATGTATTAGAATATGACTACCAATACTAAAACGAGATGCCAGTGATTTGAAATATGAGCTGAACTTTAAGAGGAGACTATTGCTACCTCCACACCTTAAAAAACCAAAAAGACACAAAAACCACCATGCCTTATATAGCACATAAAAATCAAATCGTCCCAAGTGAGACTGGCCTATATGAACTGAAAAGGAATTTGTGTAAGTTTGTTAGGACAACATAGCAAATACATGAAAATGGTGAGACAATCCCAAAATGTAAATCAGTTGGTTTTGTAGATGGCTCAATCTCTTTCAGAGCCAATTACTGTACAGAAAACATAGGAGGGAAAGGGAAGTGAGGGCTGTAAAAATATTGTGGGCTAGGAAAGAACATGATACACCAACTAAGCCCTAAATAGGACATTATCATCAGTATACAGAATTTATCCATTGTTACTGGTTACAAATAGTTCCAGGAATGAATGAACATTAACAAATAGCAATTATTTTGTGCTCAATGTAATATTAAACAAAAACTGGGAAATAAGACATATCACACATTCCAAAGAGCAAACTGACTAGAATTTCAGCCTTTTCTTTCAGAGACAGGAACCTCTATGTAACAGAAATGGTTGCAGAAGAATTCAGTACTTCATTTTTGTCTCTTAAAAAAAAAATCATTAATCTTTTCAACTGCCAGTAATCTGACAAATGCATCAAAATGTTTGAAAATATTTTCAGCACTACGGCCCACAACTGACAGCTTTTAATAAAACTGTACTACAGAAATTCCAAGAGATGGCAAGAGCATATGATACAGCAGCATTCAAAGATAAAAACCAAGTTCAGGTAGCAAGAAATTCAGATTAGGGAAAGGAATGCAAAAGGAAGTGAAAGGTTAAATTAATTATCTATTACCTAGGCCTATTTACCAGAAACTAACAGATCTTAGGCTAGCTGAGAGAAATAGACAAAAATGAATGGTTGCCATTTGATATCACACAAATCCACATAAAATAAGCTAAACTGGAATAAAAGTACACACCTATGCTAGTTCCAAAAGCATCTCACCCTTGCTATCGTCAAGACACGAAAATCCTTCCAAAACCACAATACTAGGAAATTGTGCGTTGAGTTTGCTACTCTCACAAAGAGACAGATTTTCCTCCTTTTCCTCAATTCCCAATACCCAATATTTTCCTCACTGAATAAATTAAAAAAAAAAAAAAACAACAAAATAAACAAACCAGACGATAAAAAGTGGAAAGTTTTCAGTCATCATAGAGAAATCAGTAATCTCAAAGAAGAGTCTGAACAAGTGAACTTCAGCAAAAATCAGCCACTTAATCTGCCATGTCATCTTGAAGGAGAGCACCAGAAATGCAGGTTTTTCCCAAACTCAAGCTTTGGGCTACTTAATGAGATAAATGTACAAATCAATGTGATAGAGACATCAGACTGGCCCTTTTAAGTCTCCAATTCCATAATCATGCCTCATTAAACATGAGCAGTAGCAAGGACAAAAAAGAACTTGGAAAAAATGGGAAAAATTCTCCAAGAACAATGCTACATCTGTACTCCCAAAAAACTGGGGACTTCCAGCTCTCAGTTTACACCCTCAAGAGCTTGAGGAAGGACAGAGATGTGAAAATTCAGCATTATATATAAAATAAATATACTAGTAATAAATATGCTACTTCTATATTCAAAATTTTATTATTTATTTTAATTAAGTGACATGGGGATGGGGCTCAGTCAAGTAACAACACAGTAGGAGCTGATGGTTGATGAAGATGTGTGGCTATCAGAATTCCTTCATCTCCCACTCCCAAACGATTCAGCTGAAAATAACACATGAAGGA
The DNA here is from genome assembly GCA_003676055.1 of Chloebia gouldiae. Lineage (NCBI taxonomy): Eukaryota > Metazoa > Chordata > Aves > Passeriformes > Passeridae > Chloebia > Chloebia gouldiae. Next base: position 6,413,059 of record QUSF01000003.1, on the reverse strand, counting down.
TGAAAACACCAAGATTACTGTGTTCATCCAGCCTTTTTTCCATCTTTGAGAAACGATGTCCTATACTGAATTAGGCCAGTAGATAAAACCCCCAAGTAATTGCATTAGGCAACATAGACAGTACAGCATTTGTAATTGGCAAGACATTCATAGAACTCAACACTTACAAAGAGAGCTTGGCAATTTGAAGAGAATAATATTAGCAAAAAAATATTCCAACACATGCAAATAGTATTTTATTAGATGCAGTTGTAAAATAAAACTTCTGATATGATCAGCAAGATTAAACTCTAAAATCTTCTGCTCTGCGCCTGAAACCACTTCCCTCACAATTTCACTATTGAAGTTTTTATCGTCTCTCTTTAACTAAATTTGGCTAATAATAAACACATAAATTAAAACTTTTTTCTAAAACTGAGTTCTTGTATACTTCAAAGACTCAGCTTTGTGAAAATACTCTAAAGCTACTGTCAAGCCCTATTAAAACCAGCTCTGCACAAGCAGTTTACCACTGGGTAAAAGCTTCCAACTTTGGATGCAACAGCTGCTCCACTCTTTCAAACCTTATCAAGTGATGAGTAGGGCAGCCACACCCAAATGTGACCAGTCAGGAGCCCACCCATTTATGCAACAAAAGCCAAAAGTTCAGGAAATATTCTAATACAAAACACTCTGCCTGTGACACTGATTTAAAGGTTTCTGAATCACCAATCCTGGGGACAGGAAGCAGCACAGGAGAGACCCAGCCTGAGCAAGTTATTTTAATTACACTCTCAAACCAGAGCAGCTCCTTGGTGCACCTCAGCATCCAAAGCTCTGACAGCTGAGCTGGCCTGACAGAGGAGACAAGACTCATCAGCAAACAGCAGAACACCCTGGATGCACCAGAGCTACTGCCCAAATTCCTCAGTCACAAACTCGCCTGCTGCAGCAATAGAAGCTACCCACTCAACCTAGCAGAAAACCAAGGAAGAGCAAACTCATGCCTCTGGAATGACAATAAATTTAGAGCAGTTGATTTACTCCAAGGGCTCAGCTCAGTGGACAACTACTTACAGTAAAATTTGTCTACTACAATCACTTTAGTGATTATTAGAGAAGACAGAAATCTACTTGGAATATTTTTTTCTCCCTTTTAGAGTGAAAACCACTGGCAAAGTCTGAGCAAGTCTATTACTACAAACGAATAATAGAAAAATAACAGAAATAAGTGAAATGTTTTCTCCCAGAAAGAGTAGACAAGTTTAGCTAGCAGCTTGATTCCCATCTCATAAAAGAATACACATTATCCCCTAAAATAACCCAGAGCACACACACTTCTCTATCTTTAGTACAGTCGTGCTGAAGAAGCCCATGCCTAAGCTCTCCTCCTCTTCCTCAATTTAAAACTGAAGTAGAACTTTGACGATAGGAATTGAAGCATCAAGTAAAAAAAAAAATTAAAAATTAAGTTGAGCAAATTCAAGTACTAGCAAATTCTATTTAAACCACTTAGGTCTACTGAATATTTAAAACCAAAGCCAAAACATTAATTGCAAAATTACACACCACAAATACTTTGTATTTATCCAATTTTAAATGGAATCTCTTCACAATGCTCTATATTCCTCAAGGCAAGTGCATGTCTGGCACAATCTAGCTTTGGCTGACACATGCAAAACAACCAACATCTTCATTAGAATCTAAATGTTAGAGTACAAAATGCCAGAATGAGAAAACAGAACAATGCAATTCAGCATACAGAAACTGAACATGAAAATATTCTACCCACCTGTCCCAGTCGTCATCTCCAGCTCTTCTTCTCCAAGACCTTTCTGCACCAGGCTTATCAAACTGATCAAAGTCATCATCTGTAAAAAAAAAGTGACTACATTAAATAATTCTTACTGAAATTGAAGCACAGAACAGAACTCTCCAACTAGTTAAAGTTAGAAAGTGGTGTGTTCATTGACAGCACCAGGTACACTTTGGGATTAACCTCCCAAAGATGTGCAAAATTCAGAGCTCTGGCTCCCTATTTAGTCACAAAAATCACAACATATTCATATAATTATCCAATACACCTATACAAATGCATTACCTAACTCCACCTACACCCACTCTGTATTAAAATGTATTAAAATGAGTCCAAAGTTCTTTTTACACAGTCTCTTGATTGAATTAAGTCAATGGGCTTCAAAATGGGTCTGTGGTCTTCTGAGATCACAGTAACCTTCTCCTTCTGCCTTGCTGGCAAGCTTTGAATCCCTTGGCTACAGCTCAAATTTCAGGGCCCAGGTGCAGGTCACAGTTTCTTCATTTTCACAATAGCTCCAAATATTTATCCTGCTTCTTCAAACACAGCAAGAAAAGTAAGTGATTTATATCTTAGCCTTAACTACTCTATCTGCTAATAATTAACTATTCCCCATTACTTCTTGGTATACTTATAATCATTATAAATTGTTTTTATCCTCCTAACTAAATCTAGCTAATCTCTTAACTCTTTCAATTTCTTTAAACCTTTGCTTCAAAATGAGAGGTTGCCAAAGCAACCACACAGATGGGATTTTCTGGGTGGGTGTGGGGTGTGCATGTTGCTTAGAAAATGCAAAAATACCTTTTTCTACTTTTCAATTAACATGAAGAAAACAGACGAATACAAACATAGAATTATAGAATCATTAAGATTGGAAAAGAACTGTAAGATTGCCAAGTTCAACCATCAACCAGCTCCACCACCATGTTCACCATTAAACCACATCCTCACGTTTTCTGAACCTTCCAGAAATGATGACTTCACTTCCCTAGGAAGCCTGCTCCAAAGCTTTATAATCCTTTCAAATAAGTAAACTAAACCTCCTTTGGCATAGCTTGAGGCCATTTCCTCTCACCCTGTCCCTTGTTACCTGGGGGAAGAGAAAGACCCACCTAGCTACAGTCTCCTCTTAGGTGGTCCTCTCAGACAGGTAAGGTCCCCCTGAGCCTCCTTTTCTCCAGGCTGAGCCCCCAGCTCCCCCTTGTCAGACTTGTGCTCCAGACCCTGCACCAACTTCCCTGCCTTTCTCTGGACACACTCCAGCACCTCAGTGCCTTCCTTGTAGTGAGAGGCCCAAAACTGAACACTGGATTTGAGGTGTGGCCTCACCAGTATTGAGTAAAAAGGGAAGATCACAGCCTTTGCCTTGCTGCCCACACACACAAACCTTCTTGGCCACCTGGGCACGCTTCTGGCTCATGGTCAGCCACTATCAAGTGACATCTCCATGCTTCAACAATAAAAAAACCCAGAATGTACTACATAGCTTTGCCTTTTCTCACTGTTGCAACAAGGATCACCCGAGGGAAACAGAGCATGAGCTAAATCACTGGCAAAATGTGCCACTGAAGGTCATTCCAGGAGGAGCAGCTCCCCAGAAATGCATGAAACTGAGGTGCAGTGGATGTGATTTAGCATCATCTGCCAAATCTTTGCTTGTCTTGGAGGCCACAAACTCATCCACTAACACTGAGCCTGCAAAGGCACTTTGAAAATAAGAGTAAATGTCAGGACAGCACAGGGCAGGTCAGCAGCAGCAACGCAACAAAGAAGAGAGAAGTCAGGTGGAAAAACCATCAGTCATCTCAGCTGGGGCAGTAAAACCACCAGAAGCCACCAAAGATTACACTCTGTACTTAAACATGCCCTTGCCTTCCAAGAAACAACTGCTGCTCTGTATTTCTCTCAACAAATACCCTAATTTAGCCCACCACTTCCTCTTGCATAGCTTATTGCAAATGACAATTTTGCTACTTAAAAATATAAAAACTTCCATTTCTCTGTGAGAATATGCAAAGGTCATTAGCTCTGTTCAGACATGATATTTTATAACATGGAAACTGGAAACACATACCTTCATACATACACTCAAGCTTCACTCTCCCCTTCTCTCACTACAGCCTAACAGAGAATGCAGACCTGGATTCACTCTTTTCACGCATTTTAACAAATTTGGTAAGAATCTCACAAGTGGACAAAAGTTATGCTCAACATAGACTTGCTCCAGTTTAATGGCCTGCAAAATGCAGGAGGTCAAGCAATTCAGCCCTTGCAGTCTGACACTGAATTGGGATCACTGAGATGCCATAAATCCATTCACTCTCCTGAGTCTATTTGCATTCAACTCCTTGACCAAGTACACTGCCAAGGAACAACTGTTTTATTCAACTGGGTTTTTTGTTTGACTGGTTTCTTTAATAAACCTCCAAAACCAAATCTGTCATCAGCTCTTTAAACTCAGCCCAGTATCCTTAAGTGAATATTTCCCATATGCAATGACAAACCTATTCACTTCTCACTTCAACTTATCAAGATATCAGTGTTAGTGACTGATGAAGTTTAAAAGAATATAAAAATATTAAAAAGAGAAAATCCAGATATTGCAACATCACTGTATTAAGAACACTGAAACCAGAAATTTCAATCATAAATAGGTATGAAAGAGTGCTTTGTATGAATTATGATGCAAGTGTGGCAACTTCTATTTTGAAACAGTAGCTAGAAATAATTCTCCTTGATGATGTTTTCCCCTTTACTATCAATAGATATGTCTGTATTTTAATTAATCTTTTATATTTAACTGATTTACATAAGCTAAAACCATTGGAAACAGTTGCTTTACATTTCTCTGCTCAAACATCTACATATTGCAACCTCCCATTCCAGTTCCTATTTTAATCACAGAGGAAAACCTTTTCTTTTGAACACTAAATTAACTAATTCTGTGGTCTCTAGGACGAAAAAAAAGGACACCTTGCTATCTTTATGGTCCTTCAAAACCATGCTGCAGTGCCTGACATTTTAAGGGCACAAATATCCTACACTGACACTATTCTTACAGCTGGATTACAGTAATCCACTGACGTGATGTAACCATCACCAAAGATAATTTTTTAAGGTAAGTAACTGGTTTGGCAGCAATCCAATCAACAAGTGTCCACATACTGCCTAACACAGCTTAAGATAATGACCACCATTGTTACTATACAACACGTGAAAGCATGATGCAGGCTGTTGTTATTGCAAAGGTAAAAAAAAAGAGAGTTTATTTTCTGATTCTAGCATTTATACTTTTCTAAAGGTGACAGTATATTGGAGGGTGAATGTGCTACCTCTCCAACGACATTAGAGACTAGTATATTACATTAAACTACTAGTATATTAAATTTCTCTGCCTCTGTGAAGGAATATAAAACAATAGGTTGCTTACAGAAACTTTTATGAGAAAGTTCTCTACAAGAATGTAAACCAAGAAGACTTTAGAAAATCTTAAGAATCAAAGTGACACACCATCAGGAAGACAGTAAATTCTTTTTAAACTATGCTTGCTTGCAAGATATATTTTTTCATGCCAGGCATCCCTTTAGCACTAGAGTTGCATTATAGACCAACAGCACTTGAAGATGTGAGCTCTTAGCACACAATCCTTTGAGGGATGGACCTTCGCATCAGCCAGGTTTAAATCTAGACCACACAAAATTACACACCAAACCCTTCTTCTCTCCACAGCACAGTGAAATACTTTCTGATACAACTCATAGTTGACTTCTCCAACCCAGATATTCAACGTTTCACAGCCATAAAAATGTTTTAACCTATTACTGCAGCTAGTGAAGAAATTACAGCAAAGGACAGTCCAAGTTCCTGGCAAGTTTCTGAACCTGGCAAGTGTGGACCTGAACTCTCACGACTCAGCCAGCATCAGGAACCTCCATGCTCCAGCTCTTCTAACCCCTTCACATTTCTCACATCTTATTCCTTATTTATGAGCAACTTCTACCAAAATTCAGAGCTGAATCATATCCAGAAAAACACTTTTCCCAAGTGCCCTCTAGCAGTAGCAGCATGCACACAAAATCCTCAAAAATGACTGGTCCATTTGCCTGCAGTGACCACACCTTGCAAGAACTGCTCCACATGTCCCCTTCAGCTCCCTGTTCTCACCTCTTCTCTATCTCAACATGCATAATTTAAAGATCTTTGTGACAGGTTTTCTTTTTTATGCTTATTTGTTCTGTGACAGCTGACGCTGACAATGAGCATTACAAATTATGCTATTTTGACATTAAGGACTGTCAGAGCCCAGAGCAGGTTGCAGCTTTCCTTTAGAAAAGGAGGTCGCAGCAGTCACACACCTACAAACAGCATTCTGTGCCAGCTTAATTTTTGACACAGCAGCTCTGAAATGGACTCAGGCCTTGCACCTGCAATGTGATGTGATACCTAACAGTCCCAATAAGGCATCATTTTATCTCCATTTCTGAAACCACAAAGACTTTTATTCATCTTTGACCTGTCTAGACAATAACATCATAAAATATCAATAAATAATAATCAATGTAACATTTATAGCTGCTTCTTCTTGAGAAATTTTTAAGTCGCTGTTTGCATCATGGGTGGTTAAATGCCTGTAAAACATTAACTTGAACAGAAATAAAACCACTCAGCAGCAGCAGAGTTCACAACCACTGAGAGCAACTGCCAGTTTTGTGTTTGTGGGGTTTTTTTTGGGTTTTTTTTTGGTTTTTTTTTAAATAATACTCAGTATTACTGTGTGGAAGATAGTAGGAAAAAAAATGAATGCTAGAAATCCACGAACATAAGCTTTGAAAGTATTAAAATGCCTATGGCAGGGAAGAAGTTCTGGATCTGTCCCAGCAGTCTCGGCGCAGCCGTACACAGCAACTGTTGCTAAGACAGGCCAGGCGCTGGCCACAGCTCCTCCTCCCAATTCAGGCATTCACGGCAAAGCTCACCACAGCCATGTTTGTGCATCAGCTGGATACCAGCTGGAAGATGCTGACAGGTGAGCTCTAAACACATAAAGACCCCTCTAATTTCCAGGCAAAACTAGTAAGTAAAACAAAATAAATCCACAGCAAAGCAAAGGAGACCTCTTGAACACCAAAACAAGCATTATCTGAATAAGGAAGAAAACGTCAGTTCTAGAGGGAAAACCCAAACCAATCCACCACTTGGCTCTTCCTACTGCAGTTCTAAGAAAATCACCATGATAACAGTGGCAGGGAAGTTTCAGGATGCTGCAGAGAAGGACTAACTCAGGCTGATTTCTTAGACCAGCCTGCCATGCTAGGCTCTGGCCAGCTGTGAAGTAAACACGAATATACTTGGGCCCACACTGAAAGGTCCCTATTTTATTGATATTTACCCTGGTGCTGCACCAGCAGTGATACAAATTGTTCCAGACAGCTTGTGTTCTGGTTCTGTGATATATGGCCAAAACTGGTATCTTTTTTACTGTTCTATGGGAACAGATCATCCACACCATAAATCTACAAAATGCAACCCTCATTTATTCTCTGGCTGAGCTGATGGCAGTTTCTAACTCTGTGGATACCCCTTCAATAAAATCCTATTTTTTTTCTGTAAAATGGAAGTCTTAAGCTGCACAGTTAAGTCTCACAAGTGTAGGAGGTGAATCAGCAGAACACTGCAGAGCTCTTAACATCTTAAAATGGTACTAACAGCCTAAAAAGGTAGTCACACATAGCAACTGTTGCTACGATGGAGTATTTTACTGGAGTGCCATGGCCAAGATTTCTGGAGTAAGGAAAACATTTGACAACTGGATTTTTAGTCCTCCCAGACCAACACCTGAAAGCTTTCTGGAACACTAACCAGGTGCTGTCTCATGAACCAGAACACTTTCAAATTCTGTGTTCTGGTTTGCTTCAGCATTACACTTACATGAACACAAAGCTTATTATTGTAGTTTTAAGCACTGAAATGATACTGAAGACTTCTCCTTAGCAAAAACAAGATGGAAATGCCACAGTGATCCTACAGGACAATGGTTAAAAAAGTCCTATGTACTCTTTACACAGCAGGTCTTCCCATGAAGTCACTGAAACTCACTGCTGTCAGGGACAATAAAAACAAATCCAATATGATTCTGTGATAGGTAAGGGAGCTAGTAAAAGAAAAAGAAAACACACACACACACAGAAAATTAGAGGAGAAAAGGTCATTTACACATGAAAAAAACACCATTTCTCTCTTCTTCAAATACTGAATGTAACAAGCCCATCTTGCTCTATCCCATTCAAAACACTAAACATGACAACTTGGCAGCAATTCAAGAGCAAGACTCCAGATTAAAAACATTTTACCAGATTGTCTTTATGTAATAACATATTTCTACAAAATATTTTTCTTCATATTTCACTGTTAAATGTTGCACAATACACAGGAATTGTAAAAACTTGATTTTCAGCACCTGAGTACACCATGTAAAAACAGCTGAACAGTGAACTGAATTTTGGTATCTCTTGCTATGCAACACAAAATAACAGGTTTCACGAGCAATGTCTGTGCCTGCAGCACAAGGCTGGCAATGCAACTGCACTATTAACATCAGCTTAACAAAAACTTCTGGTAACAAATCCTGACAGCATCTGACAGGAAAAAACCCATGAGGTCAACAGGAATATCTGAATCCAAGTCTGTGCCACAAGCCCAACATTTCATGTAGCCCACTACAAATCTAGTCCCACTTATTACAAAAAAATCAACCTTTCTATACCATCAGAAAAAAACACATTTAGTCTTACTACCACATTATAAACAAATACACCACATAAACAGTTTAGTTTATCTGTTCAGGAACAGACACTAGGCAGCCTTGATATTGGTAAACAATTACTCATAGAAGCCTTAAGTACTTGGTGACTAAGTATAACAACTTAACAATTGCCTAACACATTCCTCAATTAGTGTATTTCATGTTTTGTTTCCAAATTATTCCTATATATGAAGTTTAGCTTCCTCAAAGAAGTAAAGCAAAAAAAGTAAGCTCTACAGGAGAGAAATTATTTTTATCTTCTTATAGCCAACTTATTTTTTAGTTTGTATGCAAAGCAAGTCACAAACAGTATGCAAGATCAGAACAAATTATGATATGCTGTCTGGAACTGAAATTTTCTAATCAATGCTTGAAAGAAACAGGGCCTCTTCTTCCCATTTCTTTTTAATTAATAAACTACATCTAAACCCAAAACCACCAAGTCACAAAAAAAAAACCCAAACTACTTTCAAGTAAAAAGTAATGACATTCAAAGTCTGATTGAACTAGAAAATATATTTGCTTTGGAAAACCGAAGTGCCATAGTCCTTGTTTTACAAATGCTGAACAAAGAAGGAAGGCCAAGAGTTTATATGAAATCCACATGAGCTTGATTCCCAAATGGATTTGGACACTGATGAGAAACTGCAACTCTCCAGAAATTCTCCACCATCTTTCACAGCAACCAAAAGTTATACTTAAAACTGAGGCTGCAGCACAGCACAACATAACACAGGATGAATCACATCCCTTACTTGAATGTTTTTTGGCCAAGTCTATGACAGCCATCATCTTAAATTCTTCTGACAACAAACTCTATATGATGTAAAATCTGAGGTTTAGTATTTGATACAAAATAGTTTGGCCTGGCTTTTGTAAAAACAACTGATACCAAGGCTATGTTTATTTCAGAATATCTGAAAAGACATTCAGAAGAGTGAAACCTTGTCAAAAAAGCAGAGAGAGTAAAAATTGCTGTGTTTAAAGGACATCTCCCTGCCCCAAGCACAACGAAGTAGCTTTGTTTTTTGGCACTAGTTGTTAATACAATACTAAGTACAACACAAGGGCACCAGTTCTTGGTACAACCCTGAGCATAATATTTCATGAACTGTAAACTTTATAGACCCCTAAGACTTAGAGAAGTTTTAATGTGTGCATCACCTAGACACAAATGCAGCATCTATTTCTGGTCCCTGGAGGCCACTGCTGAATAGCCCACAGCATGAGAAGTTCAACTGAATTTGTCACACTGGACAATTTCTACTGCATCCTTGGACAGTGATCCACACCACACAGAATGTACCACACATGCTGTGCTAGCAGGATCAGCTTTGCTCCACTTTTTATCAACTGCTTCGCAAGGGGCTTTTAAAGCCCTGACATTGCTAAGAGTGCAACAGCAAACCTCATACATGCTCAAATGAAATGAAGCTGCTGACAGCCTCAGAGGTAAAGAAATAGGCATTCTTCTACTCTCCATGCAAGACTTCCAGCAGCCCTTCCTATTGACATACCTGTCAGCAGGACCCTCTCCAACTTCACCCCCACTCCATCCCATGTCATGGCTCACAACCCAGGACATCTCCACCCAAAGTCCTCTATGCCACTGACGTTCATCAGAAGTAAACTAATCTGAAAAGAAAATTTACAATAATTTTCCCTTACTGCAGCATGGCAGACAATGAAAAGATTCTCCTTGTTTTGTTCTGAACATGGTTTGTTGTTTAACCTGTAACCATCTCTCTCTCAGTAAAATGAGATTAATATCTAACTGCACATTGACTGCAGTAAATATCAAGAAAAAAATTCAGCATCTATATAAAATGGTTGCTACCTTGTATGATCATTAAATCATGTAACAGTCCAGATTTGGAGGGACCCTCCAACACCACTTGGTCTCCCATGAAAAAGGGAGCCTAGATGAGATAACTTATCAAGCACCCTGTCAAAACATACTGAAAATCTCCAGTAACAGAGGTTCCATCATGTGCCTGTGGAAATTTTTCCAGTCAGTGATTATCCTCCCTGTTAAAAGAGTCTTTCTTGAAGCAAGTGATTGGTGCAATTTGTAGCCACTGTCCCTTGCCTGCTCTGCGTGGATCCTTGTGAAGAGAAAGCCTCCATCCTCTCTGTACTCACCCTTTAACATGATTAAATATTACTCAATATTCAGTGTTTCCTCTGGTTCTGTTTTTGTATGCAAAATTGGAACATATTTTGGGAACCGCTGCCTTATCAATGAGCAACTATGAGCCCTCAAGGTCCCTCACCACTAGCACACTCACCTTGACTTTTCAAGTTTCAACATGCAGCCATTCTAGAACTTCAAGCAGGTTGGATCAGGCTAATTAGATAAGGAATTTCCAAACTATTACGCAACTGTGAATTACTCCCAGAGACCTCACAGACCATCACTTCAAAACTTTCTAGTTTGTGAAACCCAACACCAAAAGAGCCTTAACCTTCATCCTTAGAAAGCTTTGCTGCACCAACACATCTGGTCACAAAAGTACCTGTGAATGCTTTATTCTAAAGAATCGTGCCAGTATTCCCCCAAAGCTTTAAAGATTAAAAATGATCAATGAGTGCATACCTGCTGTCCAACAGACATATCACCTTCCTTCCATCAAATGCATTTAAATGTTCAGCCAATGCAGACATTCCACATTTCATTTTCTGTCTTGTAACATACACTTACAGAGGACTTAAAGTTTAATCTGCATCCTCAAAGCCAAAACTATCTCATGTTGTCAGGTGTTATGCTACAATGTCATCAAATTAACACTAATTTATATTCCTAATATCTATTTTGTACTATTTTACCAATCATTAGCCTTTTTTTTTTTAAGAAAACAGTGGGGTGGTGTTATGTCCATATTTTAAATGTCTCTATGGATGCTGTTATGTTCATATCCATGTCTTTTCTTCACCGCAAAACTTGAAGAACTAAATCCAAAACATTAGTTTCTACAGTTAAAACTTTAAATGATCAAAACCACTTAGTTCAGAGCTTCTTTTGCATTTTACCACTACTGACTTTAGATAGCAGTCCCTTTCCAAAAACAGTTGCATATTCCATTTCTATAAGTTCTAGGTTTTTTTGTCTGGGCTTTAAAAGTGTATTGAACATCCTCAACCAGGAATTTTCCCTGAGTAGTCCCATGGATGTAAGTGTATGACCTGTGGGTTCTTCCATTCAGCAAATGTTGCACCAAGACTGAACAAACATTGCCTACATGGGGCACCGATCAGATTTAAGTGGCCACCATTTACTGATGAGCACAGTGTGAACACTGAACAAACAACTGCTTGTGCCCACTTAAAACAAAGGGGTCCCAATTCACCCTTGGACACAAATGGAACTCCAGAACAACAACAAAAATCAGCCTTGAAATGGCAGATTGCCCACTCTGTTGAAGGATATGTGCTGCAGCACATGCCCTTGTACATGAAAGCATGTTCATTCAACTTGAAGCATTTTAAACATGAGAACCAAAATGCTTCAAAAGTGAAGCTTTCTTTAAATTACTCCATCCTTATAATACCAAAAAAAATTTCCACCTAGTACATGAATGGCAACCTTACTTCCACATCACAAGTGGAACCACAGATCTGAACCACAGAAATTAGCACAAACGTTTTTGAAAACTCACTCCAATATTGCAGTATATTTAACACTATTATAACAGTGCTCAAGATATTAAACTATTTGCCGTTTTACTAATAGTGCTTTCCTTCCTAGCTTTATTCCCAAACTCAACTCCTAAATTTGGGAATTTCTCTGTAACATTTATCTTTATGTATGGCAAGACTTCCAATAAAAACATAATTATGCTGATGTGCCTTGTTACCCATCAAACCAAGCATGGAGCACAGTCAGAGCACTCAGCTAAGTGAGCACGGAACAAATCACGCCTCTCCTCCTCGACAACAACTTACAGAGACTGAGTCACCAAAAACTTTTGTACAGACAAGGATAGGTGGGTCAACTGACCACTCTGATCAGTCTTTAGCAAAAACTGCTACTCCTGATGAAAGCAAGCACAGAAACACACAAATCCTCTTAGCTGTACCTCTCCTGAAGACTCCGCAGGGACCCCTGAAAGACTTTATTTTAATCACTCAACTAAATATTCTCATTTTAAGGTTTGTTTAATCAGAACCACATGGCTGTCTATTAAAATGCCGCACGTAGAGGTGTCCGTAGTCATGCAGCAACACAGTGGAACAAACACCTGAGACTCTTGCAGTCAAACACTGACTTCATTTTACACTTCTCAAGTGAAATATTCTCCTTCTGCATAGTCGATGAAATAAATTATAACTACACCGCAGATTAACGTCGTGTTATCCCAAGCCACACACGTGTTCCTGTAAAAACTGTGATAAAATACTCGCCATCCCTATAAGTGTTTGAAGAATTACTAGACATGGCATTTAGTACCGTGGTTTCGTTGATACGGTGGTAGTGGTCACAGGCTGGACTGGATGATCTCAGAGATGTTTTCCAACCTAACCCATCCTATGATTCTGTAAACATATTTCAGTAAAACCCACCCACGTTCCCCGAAGGCCCCGCACCCGCGGCGAGGCCGCTGTCCCTGCGGGCCGTGCCACGCCGAGCGGCCACAGCACCTCCCATCGCCGCCTCCCCCAGGACCGGAGCGGCGCTCCGGGAATCTGCGGCGCCAGGGCCGCTCCTGCGGCCCCCGATCCGCGCCCCCAGCCCCGACCCCGCCGGCCGCGCCGCCCCCCGCCAGGCCCGCGGCAGCGCCGCCGCCTCCGCAGCCCGCGGGGCCCGCACCCACCTGCGCCTCCTCCCAGCGCGGCCGCCATGGCTCTTCGCCCGGCCCAGGCGGCTGCGGGTCGCGGCAGCGCCCCGGTGCCGCCCGCCGGAGCGGCGGGTGCCGGTGCCGCGGCGAAGGACGCGGGCGAGGGGCCGGGAAGGGCTCGGATTCAGCGCCCGGCGGGCCCCGCTCCCGCCGCCGGAGAACAACAAACTAGCACAACATGGCGGCCGCCACCGCCGCCGTCGCCGCCGCGCTGCATCCCGGGACGGCGGCGGACCTCGGTCCCTCCTCCGCGGCGGGGGCGGGCGGGCGGCGCGCGCCGCTGGTTGGTCGCTCCGGCTCCCCCCCCGCGCGTGCGCGGCGGCGGGAGGGTGGTGCGCGTGCGCGGCGGCGGGGCGGGCGGGGCGCGCACGCGCGGCGGCGGCGGCGTGAGGGCGGAATGGCGGCAGGGGCGGGGCACGGACAGGGACAGGGACAGGGACAGGGGCACGGGCACGGTTCGCTGTCCCGGCTGCGTGCGGGGCGGCCGAGCTGCTGCTGGTGCAGGTTCCCCTGGCCTCGACAAACAGGGGCAATGGGAGGGAGAGACTCCCTCGTGTATGGCCCCTGCGGACGTGGGTGACTCCTCGTCCCGCCGCGGAAATGCGCGGTTCCCGCTGAATCCCGGTCTCAGCTTGGGAAGGACCCCTGAGATCATCGGGGCCAGCCCGTGACGGAACCAGCGTAGCAATGGCACTCGGCAGTCTTTTTTAAACGCCTCCGGGAACCGTGACTCCTCCACCACCCTGGGCAGCCCATTCCAATCTCTGATCGCGCATTTTGTCCAACCTAAACTTCCCCTGGTGCAGCTGAAGACTATTTCCTCTTGTCTTATCGCAGATTTCTTTAGAAACGAGATCGACTCTCCGTTGAGCACACCCTCCTTTCTGGTGGTTGTAGGGAGTGATGAGGTCCCCCTGGGTCTCCCTTTTTCCAGGCTGAACATCCCGAGCTCCCTGAGCTGCTCCTCATCAGTCCCGTGCTGCAGACCCTTGTGCTCCGTTCCCTTTCTGTGGAGCTGCTCCAGCGGGTCCGATGTCCTTCCTGAATGGAGGCTCCCAGAGCTGTATTGAGGCTTCAGGAGTCACAGGTCCAGCTTGTAGCACCGAGTTCAGCTGCCCGTTGGGTGACAAAAATGCTCACGAGTTAATTAATTAAATACACAGTGAAGGGGATGGCTCAGGGTGTGTTAGGGGAGATATGTGGTCCCCCATCTTTCAAGGCTTGGGCACGCAGGGAAGTTAACCTATGTATTCATTGAAGAACTTGAGATCATGTGGTTCTTGCTTCCCCACTCACACCTCACCCGATTTCTCCCTTTACAGGTTCAGAGTTACAATACACTCAGTTTAGTTCCTTGCAGGCTGCAAATCTCCTCCCGCTGGCACTCCAAGCACTGCCCTCCTGGCTGCTTGGCTACTTGCTCCCCTCTCATTTTCAAAGGACTCAGTGTGGCTGCTGAGTGTATCAGTTTGGATCACTGATCAGAAAAGTAATTACCAAAAAGTTTCCCTTCCAACCTTCCTGACTCCTCCAAGTTTTAACAGGGAAATCCAGACTTTTACACAGGCCGGGTTAAATGCAATATAAAATTATGCCATGATATAAAACAAACTTCTAGCTTATGCTACTTGTAAGAAAACCAAATCTGACCTAAAACAATTTAATGGAGCCAACTATAACAAGCCTAGTTCAAGTAAACGGCAAAACTTTCCCAAGTGGACAAGTCCTCATGGAAATAATTAACAATGTTAGTATTTAAATTATCAGCGTTATCTGATTAAACCCTCGCTATGAGAATAGGGAAGTTCTCATGTCACTTTGTTCTGTGCTCCCTGCAGACTTGTCTCTACATCGCATTTGATCTCATTTTTCAGGTTTTCTTCACAACCATACAGCTAGAGGTTTATTCTTTATGTATTCCTACAAACTCACAGCCAAATTCTGCCTTTCATGTGGGAAACAGGCATCGGTAGGTGATGCTTGCTGATAATTTGATGTGGAGTCCATCAGTCCAGCTCTGATTGCTGACACAGGGGTGATAAGTGAATACAACAGCTACCAATGGTAAAAACCCATGAGGATTTCAGTGGGGGGGCAGGAGTTCACCAATTGCTTCTTGGTATTGATCTTTCTTTCCTGAAGCTGGTTTGTAATACAAAAGGGTTTCCTGGCAAGGAAAGGAGTTTCCTGGGCCCTTTAAAGGCTGTGTGGAGCAAGAGTCAGCCAGGCTCAGCTGCAGCCTGTTAAAATTCTCAGCTCTCTTGTCAAAATTCTCTGTATCTCTTTTTTTTTGATGCTGGGAAATTATTAAATATAAACAGTGTTCACAATGGGCATCTTTGTGGAATTCAGTTATGTAGAGGAGTGCATTTCATGGATATGCTCTATAATTTTTCTCATTTTAATAGCAAATCTTTTTGACTGACAGTCCAAGCAGAAACCAATTTACCATTTTCTTAACAGACCAGTCCAATGTTAAAGAGGAATAACAGGACACTTAACTATTATTTTGTTAATACACAAACACATTAGCCACTTTGCACAGCTCTGGTACAAAAAAAAAAAAAAGTGGCCATTCCCTGGTGTCCAAACTTCAGCAGATGTGAAACAGATCTAAATGATAATGACAGAGACAGCTATGGTGACTACTCACCTTCACTCAGAATTTTCTATGAATTTTCAAATTCCAGGAACTATACTTCCTCTGGATTCTGTATAAAGAGCTCCAACTTTTTCTCTGTACTACCTACACCATGCTATAAATGCAAATGTCCTCATGTCTTCTTGGTAAGTTGACACAGAGCTTCTGGAACCCATGAGTTTAAATTATTTTAGGTGAACTAATCATCATCAGTTTAAAAAATACTTTTGGAAGTTCTGCGTGAATAACATCTTTGCCTGTGCATCTTCCAAGCACATCTTTTTGCAGCCAGGAATGCAACAGATTGTCTTGCAAGGGAATTAAGTAAACGACAGAGAAAGAACTCAAGATCCAATAATCCTGGTTCTGCATTCGCTGCATTACTAGTGCAGTTGTCAACTTCACCCTGATTCATATGCTGCATTTCCTGCCTCAGACTTCTTCTTTTAAACCTTTCAGTAAAAATTGTTGTGTCCTAACTTCTCTACATTAACCTATTTTTACAGTAATAGTCATTCTGAGTTTTATTTACAGTGGGTTTGGATGTTAACATTTTCTTTTCAAAATAATTTGTAACTTATTTCTGGAGCAGACATAATCTTTTTTAAAATATTTTTTATACTTAAATCATTATTTGTTTTTGCACTCTAGAATGGTTAAAAATCCATCAGTACAGCAACCTTACAGGTTTAATTCCATTAAACACTTGGAATTAATATAAGGGTGTTTAGAATAGTGTTGCTTTCTATTTCCATAGATCAAATATACTTTTACTTACTTTTGAACCACAGTTACCTCTTAGTGAGCTTGCATTCTAGTCTGGCTAAACCAGACTGAGTTTTCACAGCATGGCAGGCTGGGCCAGATGGGTGATCCAGTCTGGGTTTGGCTCATAACCTCCTTGTGCTGAACCTCTCAGTGACGCCTGACATCCATCCAAAGTTAGACCTGTCTTTGGGTGAAGTCCTCCAAACCAGACACTGAACAGTTCCTGGGTTATTTCAGCAAACATCCTGTGATGCAGCAAATGTTCTGTCTCACCTGACAGGAAATTCTGGATTTAAAGTGTACAAATGAGAGGTGCAAAACCAAATTTGCTCTCTTGTAGGTGTCGCTGGGCCTGATCTATGACCTGTTGGCAGTACCAGCAATCACAGGAGGCAGCAGTACCTCTTGAAAAGAGACACAGATGAAAGATGCTTTCCCTTTGAGCCAATCCCCTGGAAGGGCAGAGGCAGATTAAGAAATTTCAAAGTCTTAAAAACTAATAAATGTC
Source organism: Chloebia gouldiae (assembly GCA_003676055.1). Classification (NCBI taxonomy): domain Eukaryota; kingdom Metazoa; phylum Chordata; class Aves; order Passeriformes; family Passeridae; genus Chloebia; species Chloebia gouldiae. The sequence continues at coordinate 6,395,707 of QUSF01000003.1, read as the reverse complement.
GTACTTATGGAAAGAGTGCAGTATGAGGTTTAAAACAAAGTATATGAAAAACACTGGTAATAAATCTTGAACAGAAACATTTCTCAGTGTGTATGACTAACTGTAGTTTCAGAGCTGTGGGCATCGTTCATGTGTATCCAATTTTGGTTTCACTGTAATTTTTCTTTCTGTTTCCCCCTGCATTCTTGTTGCATATTATCCCCTTGTTGCAGCTTATGTGCCTTGTAGTCTGCAATCCACTTGATGCATCTTATTTCAACTGTAATTTCTTCAGAGCAATGTGACCCTGGGACCCCTTAAGCAGCTGCAAGAGTGGAGAACAGGAGAGCTTGTGATCTGAGAAATGGCCTGAGCAAGCAACGTGTCAAGTGTGTTATTGATGTGTCACGTGTAGAGTCCCTAGAAAGCTGGTCAACCACCAAAGATCAAAATCTCAACAGAACACATACCTTGTGGTGTAAAATATATGCATTTTTAACAGCTCCAGCTGGCTGTGGGGAGGTTTGGGCTGTGCTTTGGGTTCTAAACAGAGAGCAGCACTCAGAAGTCTGTGTAGTTGTCTGGACCTTAATGTCTGCAATATATTTTAGGAATCTAGTGAAAAGAAATCAAGAAACACCAAGGAAATCCAAGGTTAAATATTTCACAGTGTTTTATTTCTAATTTTTTTTTCAGTCTGGATGCTGGAAATCTTACTAAAATTTGCTTCATTTCACTAGGATCCCATCTAGTATCAAGGACAGCACGTGAATCAGGGTGAAGTAGACAAATATAAGGCAGCCCTTCCTTTCAAAAATGACTCAATATAGTGGATAATGTCTAAGATCCCCCATTCTTAGGTGAAGGGAGTGGTACCCCATGATAAACATATCAGAATAAATAAAGATTAGGAGTGTTTCCCAAGACTTCCTGACAAGGAGCCAATGTACAGCATTGTTGACCTTACCCAAATTCTGAGCTCTGGGAAGTGCTTGCTTTCTCTGGACACAGGCCAGGCTGTAAAAGAGCAGAAGGACATGTGATGGCTCTAGGCAAACCTCAGGGTGTCACAAGGAACTCCTGTGGCTCAGATTCCTGTGACCCATACCTGTGAGCGAAGCACGGTGCTCTGTGGAGCCCCACTCAACATTGTGCACAGGTACCAAATGTCAGCAGTTGTGTACAAACTTCCAGATACGAGCTCATGTTCCTAAGAACTCCTCGTGCCAGAAGGCTATAATCCTGTTAAAAGCCTCTGGGAACTACTGCAATGCAAATAATAGTAGCAATAATTAGCTCTGCTTTAATTGATACTGTGTATTCCTCAAATGTCAGTGAAAATTTGCTTTGCTAAGCCAACAACTTCTCCCCTGGAACTCTGCTGTCTTTACCAGAATTACATGAGGGGTGAGTTTGGATCATTGTAGGTTCCTGGCATAAATTATCAGCTGTTGATTCCTTGCCCTTTAAAACTTGGCAAGCATACAAGAAGAGTTTGCCAGACATGCAAGAACTAGGTCTATGCATTTATGGGTAAATCCTCTGGGACTATGCACAGAAAGGAGTACAATTTGCTAGAAGTAGCCAGCTGTGAAATCCAGGAACTCCTGCACACAGCTCCAGCAACTTAGAGCATATTTAGCCTGGCGTCAATATCAGCAGTTCCTGGAAGCAGTTTTTGCACCCTCAGCTTTATGAAAGCAGAATGTGATAGCAAGAAAGTCTGTAAATGTGTGTAGATGCTAAATTTACAGAAAAATCCTAATGGGGGTGATTTGGAGTGGTATAATCTAGAGTCAATTTATGGTTTATCCCAGTGGCTAGGAGTTGTCTCTGCTTAACATTGAGAGTGCAGGTCTGAGCACACCAGTGGCATAAATTAATAAAGATAACACACTCCAAAGCTTTCAGCATCTTCAGCATGAACCACATCCTCATCTGGACCTTTTGTCTTACTGAGCACCTGAGAATTTTCATGTCCCATCCTTCCTGGACAGACGTCTTGCCTTGTAGCACTGGTACAGCTCCATGATCAGATGCTCTTTAGGGCTTCTTTCTAAGGGGAGGATAAATGTTCTCTGCCTCTGGTTGTGTAAAGCTCAGAGCTAAGCTTGTTGTGTAACCTCCTTCCCCAAGTTACATTAGATGGGATGAATGGTGCCTCTTAGCTGTGGGAGAGCTCTCTTGGTCAAAGAGATGGGAAATAAATCCCAGCCAGAGTATCTATTTTTATAGTACTGAGCAAGATTAGTGCCGTAGCAGATCTCGAGTCCAACATTTTCCACATTTACCAGGGAAAGACTCCTGCCTTGGAGAGCTTCAGTGCATTGTTACAGAACCAAGCCATTTCTGTTTGCTGGGCCTAATGGGTAATGGGTTTAGGCTATAATGGGGAGCTTCAAAGATTCAGAGATACACTGCACCTGATTTTATGGGTTTTCCATATGTACAAAAGTGTTGTTGCCAAACAGACTTAGGAACAAATCACTCTAGCACATTACTAATAAGGCAATTAGTGAAATGAAGCATTGCAAGTAATAGACTGCTTTATGCAAATATGTTTGTGTAGCAAACAGAATCATTAGAACTGGGTTTACATTCAGGAAGACCTTGCCAGTATGATATGTGGTGATAGTTGCTATAGCTGTTATTGATCAGTTTCTCTTTTCATCCTGATATGTGTGGATTCAAATGTAACAAGTGATGTGAGCCTTAACACAAGGATGCTCAGGATTTAGACCTTATCATGTGGTTTTTTCAGTAGCTACATTTGGTCCACAGATTTTGCAACACCTTCTAACATTAAATTGGTTTATACTATTTTTCCAATACAGTCATTAGCAGAACCAGTATCTTATTTGGTCCAAAATCCACAAATTTTTTACATTCAGCTAAATTCCTTACAAGGAAGAATGATAGAATTAGGGCTTATGTATCAAATCAGTTTGATTTGGGAACTTTAATTTATCTAGTTGATCCAACAGATTGATTTAGCACAGCCTGTCCACGTTAAGCTGAGTACCCTTTTTGTGATGAATTCCTGGCAGCCCAGGAGCAGGTTATGGAACATGAGCCATTAGAGTGGGCTGAGGTACAGGGAACCTATAGACATGCATTATCCAATGCACAAGTTGAAGTGCTATCTTGTATAACAAATTATTGACTTCATTGTACATAGTACTAGGATTTAATTAAGCGATAAGGCCCATCATAGTGGCCCTTTATCTAGCAGATAAGGATTTACCAAGCTTACCCAAGAGGTCTTTATCTGAAAGATAAGAAATAGGTACATAAGGTGCCTTCTGCTTTTAAATCTTTAATTGAAAGACCTTATTTTTTTAAGTTGTAGGTTGTTTTTTCTTCATGACTTAGTATTAAAGATTCAGATGGATTTTTGTGAGGGAGGTTGTAGTAGGGAGGAATATTACCAGTCACCTTCACCGTGTGAAATTAATGGGATTTATGTAATTTTTATTCACAATGTACCAGCTCTGAGATGAAGCAGAAATTCAGCCTCTGATTTTTCCGGTCACTTCATGATCCCATGGCCATAAAAAAGATTCATTCATTGACAATTTCCAAGAGTTGTAATTGTGATTATGTTGTGAAGTTCAGGAAAATTTGTGATTTCACAATAGACAAAAATGGAGGAAAAATAATTTAAAGACAGTTCTTTTAATGACTGTGTTGTGAGCTAAGCTAAATGATGCCTAGTCCTTTACTTATGTGATGTAAAGATATGTAAGCAGAAAACATATAAAGAAATTAAAGCTAATGCAAAGAACTGGCACTTAGAATGAGATTAACACATTAGAAAACACAAAATAATACTACTGTTAATGCTCAGTAGAGAAAAACACAGAGTAAATTCCAGAGAAAGGAGAGAGGAGCATATGTTTTTTATGAGAAAGGCACACATAAGGGCCACTGCATGGTTGAAAACAGGACAGGATCTTTGGATTTAGCTGATTTAATCCCTAATGTTACAGACACTTTTTAAATAGAATTGTTTCATAAAGGCTCAAGCTCTTTTGGGAGTAGCTGGCCTGTTGCCTCCCCCTCCCTTGGAGGAAGGCTGTTGTGCAACATCTGTACACTCATAATGACCTGGGATCTTCCAGTTTACAGTATGACTGTATCCCTGGCCAGTCCGTGCTTGTTTTTCCTTCCCTGCTGATGCTATCTTTTAGCATAGTGACATTTCTTTCTTCCCACTGTTTTTCATTCCCATCCTCATGTAAGCCCACACATCAGCCAGCCTTTACCACAGTACATGGACAGAGCCCTCCTTGGGCCATTCTGTCCTTGCTGGTCCAGAAGTGACAACCACCAATTGACTCTGTGCCCCTTCTGGGACTGGGGACATATCAGACTCACTGTTCATTCCACCTCAAGCTGCTTTGTGTATGCTCTGTGAAATTCTCCTGAATTTCCAGGCATCCAAGAACCTAAGCTGCCACATACTGGAAATTCAGTAGGTTACTGCCCAAAGCAGTTGTCTACCACATAAATTGATAGCGTTGGCAGCTCTGCTTGTGAAAGACCCCCTGTTCCCCAGATTGTTAATCATCCTGCTCTGCACCTGTTCCAGCTTGAATTCTTCATGCTTGAACAAGGGCAGTAAAGCAGAGTCTGAAGGGATCAGATTGTATTAGAAGAGCTTGGAGCAATTCAAGCCAGGACCGAGTAGCAATTATAATGAGAGATACCCTCCAGGTTACACGAGAGGCAAATTGCCTCAGTGGTGAGCAGAAGTTTGTAGTGCTGCTTTGAGCCTGTTTGTTCAGGAACCAGGGGATTTCACTTCTATTGTTGACAATATTACACCTTTTATGGGCAATTGATTCCCATTCTTAAAAACTATCTGGCACGGAAGCAATAAATGAGTGGAAAGGTGTGAATTAAAATATGTACATGGCTAAAGATGATCACTCGGCTACTTGCTTAGATTTGAAATTCCAGCTGCGCAGCTGGTATTATTCTCTGTTACTCCAACTATCCTCCAGTAATTGCCCCATAAGCAATTCTGCTGTGTCTTTTTACTTATTTATTTGCAACTCTGAAAACTGTTTGAGCTTTCTGCTTCTGACAAAGCTACAAGTAGGGTCCCTTCACTTTGATATACACAACATGGGGTTCCTTCACATTGGTGTGACCTCTCAGGCCTGCAAGTCTTTGAAACAGGTTTTTGCTGCCACATACTCCAGAGAAGCCAATGAAGATTCATCCTCTGGCTTCAGCAGAATAACTTTCCCACCACACACTTCATGTTTGTTTCACTCAGAAAAAGATTTTGTCTGAGTGTTGCCCGCAGGCACTTCTGCTGTTTTCTTCTTCCCTGACAACGTGGGAACAAATTCAACAGCCCTTCACTTACATGTATTTAAAAATGAAAATTATTTTGCTGAGTACATTTGAATGGTATCTTATAAAAAGGGATATTTCTTCCTTGAAATCACACTCCAGCAGGAGCTGCCCCAGTCAGCAATGTGTGCTCTCTCTCCCTCTGTAGTTGTTCCATTAAAGTAGTGTGAAAGCTACAACTGTGTGTCCACTGTCATTCTGTGTTAGAAGTCAGGGGTAAGGTAATGATATGCAAGGTTGATCCATCTGTAATACTTTCCTTGGAAGTACAGTTGTGCCATTTCTGCTGTCAGCCTGTATTTAGAGTGCAGAGAGTGCTGCATGACTTGAAAGCAGCAGCAGGCAATTCCCAGTTTAAGCCTTAGATATTTACATATTTATGCTCACTTCAGCAGAGTAAATATGCTATGAATAAATCCTATTATGTTTGAAACTGTACTTACAGTATAATAAAACCACAGTACTGTGGTGCAATCTCAGGTTTTATTTTGGTGTCAATATGGGCATAAATTTTGTACATTTTATATTGTTAACATTACAGTCATCATCTAAAAGTAATTAGAATACCTTCTGTATCATGTGAGAAGATAAGGAAGAAAAACTATTTTAATCTTTAAACAAAAATTGAAGAAAAAACATTGCCTGCAGGTAAACCAGTTCCGGCAGAAATGGCCAGTCCACCAGGGGTGACTCTATAGCTGTTACCTTTGTTATTACCGTTTTTAAGTTGTGTGCATCTGAATGTGCCATAAAATGCAAGAGATTTTTTTCAAAGGGCATTGCCAGGTATTGCTGATACAATGCCATGATGTTGCATGTGTCACAACCATATGCTGGTGTTGAGTTCTGGGGAAGAGATCATTTGATACCTACCAAGATTTCTTAGAATTTATGTTCTGGAAAAGATGGCTGGCTGCTGCTTGCGTTTGTGGGATCCCTGCAGCAGTTATTGCACCATTATGCTAAGATGAGGAATCCCTGTCAGAAAGGTGGCAGTCTTTTCTTGTAACAAAAATCCCAGCCAGAACACCTGCTTTGTGTTCTGAGTCTTGCTACCAATCTATTCCATGACATTCCTCAAGACATGGCACCTTCCTCTCCCTTTATTTCCTTCCCATCCTCCATGTGTGTGTTGTGTACTCTCCATAGTATTACCATCCAAAGGAATTTTAAATGCTTTCATTATTTCAAAGCACTGATTTATGTGTGTGTGCACAAATCTTTAGCACTAACATCTCCTCTGGTAGACTCCTGAAGAAACCAATGAGCTGCTCGCTGTAGGAAGTGCTGCAGTGGGCTCCACATGGTTGCTTTGCTTTGACATCTTGACCTCAAATCCACTGAAGTAGAAGAGTTTACCTCAGCACAGACAACCCCCTAATGTTTGCCAAGAGCCTTTTGGTAAATTTAAAGATCAAGTCTTGCTCCATCTGCTAGATGGTGTATCTAGATGATCCATCTTAATTGGAACAGTCATAGGATTTTCCATGGAGTATTTGACAGCATCAATCTAGGCTAAAGCTTTCACATTGAGAGATGACCTGTATTGCAGAGAGAACTTCCAGGCTCAGGAGCAGACTCAGAGAAGCTGAAAGTGTAACACTTTTGTGTATGTCCTCCTAGTGCAGGGCATGAGAAGTCTCTTACAGAGAACCCGAATGAAGGAAAAGGAGTTGAAGGACTTATGGAGTAAGGAGAGTTGAAAAATAAAAAAGGTGAGGAACTATAAAAGCTGTAAAAAGAAGAAAATGTATCTCCAGCTAAGCACATGAGAACTTAAACAATAGATAGTCATATCAAGTTGCTGATGATAATTCAGACTTTGCTGGACACAGGGATTTGGGCTGAATTCTGTAATGACTACTTGTCAGAGAAAAGATAAGAATATCAATTAAACCTTTTGACATTTTCCATTGAGACTGAAATGTTCTTCTTAACTTTGAGGGAAGAATGAAAAAAACCCATCTCCAAAAGGTATTTTATGATTTTTTTCAGACAAAGTATTATCTCTGAAATTTCCATATGGAATACTTTTTAAGAAAGGCCAGTTTTAATAAGAGTTTCAAATAGAGGCTGGTGCCAGTGCAATCTGCAGCCTTGGACTGTGTGTTGAGTGTGTGAGGGGTAAAGCGTTGCTGTGCTTATCTCAGAGCACCTTCATGCAATGCTCAAGTGGCTGTGCCTACCGTAGGACACAAACCATGCAACTTGCTTTCTGTGGAGTTGTTGTGCTGTGACAGTGGCCATTTCACCTCCCATCATTGCCCGTCTGTTCCTTTATGATCCTTGTTACTGTGTTTTCTATATATTGTTTTTATTGCTTTGTATGTTTAATCTGTGAATTCTTTGAGGTAGGGACACTCACAAAAGCTAGGAGAAGGCAGATCCTGATCTCAATAGGAGAAAGAAACACAAAGATCTCATAAGAGCACCACTTTGGTCAGAACTTGAGGAAGATTAGGAATCAGTATGCAGTTCTACTTCAAGCAGCTACTAGCAAAATTAGCTCAAGAAACAGAAGAAATATCTTGTGCACTGCCTTTTATTGAAGTCTGGGTCAAATTTGCTTATATTTCTTTGCAGTTTGGTTTAGGGAAAATACATATTTCCTTCTGTTAGACATCAATACTGTGTTATTGTGAAATATTCACAGAACATTTATTCAGTCAGCACAATCTCAGGTCACACTACTCACCACAGGACCATTATTTAAAAAGCAAATTAGTCCTTCTATTAAGGTAATGGCTTTTACCTGTGTCAGTAAAGAGAAGACATCAGAAGTCACCCTCTGGTCCCCAGGATGAATGGTCTAGCTCACTGAACTCTTGTGACCCCCAGAAGAGGGTGGCCAGGCTCTCCTCACCACTCACCACTATTATTACCATTTTAAAATTAAGAATAAAATGTTGCAGGAGAATTAAGGGTCTACAGAGACATATGAGCTACGTCAGAAATTGCTGAAGCCTAATGTCACAGGAATCAAAGCTCATTTTCTAGACTTCTTGAGTCTGTGACCACAGATACTCCCAGGGTTACAATGCAGAGCAGTGCAGGGATACCAGCATGGCTTGTTTGGACCTGGCTCAGGAGGCAGGACAGAGCAGTGACGTGCAGCTCCAGACACACCAATTCATCACAGTCACGCTGCTTCCCAGGCAGAGCAGCATGGACCTTCACAAGGAGGTTGTCCAAGATCACACAAGAAGTTTGATGTTATGGCAAAACTGAATTCCTCTGCCCTAATTCTCAGCCTCATACAGGACTATTGGGTCATTGTTCCCCTCTTAGGAGGTTAGATTTCATTTCTGTGGCGAATCAAACACAAATCTCCAGAAGATTGTTGTTCCACAGAACACAGGCTGCTGGCAGTTGTTCCCAGACTTGAAGGTCCATAAAACAAATTATGGGGTTATTTACTGAGAGAACAGAAATATACTTTTAAATTGTAGCAAATACATTTCTAAATTGAGTCTATTAGGATTGTGGTAGGTAGGATTTTTGACATTGCTTTCAGTGAATAGAGCCCTGAGAAATTTGAAAGCATGAAAACCTCGAGTTGTTTTTATTTTAGAAAACATGAGAAATGTTTTCTAAAATAAATGAGAAATGTGGAGAAAACTTTTGTTTTCTCAATAAACCACAATAACTTGACAGGTCTTCTGCTGAGGATAGAGTGCACCAGAGCAAACCAGTATGTCTTAATTAATAACCCTGTCTACTCAGTACAACTGCAGTAATATTAATCATTTCCCAAGTAGTCTTGGCTGAACACAAAGGCTTTTTAGACTTCTGTTTGATTTGTTTTTTTCAGAACTGTAGTGTTTTGAAGATAAATAAATGCTGCTAATGAATATGTATATGTTTCCTGATGCAGAGTATCTCAGTGAATATTCTAGGGCAGTTTTGTAGTCTGCAATGAACATGTTCCTTTGAAGTTTTTACTGATCTAAAAAGGAAGTCATTATGTTTGGGTCACACATTAGTTTACTGATCTAGTTAGACAAAGAAACTAAGCTTAGACAAAATATTTCAAGACAGGAACACTTTTCAACTTCAAACCACAAAATACCATGAAAATTCTTCTCAATAGCTCCCAGACAATTAAAAATCAACTTAACAATATGGAACAAGATTTAGTTTGACTTTTTAGAAAAAACCCAACAAACTGCAACATTTTTTCATTGCTTAAAACAAGAAAAGGGAATGAATTGAGAGGACTGGAGGACTAGAGATGTCTATATGAAGGTTGTATGGATACTATACTGTGAAGCACCTGCTATACAGACTGGTGACTCCATGTCCTGCTGTCCAGGAGAGCAGTGCTAGCTGGGTCTTGGCAGGGAAGTGTCCCTGCTCCACATCCCTTGGCAATCCCAGGGACGAGAGCAGAACTGGCTGCATGGCTCTTTGCTTGTTGACTGTTCATGTGGTCTGATTTCAGAAGGGCAGCTGGGGGAGCATCCTTCAATTTGACTTTGATGGGAAGTGAAGGTGGGTAAGATGAAGTCTTCATCTCCAGTCTTTCCAAAGCACGGGTGAAAAAATGAAATGTCCAACCTTCCAGTGTCAATCAAAAGACTGAAGCAAGAGCATTGTCCTGTTGCATAAGGTGCTGTAAAAGCTCCAGGCAGCCCAGCCACATTCAATCTGCTGCATTTAAAGGTATTTTGGAAGCATCATTTGCCTTTGCAATGGGATGAGGGGACTATGCTTATTATGAGAGCATTTATAAGGATTATAAGAATTTATAAGAAAGTTGAGTAAAACTGATATAAGCTCCCTTGGTTAGAGCATAGTGCCAACAAGGTCACAGACTCGATCCCTCGATGGGCCATTTGCTTAAGAGTGGGACTCAATGATCCTTCCAGGTCCTTTCCAACTCACTGTTGTGTGATTCTGTGACTGCAGCAACCAATGCTGAAGCCATCACAAGCTGCCACCCAAACCTCCTCATAGCCCCGGAATCCTTGCTCTCAGTCTCTCTGGAGAAGATGTTCTGTGTGTATGTGTGTGTGTGTGTGTGTGTGTGTGAGACACAATCAACTGGGAATTAGTGAAATCCTACTTTAACTGATGTCTTAAAGCAGGATGCAAATTCCCTGAAGGGAAGGAGACAGATCCTGCAACCATTAATGCTCAGGTCCTGTAAGAAAATTAGCATTACAATAAGCTTTACTGCATCATCCAGAAGTCCTGTACTCCATTTCACCCCAGGTACTTTGCCATGAGAACTCCAATTCCAGCCTCACCATATTACCTGGCCAGAAATCCATGGCTGGCATGGCAAGGGGCTCTGCTGCTGAGGATCCCTGCTTCTCCTCACTGTTGTCACCTTCTAGGATGGTGGCAATAGCAGAATCCTTGTGACATACCAGCAAAGTGCTGTATCTCTTCAGCATAGGTGCCAGATGGCAGATGCCAGAGGAAGGAAACATTTATCGATCATCCTTGGGTTCTAAATGAGTCCAGCCTGAACTCAAGTTGGGCTGCCTGCTCCCAGATGGAGGTGATTGGTCTGGGGAAGGTTTCAAATCCAGCTGATTAAGCTGACAGGTGTCAGGCTGCAGCTGCAGAGCAAAGGCTGCTCTTTGATGGGACATGCTGACCTGGTTGGTCTGGGGAGATCTGTGTCCAAGTGATCCCTGCAGGCAGATATTTGCAGGGGAAAATGCAGCATCGTTCACCCACTTGATGTTTTGGCTGCGTCAGGTTTGGCAGCCATTTAAAAACAGGATTGATTTTGTTGGGTTTTCTTTTTTTTTGTTGACAAGTGTTTTGTGTTTAGTTAGCCAGAAGCCAGGGACTGATGGTTGCATTCCTCTCTTTCCAGCAGGGGATGAAATGCACACTTGCTTCCTGTCATGGGCCTGTGTATGCTCTGGTGCCAATGGTGCTGACTTTGCATTGTACCTCCCAGAACCTGTTCACCTTTTGTGGCAGCAGCTCTCTGGTCACAGAGAGCAGGCACAGATTTCCCAGGCATTTTCCCTGGGAAGGCTGTGAGAAGATCAGAGAAAGAATGAGAAACAATTCTTATCTGCACTTGTTGCACCTGCTGTTGTGCACATGTGGAATGTGTCATGGAGATTTGTTTATCAAAGGGTGATTTCTTAATTGGATGCTGGTGTTTGGATGGATTGATCAATTAGGTCAAAGCTGGATCGGATGGGCTGTGAGGGTTACTGAGTTTCTTAATAAGTATAGTATAATATAGGATAGGATGATAATAAAGCAATTGATCAGCCTTCTGCAATCATGGAGTCAATGCTAATTATTATCTGGCTGGGAGCCTGCAGCAACAACCTTTATATTTACACTGACAATACAAATCAGCTCAAGAGCAAATGTCAGTGATTGCACAAGTACCAGCTCATGGTGTATCCTTAAGTGTGCACTGCAGCACTCATGGTGTTGTCTTGAACAGATTATTCCAGAAAGTGCTTTTGCACTATGCCAGGAATCCAACAAAGAGAATAGGTCAACAATGCTATTTAGTGCCTAAATTTAGCAAAAGGAATCTTCTGCATCTAGCTAAGGGAAAGCTGCTATCAAACTTTTCTGAGTTTGAAAGCCAGGTTTTGTTGGTCTAAACATCCTGCCTACCAGTTTGGTCTTGTTCCAGCAGTTATTCCAAGCACGTAGATGTGGAGTTTGTTGTGGTCCTGACTAAGAAGAGCTCTCTGACACACATGGGTCCAATTCTGTGGGTGCATATGGGCTGGATGTGTCTGGGCGTGGAAGCTCTGGCTGACAGAGATCAAGAAGAACACCAATGCCAGGTTTTGTCTCGTGCCTCCCAGGAGGCTCAACACAAGACAAGGGAGGAAAACAGCTTCATGATGTCTTTGCATTTCTGGGCTTCGGGACTGATCCAAGGGCTGGCACAGCTGCCAGCCGTCACCCCAAGCGTTGCTATAGCTCGTGGATGCTGCCCACAGTGCCCATCAGCTGCCATGCAACCCAAAATAGGCTCAGCACAAAGCACTCCAGGAAGCTCCCTCTTCTTTTTCTGCTGTGTCCCCTTCATCCGGCACTCTGATGCAGAGAGGTTAAACTGAAATAAAGAGGTTACCTCATGAATGAATGGAATTAATTTAATTCATATTTCATAAATTTTAAAAATATCTGATTTGAAATGAAGAAGCATTTTTTTTTAGCTAATAATTCTTAGCATTTCTTTTCACTTCTTAAGATAAATTTAATACTCATTTCATCTCTTTTTGACTTGTAGGAAATAAAATGAGTGGCTGGGAATGTCTTTCTTTTCCTTTGTTTTTCTTCTTGTCACCCTGTAACTACTTAATACTTTTCTGGTTATTATGAATAGTGCAGGGGATAATGATATTAATAATAGCAACACCCACCAGAACTTAAAACTCTTACTAGATTGATGGGAATCCTTTTTCTTTTTCTTTTCTATTTTTCCATGCTTCCAATCCTGGAGGATTTTGGAAAGCTACGTCTTAATCCTACAACCATGTAAGTTGTGTACTAGGTCAGAACAAAAATCCATCTGACACAGTATTTATCTCCAGGAAAGACCAGTAAGAGATATTTAGAGCCAAGACTGAAAAAGGAAGAACAATTATATGTACTTGAAGTGTTTTCCATACATTTGTGACTGAGGAACTAAAAATTATACCTTTGTGAGTAAAGCTGTTTCACTCTTGTCATTGCTGTCTTGCTTCTCAGTACAAGACCAAGGTTCAAAGACAAGGTTAGATCCTTTGCTTCTGTTGCAAAATTTAAGTAATGAAAGACTACATGTGATGTCTGAATTCGGAGGATTTCCCTGAAATTTCAGGTTTTTCCAGTGAAGTATTTATAGGCACTCTTGGTTTCTAAATGCATTGTGGTTATTCTGCCCAGACTTGCATGAAAGAGTTAAATACAACCATGATGTGGGATGAAAATATTTGTTAAATAGGCAACACTACTCAAGGAGGTTGCTGGAATGCTTGAGTGAGAAATTAATCTTATCAGAGACAATAGAAAATGGAGAGGATATATACTGAGAAAAATATATTTAGAAATTTTCTGTTAAGCCTCTTAAGAAGTGTTGGAGAAGATCAAAAGCCATTTATTTGCTTGTTCCTTTTCTTTCCCCATGGTGCTGTATTTCTTCCTGAATGAAGTAATTTCTTTCTAAAAGGTTTACAGAGTTTTACCCTTTATAAAGGATTGTTGTATATCAAGGTTTAGCTTAAACATCCCATCCCAACATTCCCAGCCTTTCACTGTGGAGAAGGTCATCCCTGCTCACCTCTCCGCAGAGTCTCATGAGCTTTGTTATCCTCTCTAAAAATTTACTGAAATAAGAAACCGTTGCCATTCCACTGATCAACCCAGAAAGCCTTACCAGGGTGCTGATGGGTGTGCTGAGAGGACAACAAGGTCCCCTGGCCTCCCAGCCTCGAGCATGTTATATTGTGATCCTAAAGATGCCCTGCTCACGGAGCAAGGTTCTCACTCTCATTTGCCTGTTCAGCTTCCGGCACAGAAGATGTGTTTTTAGTGATGTGTTTGAGGTGTGCAAATTATAAGCAGGATTTGCTGCCTGGCTTCATTCCCTGCCATGAAGATAAGCACAGGATGACTCCTGAGTGTCATCCAGCTGTTTGGTTTAAAGCTGTTTGCCACAGCTTTAAACTTACTCTTGAGACAGAAGTGCTGGAGAGCCTGGAGTGTTGCTTCTCATACCTCAGGAGTATTGCTTTGGTTTTGCCATCCTCACCAGGACTTCCATAGCTTTGCCATGAACCGGAGGTTTTGCTGTTGACTCTGTGATGCCATGTGATGCTTTCACCCCTTGATTTGGAGTGGAACACCATGGTTGGGATATTTTTGAGAAAGAGGCTGCTAGGGAGAAGATGTGGAGGAAGTGTAATCCAAGGGAGTTTTCCAAGGATATCTGGTCAGCATTAAGGAGAACAAAGCTGCCTTAACACTTGGGTTTGTTGCTGACTTTTAGGCTTGGAAAAATGCCCATTTGGCTGCTGAGGCAGCAGCCTGAATTGTTCTGCAACTTGGCTGTGAAGGGAATGCAAAGGGATTTCTTCCCCTTCAGGTTCACGCATCGCTAACCATGCCAGGCGTGTTGCTCCGTACTGTACACCCTGAATGAATAAACTGTTCCTAATAAAGAACTGATGTTGCTAATATCTTCGTGTAATTTAAACCAAGGCTTTTTGAATTTAGCTCATTTGGGGAAGAAAAAAAACCACTGATGTTGCAAATGCTTATGCATCTGATTAACTTAGCCGCTTAGCTTAATTTGCAGGATCAGGGCCTTAGCTATCAAGAGGCTACGTGGCATTACAGCCCTTCTATACATCTTCATTAGAGCCTCTTTCTTACGAATTTGCTTTCATGCGTATTTTTACAACCTCGGTTACAAACTGGATTGTATCTGCCAGCAGCAGTGTTTAACTATGTCAGCTCCTCAGTGCCTGAGCTAATCCCTTGTCCTCCTTGACAGGAGTCGGGGGAGAGAGCTATTTCCTAAAGATCGATGTGTAAAAGTTGTCATGTTGCTGGTCATTTGCCTAAAAAAATTGAGGAGATCATGAGTTTTTTATTAGGGCCAGCATTTTTGCCCATTTAGAGTTCTTCGGGTTTTGCTTTAAAATTCTGTAAGAGCAAAATTGTTATTTTTCTCCAAAAGTACTCATTTGCAGGGTTGAAAGTGATTGAGGTTTTTCCTGTTTTCTGTTGCTTCCGCTCCTCTCCTTTCTACTTTGGGCTGTCTGCAGCTTTTACTCTTCCTTTTCTCTTTTTTAGGGTTTTTTTCCTCTACTTTAATTCCATCTTCTTTTTCATTTCAAATATATTTTTTGAATGACATGATGCAAAAATAGTGCCTCACAGCTTCCTCCAGCTGCTGTGGCTGCTGCACCTCATGCTATCAGATTTTCGTCTGGCAGCCCTAGTTGGTGTCCATCTAGGGAATTATACAGGTGCAGAAAGGAGCAAGTGTTTCTCTTTTCAAAGGTCTGTGTTGTTTCTGCCCTTCCTGGTGTCTAAGGACATGCTCCCTCAACCAGCAGATCCCTCAAAGGTGTCATGACTCTGTCCTGCCCACCCCCCAAAGCACTGGGAGAAAAGCTTGACAGAGGCTGAGATTTGAATTGAGATATTAAAACACAAAGACTTCATTAGTTTTAAAGGTTATGCCTAATCCTTTCCCTCCCTGGGCCCTCTTTTTTGGAGTCCAAATACTTGTTACAGGACTCAGTTCCTAGAAGCAGATTCCCAGTTGTAAGAGACCTGGAGGAAAATTTTGACTGTGTGGGTCCCCACATAAATGCTGGTGAGCTTGGTGCATGGCTGAGGCATCCCCAAGCCAGGGGACCCTGCCAGCTGTCCCCTTGCCATGCCATCAGACATTCAGGTGCAATATTTGGGCACTCAGAATGAATGTGTGCAGGAGGATCCTGCTGAGAGCTCACGACAGGCAGAATTCTTCTGGAAGTTGCTTTAAGTACAGAGATTGACATGCCTCAAAGATATATGTGCATAACTTACCTGGTTTTTTTTTGAAAAGAGTTTTAAGAGTTCTTAGGGTTGTTTCATAGGCGTCTGTGAACTTAAATTATAGTAGAAGTAAATTAATGGATGAAGCAGAGAAGAAGCAAATTAAGTTATCCTTTCCTCTAGTCAGAGTATTCTATTTAAGTGGTTTCACTTTTTTTTTTGTTATTTATCACTTGGTAAATTAATTCCTAATTCTGCTGTGTGAGATGGGAGGAAGGAGCATTAACTACACACAGACTTCAAAGGAGAAAGCTCTGCTTGGATGAACTGGGCATCAGTCAAAAGTTGCATTTATCTGGAAAAATCTAGGTTGAGAAGTGCTGGCACCTCAGGTTCTCCCCACATCCGTCATTATTCCTGGGATTCACTCCTGATCCCCAGTGTGGCACATCTGAAGCAGG
Source organism: Chloebia gouldiae (assembly GCA_003676055.1). Lineage (NCBI taxonomy): Eukaryota > Metazoa > Chordata > Aves > Passeriformes > Passeridae > Chloebia > Chloebia gouldiae. Next base: position 6,379,430 of record QUSF01000003.1, on the reverse strand, counting down.
GACCACCTCAGCTGCTTTTGCAGATGCACAGAGCCTGGTCAGAGCAGGTGTGAGCAGCAAGAGCCCTTGAGGCTTTGCCAAGGTGGAAGGTTTGGCTGAGCTCTGCGTTCACTGAGTCCTGCTTGGCTTCTCTAAGAAGTGACAGATGCAAGCATCTGCTGGCACCCCAAAATGCTGCCTCCTGCCTAGGGAGCATCTAGGTCTGAGCTTAGAAAGCAGGCTTGCAGAAGAGCTGAGCAGCTCTGGCTGATGGGAGCAGGGCTGAGGATGAATGGGGCAAGATGTTTATAACACTGGTGTAAAAAAATGATATTTCTGATTCATTTTCAGAAGGCCTTTCTGACAGGCCCACCTCAAAGATGCATCTTCATATGCAAATGCTTTGCTGCTTTTGCTGCTGTATTGTGTCTTCCGAGGACAGCAGAGCTGCTTGCACTGGGAAATGTCACTGGCTGCTGTCACCCTTGTGACGGGAGAAGTGCTGTGAGAGCAGGACAAACATTTGCTTTCCAGTGAAAACAAATGCAATGTCAGTTTCTTTTCTGTTTGGGTATCTGTTCCAAAGGAATCACAAGTGAGAGTGATCTGAGTGGGTTTGCTCTTTCTGTAAAACTTTCCTTCCCAACCAACATCCCCTTTCCATAAGATTTCCAATTTTGAATTAAACTTTCTGTTACGGTCTCTTCTCTGTAAAGTCTCCCTTTAAAACTTCCAGCCCGTAGGCTCAGAAATGGACCCACTTACTCTGGAAAAGTGTCAGCTCAATATTAAAAGGTGTGATAATCAGCCCTGGAAAAAGAGCATTATTGATGAAGTCAATGGCTGCTTTTGGCCATTGGGGGACCTGGTGCTCACTCCGTGTTTGCCTTTTCCCTGCAGGACTCGGAGGGTCAGTCAGCAGAGCAGGTTTCCTTTGCACTCTGGGGCACTGGGGACACCGTGTTCACTTAAGCTCACACCAAGCCTCCACTGAGAGCCAAGGCATCTCCACGGAGGCAGCAGTTGAGGCTTTGCATTTTTTTCTGTGTCTGAGGTTCACAGTGCTGTTGCCAGACGGTGATCTGGGGCAAGCACCATCCACAGCCAGGAAACAGGAGGGTCAAATCTGCAGTGGGGCTGCATGTGTTGCATGGCACCTCACAACCTCCTCCTTGAGCTCCTCTGCTGGAGCTTTTGCTCAGTGTCCTGCAAGTCAGAGGGATTTTGGGGAGCTGCCCTCGCTGGTGCAGGCCAGCTCTGTTCATTCAGCTCGTCTGCACGCCGTGAGCCAAGGTTCTTGGGAAGGCCCACGCAGCAGCACCCTTCTTCCCAGGCGTGCTCGTCGTGCTGGTGATTCCACCTGGCTCCAGCTAGGAAGGCTTTGGCATATATTGACAGTAATGCACACAGGGGGAAAAACTCCCCATCTGTGGTCACGGAGCGGAGAGACGAGTGGCTGCCTTCCTTAGCAGATGGCATAACAAACTCCACGGAACTCGCGTCCCCCTGAGACACATAACTTGACATCAGATAGTTTCAAGAACATATTGAAGTAAGTCCTCCCTGATGATCGCCGTGACTTCAGACGCAGCCGTATCCCTCTCCCCGAATCCCCTGACAAAGCCGTGGGTGATGGAGGCACAGCAGTTTTGAGGGGTCCCACCCTGCTGCCTGTGCCTGCAGCAGGATTTGGGGCGGCAGGCTGAGCACTGACTGAGACGGCCCCCAGATGCTGGGGACTGGAACAGCGGGGAGCTGAGGCGTTAGCACTTCTCCGTAGGTAGTAAGTCTTTTCAAGCTGAATAAGCTCTTTGTTCTGAGGAATTCTAACTTTAAACATCTGTGGTAGGAGTTTTAGTGTTTTACTTTAGGGATAATAGACTTGGGCTTGTCTAAATGGAAGCACTTTGAGGAAAAAGCATGTTCAGAAGTTGCTTTTGTTGTTGGGAAACTCTGTGTAGTGGAAAGCTGCCCTAAAGCTGGGCAGCAGTCATGTCATCTTAAGAATACTCTGGATGTGTGAAGTAATGCTCAAATATGAGCAAATTTGAAAATTTGGGAGCTCAAAAATCATAGTGGTCAGCAGCCCAGATAGAACCATCAGCACCAGAGATGCTTGGTGTGTCTTTAGGGGATGGGGCAGGACTCTCATTCCACATCTGTCCAGGACTTGGGATGCTTCTTGGCAGTACAGCCATGTCCTCAGTGATAGTGGTGAGTGAGAAAGAGGAAGAAACAACCCCCCCGACATGCAAATAGCATCAGCATCAGATGGGGCTGGAGCTGGTAGAGAAACAAACATTAAATTAATTTAGTTCACAACTCTCCTGTAGGGTATGGGATCTCCCTGTTTTCCCAGGAAGAAGTCTAGAGAGATTAATGTCAAAAAGATCCACTAATTTTGATGACCCAATTTGCATGCCTAATGACCTGATTTTTCTGAACACTTCACGTTCTTTAGCATTTTATGTGCTGGAAGGACAATGCCCTTGTTTTCTTTCACAGCAACGAGTGCTCAGCAGTTTTGTGAATCAGAACTTGGGGTATTAATTTATGCATTCAAAAAAAAAAACCCCACACAATTACCGAGACACAGCTTTCAATGTATGGTTTGGATGACTTGGCAGTATCTCAGAAAAAGTCTTCAGCAGGGACAGAGATAACAGCCAGTGCCCCAGGACACCATTCAGCTGCCTTCACCATGTCTCCTTCCTCCTCAAATTTCCTGCCTTGTTCGCTGGGCACTTTCCAGTTTCAGCAACAAATGAGAGGGGAATTGAGTGGATACAGGGCTCTTTCCCAGCAGATGCTAAGGCGGGTGTTTATAAACTTCTGACATCCTGACAACCTTAATAGATTTGTGTGATTACTTCTGTAGAGCATAACATCCTCCTTTTTGCTCTTTTATTATTTATTTTATTCTATTCTGAAGAACTTACTCTCCATTTTAACATATGGCAGAATCACAGAATTGTTTGGGTTGGAAGGGACCTCTGGAAGTCATCCAATCCAACTTCCCTTCCAAGGCAGGGTCACCTGGAGCAGGCTACACAGGAATGTGTCCAGGTAGGTTTGGAATGTCTCCAAAGAGGGAGACTCCATGACCTCCCTGGGCAGCTGTTCCAGTGCTCTGCCACCCTCCATGTTAAGTTCTTCATGATAAGGTGGAACATCCTGTGTTTTAGTTTATGGCCATTGCTCCTTGTCCTGTTGCTGGGCACCACTGAAAAGAGTCCAGCACCATCTTCTTGACACTTGCCTTGGAGATATTTATATGCATTAATCAGCTCCTCTCAGTCTTGTCTTCTGCAGACTAAACTGGCCCAGCTCCCGTGTAATTTCTTTCCCCTTAATGAATCCATGCTGACTACTCCTGATGACCTTCTTTTCTTCTACATGCCTGGTGATGACCTCCAGACTGACCCTTCCCATGCCTTTACTGGGATGGAGGTGTGGCTGACTGGCCAGTAATGTCCTGGGCGTTCTTGCTTTAAAGTACTGGGTACTCCCTTTTTTAAAGTTGGGAGTAATATTGCCTTCCTCCAGGCATTGGGCACCTCTCCCATTCTCCATGACTTTTCAGAGATGGTGGAGAGTGGCTTAGCAACAACATCTGCCAGCTCCCTCAGCACCTGTGTTGCATTAGGGCCCATGGATGTGAGGTATGTATAGCTGCTCTCTTATCCAATCCTCTATGACCAAGGGAAGCCTTCCTTTCTCCCGGCTTCTTTTCTTATCTCAAGGTATGGGACTCCTGACATCAGCAGGAAAGGCTGACGAAAAGACATCATTCAGTAATTCCACTTTTTCCATATTTTCCATTACCAGGACACCCAACTGATTCATCAGCAGCCCCACATTTTCTCTAATCTTCCTTTTGCTGCTGGTGGAGTATCTCTGTAGCTTCCTCCTTGGGTTCTGCATTATGTGTGTGGATTAACACGAGGAGTTTCTCACAGGCCACCGCTGTGGTCCTGCATCACTGCTATCAAGAGTGGCAACTTGGCCCTTCCCCCCTGCACCACTGTGCCACCATGACAGGTGAGTGACTGGGTCCAGACCAGAGGAATGACCCCAGGTAAGACTTTCACCCATGGAGCTGAAATAGAAAACAAATTGGATTTGGACAGGCTGCTGAAAAGGAGCAATATTACTTCTCTTCAGCTTCCTGCTGTTGGTCATACCTGTTAGGTGCTGGTCTGACCCCTCTGTGGACCAGTGCAGGGAGAGAAGCTATTCAAGATACATTCCTGGGTATTTGCAGGGTGTTTGCTTTGTTGTTGATCCCAGCATAACTTGGTCTTTGGCACGAGGAGAGCCCAACCTGTGCCATCAGGTTCACTTTCACTGCACATATATATGCCAAATGCAGACCGTGCTACCTGCACAGGACAGAGATCCTCAGTGGGAAATGTTCCAGGGGCTGGTCTGTACCTGGGCTGATCTGTGTCACCCACAGAGAACCTAAAATGCAGCAATGCTCAGGAGAAGGAGGGTGGCCTTTTGACTGTGACATGTTACACACAGATTTAAGGCAGACAGTGAAGGAGAAATTCTGGCAGCTTGCTTGAAATCAAATGTCAAATAAAATCAACATGATTTAATTTAAAGGAAAAAAAATCTTTCAAAAAAAATCTTTGAATTAGATTGAAGACTCTATCTCTTAAGAACATACTGCAAGCTTAATTTTTGATGTTGCAGTTAAATAAAGACATACTTATCTGATTAGCTGTAATCCTCTCATGTTTATTCCTTGAATCATAAAACCTACAAAAATGTATCTGAGATTTAGAAGTGGGACCCAAGAACGGTCTGCACCTGGTTTCTGCATCTGATTGCAAGAAGATATCTCTGCAATGTTACCAAGAGAAAATTACTGAGCTGTTTTAGTAATATCTGCTGTGCTCAAAACTGAAATGTAAAACAAATATATTTGTCCATCTCCTTCCATGTTTACCAGTCCTCACCCAAATTTTTTGGACTTTCTCTCCTTGCAAACAGAAGTGGAACACACAGTTGGCCAAAGTCCCAAGACCTCATGATAAGGGGGTTGAAAGTTCCCCCAGCAATAAACAAGAACCTCCATCCCATGGCCCTGATCCCACAGCTTGGGCTCCCTAGAAGGGAATCCTACATAGTGTCCTCATTTCAACCACGGTTTTCCTCACTGGCTGAGCACAACGATGGTGTTTTCTGTGTGACATCGCTTTGCAGTCATGCTGGGGTCATCTCCATCATGTGTCTGGACCAGTTGCCCCAGCTCCATGTGCAGTCAAGATAGAAGCTAGTAGGAAAATCAAATTTATGACTCAGCCCATGCCTGAAATAGGTCAGACCATCAGTGGGAATCAGACCCTGGATCTTGCTCCCTTGTATCTCTAGAAGTCTCCATTGCAGATGTCTGATGGTGAGATAAAACCCACCCAAGGATTCTAATATTCAGATTATTTTCTGTCATGCTCATATTCTGACAGTAGAAAAAAATAATGAAAATCTAGTTGGTGACTGTACTTTTAGACATCTAAAACCAACCAAAAATGGGTTGAAGAAGGATTTGCAGAAGGATTTTTCTGTCTGCTCTGTTGGGAGTGCCCGAGCTTTCCCTTGCTGCCATTAGTGGGAGCCATCGCACAGGGCAGGGCAGGACCCGTGTCTGCCTGGGGCTCTCAACACTTCGGTACTGGTTGGGATTGTCTGCTGCAAATATTATGGGAACCAAAGTCTCAGAGAATGTCTCAGGTGGGATTGTTTTGGGGTTTTTTTTTCCCTGTCAGTTATGCATTTGTTTGTGAAAAAAAAATGCATTTTCTAATGACCAAATTTCCAAAAATTAAGTGGTCCTCTGCCCACTTCACAGTAAACTTTAACATATTCAAAATTAATTAGTTTGGATTTTCAGTTTAAAGTGATCTTTTGAGCCAGAAAGTTGTCAGTGTCTGCCATTGACTGTTCCCATTACACTTGTGTACTCACAGCTCCCTTGCCTGTGAGCAAATGTCACCTACTACTGAAAAATTATTAGGTTTATAAATCTCAAGAAGTGGCAGGCTGAGCAGTCTTCATATCCATCAGCTAGCCATTTTCTCAAGTTTTATATTTCTCTCATGGTAAGAGACACATAATATATTACCTCAGACATCCCAGTCTCACAGGATTGCATGGAGGCTGTAGCTGAAGCACACGTGGTAGGAGTGGGAAGCTGAATTTGTAGGGCACTGGAAAATATTTTTAAACCACAGAGCCAGAGGTCCTTCAGTTATCTTTGCCATTTGCAATACAATGGCATGTAGAGTGGTGCTGTTCCTTTCTGTGGAGAAATGGGTCTGGTTGTGCTTCCTGCCCCTGCAAGCTGCTGCACTGGGGTGCTGTTCCTCCTTGGGAAGATCCTCAGCCAGAAGAGTCTTCCTCAAGTCCATTTCCCAGGGGCTTGAGGAGCAGTCCAGCTTCCACTGGAGCTGGTGACAGTGCTGTTGCTTTTGGAGGGGGTACGATCAAGTCTTCCATCAGAGCTTTCCTATGAAACCTCTGCCTGTTCTTTGTAAGCCGCACAGATAAACAATCACAAAAAGCTTTCCTGACTGACTTGAGAGCACAGCTGTGATAGAGGTGTGATAAAAGGACTAGCTCCAAAACCCGTGTGGATCATGGTGGTCCTAGGGTGAGTTACAGCAACATTTCACATCTCTGTTTATTTTAGTTAAAGAAGAAAAGTTTCAGTTACTGTAGACTTAACAGATTTTTATCTCATATAAAATATGCCTAGCAGAGGACACACTTCAGCATGGTTTCATTGTTAGCAGACCTTCGGCAGCTCGTGTCAAATATCAGTATAATGGACTTACACACACTATTGATTTAATGACAGCTATCACTGCGAGGAATTGATCTAATGTTTTCATTAGACTTAAAAAATGTTTCAACAACAAGTTCATTCAGAACTGGATAATTGCAAAGCCCTACATGGCCAAAGATCACATTCCCTATTGAAGTGTAGTTTAGACGATCTTTTTAGAAGATAAGTAGATTAATAATAATAGAGGCACAGTTGAGGGAAATTAAAGCTAGTCTTCATGCCTTAAAAACATAAATAAATTGAATTATCACCCATTGTATTACTGGAGGGAATTTTCTGAACTTTTGAACAAATCTTAATGCATATGCAATGGTATTCTACTTGCTCTTGTAGGCACAATGTAACTGCTTTTGTTGCCCTCTTCTATTTGTCTGTCCTTTGTGTTGTATGCCCCCTGGACATTAGCAGAGGTTGGTCTCTTCTGCTTGGACATACTGTTTTATAATTTTTCAGAACTAATGGCATTTTTTGCTCTTGAATGTGAACAGGCCAAGAAAGGGCATTTTGTGGGATGTTTTAGGACATGCTGTCCTCACAGACATGATATTGGACTGTCCTCCAAAGAAAGTTTTGCATTCCTGGAGCAATGCTAGGCTGATCAGTGGCTCTGCAGGAGGGCATTGCCTAAATACAAGTGGAAAAGAAAGTTTTGTGTGCTGATGTGGAAGGTGCAGACACATTTCCCCTGTGACTCCAGGTAACAGTGGTTTTCTTGTCAAACTGTCTTCAACTTCTGCTTTGCCTTATACAAAGGCTCCTCCTTTCCAAGTACAGTGATCAATATTCCATTTTTTTGCTGACACTGGACCCATATGTCAGTGGTCACTGAGATGGGTCATGGCTTGCACATGGATTTTACTTTGCATTGTGGGTTTCTTAATAAAGGTAAAGGACTGCTCTTGGTAAAGGACTGCAGATTTCAAGTACTTCTAGAGAGCCTAGACAGTGTCTCTGTGCACCTTGGCTCTGATTGCCTGCAGGCTGCTGTGCTCAGATCTTTAAACCAAATATTGACCATCTTGGATGTTTGAAAATAAGAGAAGACAACAACAGGGTTGCTTTGAATATGATGTTCTCAGCATTACCCAGAGTAAAACCTGGGCCTTCCTTCCCAACTATGGAAAGAATTACTTGTCCCTAAATTGCAGGAATTTTTTCCTACCAGCTTTGCTTCAGTCCACATTCTGGGGAATGTTATAGCTCAGAAAAGTCTAGAATAAAGAGTATATCTTGTTATCTAGACTGGCTATCAAACAGAACAATTCTGAACCAACGTGCCTATATCCTATAACATAAAAATCAGAAGCTCCTCTTTCAAGGAATTTCCTGACCTTCTGTGTAAGTCATGTAACTTTACTGAACTCGGGGCTCTGTCTGACTGCATGCATTTCCAGTAGAACCACTGGGATTTGATTGGGGCAGACATTGAACCTAAGTGGACTCCTACCACAGAACAAATCTGGGAGGTAAGGCAGACCCACCAAAAAATCCTACCAGAATATGTGATATATTATTAGCCATTCTCTGGTAGAATTATGTTTTGTAAGAAATGCAATAATAGATTATTCTGAGGGTAAAGGGTTCTTAAAGTAAATAAGAATGATGCAGTGAACACACCCAGCCTCTTGCAGCAAAAGTACAACCTACAGCTGCTACTCCATTTCTGCCACCAAAAACCTGCTTGCAGGCAAGTGAGCTGCATGGTTAAACTGCTGAGGAGTTCAGGCACCCCAGCACAGCCACACAACTAAAACCTCTCGGCAGCAGAGTTGCAGTCTGCACCACTGTGGAAGGAGGAGAAGTCCCTTCCCAAAGCCGTGGTGATCTGCAGTGTGGCAGACAAACCTCATGAGCTGCGGGGAGCAGTGAGAGCAGAGGGACACTGTGGGTGTCCTGGAACAAGGCTTGGGCTTCTGAACAGCACCACATTTGCTTTAAATAGCTTCCACAGAAATTCAGCCACTGTGGGAAGGAAAAGTCTCCATGTGTCCTTTGGGGCCAGGGTTTTGTGTGCTTCAAGGTATAATGAAGATTAAAGGCAATATTCTTAAATGAGCAGGGAGATGCTTATGCCAAAATATACATGAGTAATCTAGAGCATGATACAAAAATGCAAATGCAAGAATAGAAGGAAATCAGGACACTGTAATGCATATTGCTTTAATTTGAGGAGCAAAGGGATTTGAGTGGATTTCTAGGGTATAATGCAATACAGAATAATACAGTGTTTATGTCAGATATAGCTGACGAAATCTCCCAACAGATCAATGCAGGAAAAGGGTATAAATCAGAAGTATTGGAAGGTGTCACTTGAGAGCAAACCTATTCTCAAGCTGAGGTAATATTTTCTGATACTCCCTGTAGTTGAATATAGCTAATGTGAAACAATGTGGGAGAAGAAAAAAAAAAAAACCAATCCAAATGGAACCTGAAGGGAAAATGAAAGTTTAAAATATCACCTTCAGCATCCATCTTCTGTGCAGATGGGTCTGGGTGAAAAAGAGCGCCCATCATCCCCTTATGAAGATGGAACAGTGAACTTTGCTGCTGGGACAGAGCTGAACTCTGCCCAGGGCAGGGGAGCAGCACCCTGCACTTGAGCACTGCCTCAAGGTGTTGCTTGGCTCTGTGCACAAACCTGTCTTCTAAGAGAGTGACAGTCACAGCCCAGCTGAAATGAAGGGGCTCCCTGCTTATGAAGTTCCACACATTTCTTTCACATTGCATGTTTTCATCCTTTTTGACTGTGTTAAATCACTTTAAGTTAATGTGCTGGATACAAATAATCAGGTTTCTGTTGAGTGTAGACTTTACTGAAAAAAAAATTAATGAACTTAACTAAGAGAACTGCTTTGTTTTCTCCAATAATTGCTTCTCCTTCATTGTCTGTTGAGTTTTAATATGTAAATGAATGGAGGAAGCCTTCTGGCTTTGCAGTCTCTGCGAGAGAAGTTCTTTGTGGCAAATACCATTTTGGAAGAAAAGGGAATTTGCTGTAAGGGAGGCCTAAGCTAGGACTAATTTATACTGGTTTCAAATCACTGATATGAATTCAGACCAGGGGAGCACCAGCTGAGCACCTCATCTTCTGCTTGGGCTGGACTCTTCCTGCCTGTTCTGCACACTTTCCTAACCCAGTTCCCCCTGGGTTGTTGTATTATTCCTAAATTAAAAGCAAAGAGAAAGATGAATAGGTCATTAAGAGTAGAAGAAGAGCTGGCTGCAGCAGAGGTATTTTCCATCCTGCCATCCCAGTCCCCTGGGGTGTGTTTTCCTCTCTCAGCTGAGTGCATCACTTCACTCCTGGAGCCTTGCAGGTGAGGGCAGGAGGCTTGGGCTGGGTCATCGCCACTTTCCCCCCCAAAATTCAGTTTAGCAGTGCAGGATGTTGAGATGCTTGAGTGTGTTCAGAGGAGGCAACAAGGTTGGTGAGGGGCTTGGAACACAAACCCTGTGAGGAGGAATGGCTGACTGAGATGGGAGTGCTCAGCCTGGAGAAAAGGAAATTCAGAGGCAACCTTATCACTCTCTACCACTCCCTGAAAGGTGGCTGTGCTCAGGTGGGGTTGGGCTCTTTCTCCAGGCAGCACTGACAGAACAAGAGGACACAGTCTCAAGCTGCACCAAGGGAAATATAGGTTGGATATTAGGAAAAAGTTTTTCACAGAAAGGTGATAAAATTCTGGAATGGCTGCCTGGGGAAGTGATGAAGTCCCCATCCCTGGGGGTGTTTAACAAAGCCTGGATGTGGCACTGGGTGCCAGGGTTTAGTTGAGGTGTCCAGGAACAGGTTGGACTCGATGATCTTGAAGGTCTCTTCCAACCTGATCATTCTGTGAATTCTGTGATTGTGTGATTCTGTGATTCTAGGGATGTCCCGTTCTGCCTTCAGAAATCATTTTACATGTGTCTGCCTGCTTTAGCTTCTGTTGATTTCTTTATCTACCTAAAGCTTGGAGTTTAATAGATGGGTAGATAGTTTCAAGTTATCCTCTTGTACATGAATGTCTGGGTTTTTTTTTTCAGATAAAATTTTCTGACATCTCAAACTTTTATCTTGAACATGTATTAGACAAGTTGCTTTTTATATATATTTGCAGTGTTCACAAAGTGATGGCTCTGTCAAAGTTTCTGTTAGAAAATGCTTTTTTTCCTGCACAAGCTGGAGGTGAGGAGAGGGGATGGGTTTGTAAACCACCTTCACAACCTCACTCTGACCTGGGATTCAGAGCCCTCCAGGGTGAATTCTCCTATGTAGAGAGATAGAGAAAATAGTCTCATTCTTGGGCCACCAACTCGGGTTTGAGGTGCATGTGTTCCACTGCCTCACCATGTGCCTGAGCCCTCCTATGCTTCCTGTGTCTCTTTCCTGGGGGGGAAAAGAGAACCTGCCCTTCCACCCACCCCATGCCTTTGCAGAGCTTCTCAGGGGCTCTCCTGCTCCATCACCTGATGTGCAGAGTAGCTGGGCTGCTCTCCTGGATGCAGTTTCACAGCAGGGACCCGCCGTGGGAGGTGGTGTGACCTCCTCCTTCCCAGCTGCCACTCTTTTCCCCAGCTGTTTTGCCTGGTTCCAGTGCAGCCTGCATGGAAGTTCTCCCAGCATTCCTCATTGGGTGAGGAGTTATGTCATGTCCAGCCACACCAACTGCAGTTGATGGGTGATGCAGGTTACCCCACATCCATGGTTATCCTTTTGCTGTTAATCATAGAATCACAGAACGTTTTGGGTTGGAAGGGACCTTAAAGATAATCTGGTTCCACTCTCCTGCCATGGGCAGGGTTGCCACTCAGTAGATGGGGTTGCTCAGGGCTCCACCCAATCACACATCAAATGTCTGTGCCTTCTGCTGATCTAATTTCTTTTCTCCAGATGCAAAATATGAAAGACCAAGGACTTGGAACCAGGTCTCTTTCAAAATTACCTTCAATTACTTATGGTTTTCTTTTGTAGCTACCATTAAAAGCATGTTTTTAGAATATTTTCCTTTCACATATGATTTGCCAGGTTAATTTTGGTTGAATTCAGTACCAAACCTGTCCCATACTATGGAGTAAAATGCAAGTCTCCTAAATGTTAGAGTGTAATACTGAGACAACAACCTTCATGAATTCACACTGCATTACATTTAGTATAGTATTTTTTATACCTGTTATGGATTGAATTCTAAACCAGCACACCTTCCTTCCCATGAGCTGGGCCAGCCTGGGATTTGGCTAGATCACTTAACTTCTGAAAATCACTATTGTGTTGACAGTTGTCCAGCCCCCTGCAACTTCCAGGGCTTACTGAATATTCATATTAATATTCCAATGTTAAGGCTTTTGAGTAGGTTGTCTTACATTCCTGTAGATAAAAGAGCTGAAACAGAGACTGGCTCTGAGGTGGGAAGGCAGCAAAGCATGAGCAGGGTGCTCAGCACTTGGTAGGAATTGCTAACCAAGAGCCCTGTAGTGGTTTGGAGAAGGCATCAAACACTCTTGTTCAGGGTGAAAAAGCTGCTAAAACTAGGAGGATTAATTTAGGAACTCTGATCCTCCATCTCTTCCAGGAGTGCAAAGTGGGAAGAGACGTGCTGAAGGGAAGCCAGAAGGAAACCTCTGGCAAGGAATGGGGGTCAGAGGGGACTGGGACCCAGCTGTGGTGTGCCTGGGGAGCTCAGGAAGCCAATGCCAGCTCCCAGCCCTGACAGGGGCTGCAGCTCCGTGTTCCTCTCCTGGGGATTGGGTCATACGTGCACAATCCCCCAGGGAATTTTGAGATTAAATGTCACTCTCAGGAATGCAGTAACTTCACTTCTTTTTAAATACATTTTCAGCCCTTTGCCAGTGATTAAAGTTCAAGGTCGAGATGCATCTTTCCTTGTGGACATTTGCTTTGATTCCTGATGTGCTTTACTGAAAAATCTCAGACGTACAGTGAAGGAGGTGACAGCATGTCAGAGAAGTACATATTTAGTTCTAGCAGCGAGTCAATCAGACATCTAGGCAATTACCCTCTGCTCAGGATGACAACTGAGAGATGTGTTTATTCTGTCTACAGGAATCTCTGTTATTTTAGGATCCTTTCCAGAGTGCAACCAGTGCTAACTTGTCAGTACGTGGAGACTCTTGTTTATGCTTTGGTTTCCTATCTGGGTGGGATTATTCAGTTATTGACTTGCTGGCCCCCACTCAACCTTTTAAATTCATTTCTACCTTCCACACCATTTTTTGGCAGGAGCTACAGGCTGTCTAAGCCCGAGCCCTCATATCTTCATCTGTGCTGATGAATCTTTTATCTGCTTTTCAAAGGGTATTAGCTCTTCCATGAGCTGTGAGGTAGCACCTCACTATCACTGCTGAGACTCCTGCATTTGGCTGTGGTTTGGCATCTCCCACAGCCTGACACCAGCGTTTGCTGGTCCTTCCCAGGGCTTCCCTCCCTGGTGGCCCCTGCAGAGACGGGGCTTGCTCTGCTGGTGTGGTGGGATCCCTGGTAAAACCCTGCCCTCCTTTACATCCCTGTAAAGCCACTGACCTCAGAGGCATCACTGTGGGTCAGTCTGGGACCCTGGAAAGCCACCTAGTGCCTGTCCTCTCCAGAACTACTGTAGGCACTCTGCAGGCAGCCACGCTTACACTCCTGCCTGAGTCTGATTAGTGAGATAAATACTTTCTGCTCCATGGGAGCACCCGGTGCCATATAAGCTGGAGGCTTCCCTCAGGCAATGAACAGATGAGTTTAGCTGGAACAGACTTTGTTATCTTTTGACACTTTACTGGGGAATCAGTTACTTCTGTGAGGAAAAAGGTGTTTCTGACAGTGTTTGCTTTTCTGAGCGGTGCAAAGCCTCTGGCAAGCTACAGAAATGAGCCCCAGAGCTCAGCTCAAGGGCCAGCCTCTGTTACCCCCAAAACATCCCCAGACAGAGCAGAAGCTATAAGCAGCCTATATGGAACAGAAGCTCCCCCTTTTCATTTGAAGAGGATTCAGTATAACCTGTACTGCCCTGACAAGGCAAGATTCAGAGCACCCAACTCCCCTGAGTGCCTCCAATGTCACCTGGAGCTGAGCACTGCACGCTCCGGGGTGGGGTGGCACCTGAACCATGCACACACACAGCCCTCTCCCACCCCACCCAAACCTCTCCCCACTCAAACTCTCCCCTCACACATCCCCTTCTCCCACTGCGAGGATGGAGGACAAAGAGGGTTTTTGCAGGTTCAGGAGGCCTTTCTTTCTTTCTCTCCCTGGAAGCCTGGTTATTACAGCAGTAGCCTCTAGCTACATCTGTGAAGAGGAGCACCTCCACCAGGCACCTCCTGTAATAATGACTTCTTTTTTCTTTGAACTTGCGAGGCACTGTGGTATGACTTTAGGAAGGTGAATCCAAAGAGGACCATAGATGTAGGGTCATTCCAAGTAAACCCTGACGGGACACAAGAGAGGAGTAAGGTAGCAGAAAAATGATATGACAGCACATAATTGCTGATATGTGCAATTACCAACCACTTATCCAAACAGCAGTTGGTCTTAATCTTACAACCTTTTTTCTTGCTAAGGGTATCAGCCACTAAATTGCTTCTGCTTCCTCTGGGACCCAAAGTAATCTTTAGGCTTGAAATTGAGGTATTTTCCTTCCTTTTCAGTACCTACATTTCTTTGCCTTTTTAATATTTGAAGTGGTATTGTTCCATTGTTAATCTTGATAAAAAATAAATCAGAGCTACATGCATTATTAAGACAGAGAAAGAAAAAAGAAGAATGAAAGAGAGAATGCATGCTCTACCTAGAGACAGACTGTTATCTAATCAGACATTGCACTGAGGTCCAGATAGTGCCCATTGCCTTCCAAGGGCTTCCTGTGGTTGCTGGATGCCTTCAACTTCCACTGCCTGTGGTGGGAACTGAGGGTCATCAGCCTTTTCCTGGACCAAGCCATCATATTGCCAACCTCCACGAGCAGGGCTTGGCTTACTCTATGTGTTCTGCAGCATGGAAATAGCAGATTGTCCTCCATGGATGTAGATAGAAAAACCCCTGGAAATATTTGGTGAGCTAGGTCATTCAGCTTACCAAATACTCCAGAGGATTGTTGTTGACTCAGCTAATAAATCTTTCTATCACCTCCAAGTGTAAACTCAAAGGCTTAAGAGAGTATATAAGGCATAAGATGGAAGCTGCTTCTTTAGAAATGGCAGAGCCTTCTCATGATTCTCAGGCCTGTCTGTAGCAATTATGTCCATTCTCAAGCTGTTACTGAGGAGGACTGAGGATCAAGCTGTCCAAGCATATGCCTGGAAAGAGGCAGCAGCTTTCCAAGGCAGCTGGAAGTGAGAGGATCAGAAGCTGTCCAAGGCATCTGAGTCTTCTGAAGTTCAGCTCCAAGGAGTTTGTCCTTCCTGTCCATGAGAACTCCCTGCTCAGGGTACCATTGTGGCCAACAGCAAGAGACCAGCTCATGGTAAGTAAGATTAACAGACAAGAGAATGTGAGAGCAGAGCACAGTGGCTTGGCTGGTGTTGCATGGTCTGTGGCAGAACAAGCTTCTGGGGTGGTCCCAGATCAGATCCCCAACCCATGGATGTGGCTGGCTCAGCACAGGTCAGACTTCAGTACTGGGTTGACATGTGGCTCTTCCTCACTCTGAGCAAAAAGCCACTCCAGCACACAAATCACAGAGAGGTTTGGGTTTGAAGGGACCTTAAAGATCGTCCAGTTCCAGCTCCATGATGTCTTGATGTGGGCAAGAGTGTGGATGGCTGCCCATAGCTGCCTGTGGACACACAGGACATGACTGCAGCAGATCTTGGTGTGATAAATAAAGCAATACAGATAACCAGGCAGATATAATAGAGCCTGACTCTACTGCATAGTGCCATTCTTGTTTATTCATATGTTGACCCCACTATTAGCAGTACACATTTCTTAAACAAAATCCATGTCCTGCACTGCTAATTGTTAACATAACAGAGGGTTCGTGAACCCGTCTTTCATCACATCACTTAAACATTATTTAAACAGTATTTTATTACATTTATTTCTTCAGAGGCAAAACCATTTCCTTGCTGTGCCTGTCAACTGATTTGAAAACTAAATATCTAAATTGCTGTAGTTTATTTTGCACAATTTCTATATTGTTTCATTATTAGCCTTGGAGAATAAAACAAAAAATGTAGCCCTCTGTTGTCTTAATTTTAGGATAACAGAAGACTGCTTTCCCAGGAAAGAAATATTGGCTAGCTTGTTAACAGAATGAATTTTAAACCTTGGTTTGGATCTTCAAAAGTGAGCAAGGGAGTTAGAAGTCCAAATCCAGTGACTTTCAAAGAGAATTGGTTACTTAAAATTCAGAGGCCTCCTTCAAAAGCTCATCCCTAATCTCTTCAGAACCATTTATTCTTCATTGTAATTAACTGTGGATTTAGACTTCAGTACAAATTCACCTTGACTAAAATTTACAAAAGCATCCTGAAGTCCTGTTTTCAGAATGGCTCAGGCCCCAGAAAGCCCAAGCTCTGCTGAAAGCCCCTGAAGTTACCAGGGCTGTACCTAAAGCGTGGCACTGAAGATCTTTCCTGAGCTCCTGAGTTCAGATGTTTGCATCTGGCACATCCAATTTCCACCCCACAGCGAGGTCTCTGCACCCACAGCCTTCCCTCCCACCACAAGCTGGGGTGTGTGGGCCAAGGAGTAGAACAGTTGCTCTTGCTCATTCTGGACCTGGCAAAGGTGGCCAGGGTGGTGAGATGAGCAGCTAAACACACCTGGCCATGATTTGGTTGATGGGCCAGATAATTAAAAGGATGCATTTTATTTGGATGTTGCTCTTCCAATAGAAGGGAAAAATTTGGCTTGGTATGTGTGAGTAGGGGTTCATATTGTACTTTGAAGTGAACATAAAAAAATGGATAAATATGAAAATAGGTTTTCTTTTCTCAGCTGAGCTGTTAAATGTGTGACATGTACAGTAGGTGTTAAAAGAGTGGCATAATCACCTCCTGTCCTTTCATTGCTCTTCCATCTTTGCATAGCAGAAGGGTCAGTGAAACCCAATATTGAAAATGTCAAAAAAGCAAAGAAAAAAACATTCTCTGGGAGCACTAAGATTCCCACTTCTTATGGTGTGATTGCAGCAGTCTCTATTCTAGGCCCTGTTTCTGCAGAACTCTGCCTATTTTTATTCACATGAGCCATCCTCTGTAAACCTCTGTACTCCTCTGATCCCAGCCCAGCATGTTCCTCTGTGTTCTGAAAATCAGGGCTGGGATGCAGGGGCTGCTGGCTCTCAATTGCTGTTGGGTGGAAAAAAAGGAAGCTGAGAAAAGCCTGTGTTTTGTGTTTTCCACTGGCCAGTAGTGGTAACTCCTACTGTTTGAGAAGCCCCAGAATAAGATTTCCCATCTACTGATTCACACAAGAGTTTTGGTGGCTTTAGATATGTTGGGTTTTTTTTTTTTCACTTATTTTAATGCAGAAAATGCTGATTTGCTGATGACAACAGTTTTTTGGAAGAATCACATGAAGCAGCTCTGATGACAATTTCATAAGGGCAAAATTTCTAGTTCCAAGAGAACATTCCTGTGCAAGGTTGGATTACACCTAGACAGAACACATATTTGGGAAGAGGAGGTTATATAGGCAGGTCTGTCCTGGTACCCAACAAGGCAGGGACCAGATCCCTGCCCTGTAAACAAAGGTATGACATGGATTGGGTCTGGATGCATGCTAAACATTCTTCACCCTAAACTGCTCACTGCATCCCTCACTGTCCCCATAAAACATTCTTAAATAGTGATATTTGAGATGAGGTTATATGATGGTACAAGATCAGTGCCTGAGCCCATGTGTGACACCTGGCAGCCAGAACCCTGCCTGACACCAGCTCTCCCTTCTGGATACCACAGGCTGCAGCAGCCTCAGTGCCTCCACTACTGGTGTTCCTGGACATTTTTTGGCACCTCAATTTCTGATTTTCCCCAGAAAGCTATTGATTATTCTGGGATCCATCTTCTGTCTTGCCTTGCTTTGTATTTATTTAACAGAAAATTCATCCTAAAGCCAAGAACCCTTTTTTTTGTTCAAGTTTTTGTGAGGCTTGTTACATTCAGTAATCAGTTTGGGTTTCAGTAAATCAGGCTCAGTGTGAATGTGTGGGCAGAATAAAATACACCTCAGAGCAACCTCCCTTATAAACAGCTCTCCCAGTCACAATATCGCCCTACATTTCTGCCTCTGATTTTGCACTGCTTGTCTAATTATGTTGGCTGGTGTGTAATTATTTTCATGGAACAATAATTTTAACAGCGTGCAGTTTATCAGAGGTGCAAATTATACATAATAACATATAGCAATTTTCAGTTAAAACTTGCATAACATTCAAAAGTCCTTGCATTTTTCAAGAAATTGAGGCGGGGGGAGTATTCTGCATTTTGTATCTATTTTCTTAGAGAAAACAATCTAATGATTTTCTGGGAGTCAATTAAACCCATTTGAAATAAAGCACTTTTATTTTGGAACAAGACTGTCCACATGGGGAGTTAATCAAGAATAATTATTCCTCTCTAAATTCACATCCTCAAACAATTTGAATTAAATCCCCAGTATAGACCAGCCCTAAATGTCAGAGGAGGTTAAAAAAAAGAGTGAGCCAGAGGAGGTCTATCATATCAGGAAGCACTGAGAATGAAAACCTTGTTGGGCACCCAGGCCAGGCTGGTGAGGAAAGCCCTGTCCAGGCTGGCCCTGTCTCTCCCCACCCTTGCTCACACACACACTCTTGCTCAGTGATGTGAAGTCAGCCCCACACACATCCCAGCAGCAGCATTGCTGCATGCACAGGTGGTGATAGCAGCATCAGGAGGGGAGATGCTCTGATCAGGTGAGAGCAAGGATAAACATATTTCAGGGCAAGAATTTTGCTCAGGGATGCCTTTTCCCCTTGCTCTTTCAGCAGGCTGGAGGCAACACGACTTTGATACCTTTCAGAGTCAGGGAGTTATGGGGAATTTAGGCACACTTGTAGTTCCATCTCAGAGTTGCCAAACGCTGGTTTTATTTAAACCCAAGTTTTTCTTTCACATTGTTGCAACTGAGCAAGGCAGTCTGGAGCCATTATTTCTCTAAAACAACAGTAACAACACGGTGCCTTTGCTGTGCCAAGAGCCAGTGGCTGCAGCAGCCTCCTGAGAGTCTGGAGGCAGGAGCAGGTGCCCCTGTCCTCTGCAGCATCCCTACAGTAGAAGAAAAACACTTTCACTCTGTTTACCTTCATGATCCCCCAAGCAAACCAGTGCCAAAGCTAGAGGCAAATCCTGTGGCCATCGTACAAACCCTGCAGAGGAGGGTGGGAGGTGGCTTGGCCAGGATTTCCATCCACAAAATTCCAAGGTGGCACAGATGTCTGAGCTCAAGGTCTTACCAAACACAAGGCATGTGCCTTTCATTTCCAGCAGCACTTTCATTTTGAGGTGATTCTCTGTTCACAGAGCTTTTCTTACCAAAGTGTACACTGGGGCTGGCTCCTCTGCAGGTTTCACAGGGAAATGGGGCTGTCAGGTAAACATGAAAGGAAACATCTTTATAGATAGGTGTGGAATAGATAGGGGAGTGGAATTAGATGGTCTTTAAGGTCCCTTATAAACCAAACCATTCTATGATTTTGTGGTTCAATGATTCCATACATCTTCATACTCCTCTTATGGAGTTTAGCCAGGCTGGTCCTCTGGGCTGGATCCCATAGCACAGCATGGGCTGGGGTGCTGGGGTTTGCTTTTTGTGTGGGGGCGGGGGGGGGGGGGGGGAAAGGTAAGAAAAAAAATAGATTTTGAATCAAACCCCACCATATCATCTCATTCCAGATTTCTTGTCCCCTACTCTTCATTCCCTGCATTCTCTAACTCTCAGGGATGCTCCAGATCCTTTCTTGAGGAAGGCCCATAAGAGTTGGAGGGGAAGAACAAGCTCAGAATCTTGGAGATGAAGGACACAAGTAGCCACTAGAATTATTTTGGGAAGAATTTCTTCCTCCTGATAAGCTCTAATGGGAATGAATCTCAAGGGTGACATCCATCCAGGAGGAAAAATATGCTATTGGTAGACAAAGGTGACAGCAAAATGAAGAAGAAAGGAGACTGCTGGCCCTCATGGGCTCCTCAGGCCAGGCACTGGTGTCAACACATGGAGGGAATTCTTTCAGAGGCAGAAAATCATCGAGCAAACCCTCCGATTATTCAGACATCAGGGAAAAAAAATCAAGTTATAGTACTGGCAGGAGTTCAAACCATATGGAAATGTCTGGAGCCCTTGAACAGCAGGAGGATAAAGCATCACCTGACTGTCGGTGAGCAGGCCAAGGGCAGGGGGTGGTGTAAAATGCAGCACTTGGTACCAGCACCTCAGCTCTGCCCAGAATCACACCCAAGGACTGGGGCAAGGTTTTTTCCCAGTTCAGAAGGAAATGGCTACTTGTAATTTTTTTCAGAAGAATGTCATTGGATGTTGTCCACAAAGTTTGCTCTGGAGTTAAGTAACACCGGTTCGTCGTTCCTGTGCTCAAACATTGCCTTTTTAAGCCAGGGCATGGAAACACCAGGGTGTGAATGAAATCCCTTTTCATCTGCTTTGGGTCATGGCAGTACAATCCTTCATCTGTCTGATTTCCAGCTGTGTGGATAGGAACCAGCAGAGCAAGGCTCTGTGTCTGACTCAGTTCCCAGAGGTGGCTGATTTTCACATTCCTCTGACATGGTTCTTCCATGCTGCATCTGGAGAGTGACTTTCCCCCTTACCCCACATCTGATCACTGCTGCTTGATCTGACAAATTCTTCTCTTTCTGGGTCATGGTAGTGTTAATTCTGGTTTTAAGGAAGAGGAATTCATCAGACATTTATTGTGGATTTTAGTCAAGGTTTTTTACTCAAGGGAGTGCTGGAGCAAACACCAAGAAACTTGTTTCTAGAGGATCCTGAACTCATTGTACATGCAGGCAGATGCAGCCAAGGAAGTGGAGACAAAGAGGATTGCATGAGAATTGTCACCTCTGCAGGAAGTTGAAAGAAGATTGCGATGACCATACAGGGAAAAATTTGCCACACTGAAAAATAATCCAGTTTTCACAGAAACTTATGGTGGATTCTAATCTGTTCCTATGAGGGCAGAGCAGTAACTCCTGTCATCTCTTCTTCTCCACGCCCTCTGCCAGCTCTCATGCTCTCTGTCTGGGAGAGGTTTCCTTGTCTCTGCTGTGAGTGGATATCACACCTGGTGATGACACACATGTGCCTGTGGTATTGATGCCAGCTGTGGTTATCATTCCAAGTGCCAGTTCAAAATCCAGCATTCATCTCCAGAATGATGATGAGACTTCATGAATCCTTGAATAATGGCTTCAGCAGCCCAAGTAGTGATTCATGAAGATTCTGACTCATGTCTGAGGGCATCAGGCTCTCCTGGGCTGTTTGTTTCTGCAGGTTAGATGGGACAGGCATAAGCAAACTGAAAGAAAAAAGACCAGCTCAGTCCAGCTCAGATAGATCAGCTTCTCGGTTCAGGTGGAGAGACATTTCCCATTTCAGGTGCTCCACCTGTAATGGTGTGCACTTCTGCCAAGGGTGGATATCACTGAGGCTTCCATTAAAACAAATTAAATTAGTAAAATTAGTAAGTCACTTTGGTGGACTGGTATTAGACTTCCTCTGGATCTATCAAGATGTAACATAAATGAGAATAAATAAGCTCAGAACCTTGCCACTTTTCTACTGCTCTCCAAAACAGGAGTTAGAAAGATCGAAAACCTCTCCTACTGTCCACCCCTTCTTATCACATGGGTTTTCTGATGATTTCTCTCAAGTTTTTACTCTGAATCTTTGACTTATTGGGTTTTGTTTTTTTTCCAGCAAAAGTTTTCTGTTGCAAAAACTCATTGAGGAAAGTGTCTGTCAGACCAAGGTGTAGAGGTGGATAGACTTCTTAGTACTGCCTTGGACACTCAGAGAAGTCACTGAACAGGATTTATCTAGTTTGTGACATGAAAGGTTGCTCTTCAGCTAATACTCTGGTCAGGTTAAATGTAGCTGTAGGGTCAGATCTTGCAGCAGGAGCAAAATATTTAAGTAAAATGTCAATTCTTCAGAATGTCAATTCTGCTAGCCATGATGTGACCAAGCTTGTTTGGGAAAAGCTCCAAGTAATAAAACTGCTGTGACATAAATGCTTTTTGTAATTCCCCCCTTTAAGTTTCACAGCAGGACTTTGCTATGGTGTTCTCCACCTTACATTTCTGTGCCAGCTGATTTCTGCTTCTGTTCATCAGGTGGAGGTAGAGTCTCCAGACACACAAATTTCAAGTCAGGGTATTTGTCTGAATTGAATTCTTTGACAAGTTCCATACTGCATTTTTTTAGACCAGATAGAGAACCCTGACAAGTCCCAAGGAAAAAAAAAAAAAACAAAAAAACCCCCACCAAACCAAACAAACAAACAAACAAACAAAAAAACCCAACAAAGAAAATACCCCACCCAAACAAATCAACCTTAGAAGACCAAGATTTTTTTTCTTCAATTAATTCTCAAATTCCAACTTTTAGCAGCAAGGCAGAAGAGATTCCTAGCCAAGGCAGACTATCCAGATGAAGTCTGGTATGGATCTGTAGGGTGTTTTGTTCAAATGAAGTGCTTCAGAAAAGCACAAACATATTTTTCTGACTGCCTGAATGTCAGCCTGAAATCCCATTTCTTCCTGTAATACTGAGTGCATGAGGCATTTTATAGGTAACAGTGTCTGTGGTTATCTAAGCTTTTTGTGACTACTCTGGCTCCTGCTGTAGCTACAAGGTAAGGAGCCTTGCTCTCATCTCCTATCTTTGCTACATATGTTGGACAGACAACTCAGAAAAATCCACTCTGCAACTCATTTAAGCACATCTGAACATCTTTATTGGATACCCTTTCAGACAGGCACTTTTCTACTGAGTGGATTAAATTCTCTCAATACACAACAATATTTCTGACTCTGAACATGAACAGGGATTTACCTTTTCCCCTTTACAGTTCTTTTCCTTTCCCATTAAAAACAGCACATCAGCAACAGGAGAGACCAACTCCACCAGCTTTTGCAGAGAACCAGCAGCTGTGCCAGCAGCAGTGTTGGTATTTCCTAGCACCCATCCCTACAGCCATGAATGCCCCTGGCAGGGGGGAGCATCCCAAGGGGTGCAAAGGGAATAATGTGTCTGTGACCCATTTGTCTCCTTTGTGCTGAGATTATGACACCGACTGCAGCTGCCTTTGTGGTTTATGTCCTTGTCCCATAAAGACAAGGAGCAGTTTTTAAAACTGGGGGAGATAAGTATGCTCAGTGTGTATGGACGCTGCTCAGTGAAGCAGCTACCAAACTGCCTTTTGAATAACATCCCTGAATTTACTAATCTCTGTGCATAAAAGCAAAATATTTGCACTCCTGAGTCAAAGGCTGGGATCTTCAGTTTGCTCAGTGCTGTCTCAAGTCTGTTCCTCTTGTATACAATGGCAGATTTACCATCAGCTTCTCTGGGAGTCATAGTCAGGCCAAAAACAAGGGCTTATGGAAATAACAACCATAGTTCCTAATCCTTTCCTGGAAGACTCTCCAAAAAAGCTGTACTGGCAAGCATCTCCTTCCCCTTCCACAAAAAGTTATATTTGTATTTTATGTAGTGTCCCCATTTACTAGATCCTTTAGTAAAAAAAAATCTGAAGCAAGCAGAGATATTTAATGTCCATGCAACCAGCAGTGTATGTGCATTCAACAATGGAAAGAGTTTGTTTTCAATCTAGACAAACCCATCTCTTCATGGCAAGGATATCTACTTTATGATTTTAGGAGTAAGACTGCATTCCTAGGCTTCCAGATTTCAGAATTTCCTTTGCACAATACTAATTTATTTGTTTCAAAGCCAAGGTAAACTGGGTAGGTAGCACAAAATTGACTCCATAATCCATTGACATAGAGCAGAAGTTCCTTGCAGTTCTCCATTTGTTGTTCCACTTGTTGTTCCAGAGCATAGCTTGAAATTCCTGTGCAAAGCACAGCTCTTTGTAAGGACTGCTGCCTATGGATCATCAACTCAGTGACTGTACTCCACCTCTCAGCAAGTGCTTCATGGCCCCACTCCTGCCATGCACTGGATATTGGGACACTGCAGGCAGGATCAAGAAATACAGAGAGAACATTTTGCCATAATAAAAATATTCATCCAGAATATCCCTGACTAGACAGTGTGAAGTGACCTGTAATGTAATATGTTTGGATCTCTCTTTACATATATTTATCTATAGGTTTGAGACTGAAGAAGGTGTGGACTGCCTGAGTCTCAATGCTCACTGAAGACATTTGCTGTTTTGTGCTGTAAGCTCTCTGCTCTGCCTGCTCTGTTTCTCCTGGCTACCTTTCACTCCCTAGATTTCCATATTTCCCAGCCTGAGCTCCCCTAAAGGGCTGAATCAAAGTGTTGAAGAAACTAGGCAGACATCACTTTCTGTGTCACCAGGTAGAGAGTTGTTTGCTCACTGGAGCTGTAAAATGCTCTCACAGCCTTGACATGGAGAGCCTGGCTCTGCAGAGTCAAGCTCGACAAATCTTGTCCTTTGTGTCTTCCACAGCACAAATCTGCAGGCTCACTTCTGAGCTGGACTTTTTTAAATGGGACACAGCTAATGGGACTTAACAGTTCTGAGGGGTTCAGTTTGCATTCAACAAATGAACCAATCCTACTTTCATCCGTCAGAAGTCCCACACATTTTAGAGCCTTTAAAGGGAAATGATCCAGGAGGCTTGGCAGGAATTAAGGACCTCATTTACTTGCTGATCAGTTTTGTTGCTTACAGTTTTCCACAAACAGATCTTAACTGGGCTGTGGTAGCAAAAGGGAAATTTGCTCTTGACATTTCCCTGAACACCCTTCAGCAGTGCTATAACCAGGCAGTGAGCACATCCCACTCTTGTGTTTTCCTTTAATGAGTCTCACTTCCACTTATTTTTCCTCTAATACTACACCCTTACCATTTTTCAGAGACAAATACGATTCAACTTCTTGAACAGGCATGTTGTCCAGGAATATTGGGGTGCTTTTATCACACAGTCATACAGATATCATACAGATTGCTTTTCTTTGTTACCTGTCCCTGAAGTCCCCTGTCAGGGATGCTTTTCTGCTTTGTGTTTCTTTGAGCTTTTTTGTCTAACCTCAGGGCATTGAAACTGAGACCCTTTGATATTCCGTGAGGTCTTCATGGTAAAATAGTCAAATAACTGCTCTGACATATATGTTGGTCTAATTTGAGTTTAGTTTGAAGAATTCAGCAGCTGACCCATCTCATGTCTTACTCAGCTGGAACTAGCCACAGGATTGACTCCACTGTCATGGGGTCTGTGTGATTCAGGATAAATCTGCATGGCTCAGGATGGAAAAGGCCACCAGGGAAACCAGCAGACATTCAGGTCTCTCTCTCTGTGTGCCTCTGCACTGTGCTTGGTCCAGCTGATTCCAGCTACTTCCACAACAGCATCACAAAAGCAGGGTTTGGGCAGCCCCAGGGATGCCCAAGCAGCAGCAGTGCAGAAGACACTAACTGTGCCAAGGTAGCTCTGAAATCCACAAAGCTGTGGCACATCCTGGCCTTTGTTTGATCTCTTCTTAACAACACCACCTCCTAACCCTGGTCAGGATGCCCAAGTGCAGCAATGTCTCCTCTATCCCCATATCCTGAAAGGAGACTAGCCTGGACTTCAGTGCCTCGCCTCAAATGACAAATTGCTAAAAGTCATAACTTTGCCTAAGCTATGATGGTGTCTCCACAGGCTTTTGGAGGCATTTCAGGAAATATTAAAGTCATGACGTCCAAAACTAACATCTGCTTCTGTGCAAAGCATCCCCTTTTCCCAATCATGAAAGATGATGAAAGAAAGATTAATTCCTCCCTCTTCTTGGTCATCTTCAAGCTCCCAAAATTAGACAAATATTGGTGCCACCTTTGGGACACTTAACTCCTGCGCACAGAGGTCCCATCAGAGGTCCCATGTTCTACCCTGTGGCAGCTTCCCACTTTAATCAGCAAAGGAATGACATGGACCTGCTGGAGCATGTTCAAAGGAGGGTTATGAAGATGATCAGAGGGATGGGACACCTCTCCACCAGGCAGAGAGAGTCTGGGGTTTTTAACTCAGAGAAGAGAGGGCTGTGGGCAGACATTATTGCAGACTTTTGGTATGTAAAGGGGCCTTGCAAGAAAGATGGGGACTGACTTTTTAGTTGAGCACATAGTGATAGGACAAGAGTTTGTTTTTAAGCTAAAAGGTTAGATACAAGGAAGATATTTTATACAACAGCTTGACTTTTAACTTGCCTGCCTTTGAGGGTTGTGCACCCCTGTATACCATCCTTCTGCTGGCAAGTAAACCATCCACTGTCCCCCCTGCTGCTGCCAGGATTTGGATCCTGGCAGTCTTCATCTCTGTTTCCTTGTGCTGCTTCTAAGCCTCCTAAATTACTGAAGACTGAAAGAACTGGCTGTAACCCGGAGATTTTGATGCAGAAATATCAAAATGTTAAACAACTTTCCATTTCTTTGGAGTCTCCTTGGGATTTTCAAATGGCAGGTGATTTGGGGTGTCATCTCCCTGGCATCAAGTCCTTATTTCCTCTATGCTGCACCTGCCTGATTTGATTACATTGGTTTCTCGTCCACAAAAATATCCGGCAGGGCAGCTCTCGCTCCTGCAATCAAATAAAGGCATTTCTCTGTTATAAAAGACTGGGAAAATGACTTGTGCAGCCATCAAAGCATCCCATAAGAGCAGCAGCAAACATCTAGGTGGCACTTGGTGAGCACAAGAGACAACAAGGAGTGAAATAGCAGCAGGTTGTGCTGCGGTCCATGAAGGCTTTTCCCTGTCCCTGTGCAGTGTCAGCCCTGGGAGCTGCCCTGGCCATGGGCTCCCACACCTGGTGAGGAGCTCCTTGGATTTCCAGCCCTGGGCAGTGAAACAACTGAGGATGTGCTTTGGAGGTGCTTAAGTACATGGTTCAGTACAGTACTGTTCAGTACATCTGTGATACCTGGCCTCTGAAAATCAGAAAGGAAAGAAGTTTTGCTTCCAAGTGCAGGATGGAGCTGTAAAATGAACAGCAAGTGTTCCTTCAAAAAAAAAAAAAACAACAAACAAACAAACAAAAAAAACCAACCAAACAACAAAATGAAAAAAAGGTGGTGGGACAGAAAAAAAACCCCTGTATTTAATTATTTCACACAATGGAACTTAAAGTCTTGAGTGCACAGTCCAGTTCTCTCCTGGTTTATAAAAAGGTGACTGAGGACAGCAAAGCCTGCTCTGTGTGTGTGATGGTGATGTGCCTCTGTGCAGAGAAAGGAGAAGAATCAGCCAAGTCACAAAAGGCTCCCTGAGGCACCCCGAGGTCTGAGCGGGGCTGGACTGCACTTCTGCCTTTACACCTCTGGGCTGCAGGGCAGGCACTCTTTCAGGGCAGAGCTTTCCCAAAAGGATGCCCCCAAAGATGACCCGACCAGCACTCAGAGACAGGGGAAAAACACTCAGAAACTGGGGACAAGCAGAGTTTTTTTTTTTGGTTTTTTTTTTGGTTTTTTTATGTTTTGGTTGGTTGGTTGGTTGTTTTTTTTTTTGTTGGTTTTCTTTTGTTTTTTTGTTTTTTTTTTAGCTAGCATTACCTCTTTCCTAAACTAAGATAATGTTTTTTCCCATTAAAAAAAAAAAAAAGAAAGAAAATCAAGGAAAAATTTACACTTAGTTTAGGTGAGTTGTGGGAGGAGTTTGTGGATTTGAGGTTTAAGGAAGAGCTGTTTTGCCATTTGTTTCCTTAACTTAGACAAACTGATGAGGGTTTTTGAGCTTTACTTGTTCATTTTTCAGAACTTGCAAAAAATTGTTAAAGGAGAAATGCTCTCATAAGCGTCACCAAAATTACCTAATCCTGTAAATATTAAATTTTCACTCAAAAATAAGTTTATAGAAGACTGGCTCTTATTTTATTCAGAAATTTCCTGCAATTCAGATTTAATGCTCTCAAAACAGACCCTTTCTGAGCATTTTCAGAGCAGTTATGTTTGACTAGAGTTTTCAAAGTCGTTAAGAGTTTTCTTTAAGTCACCAGTATTAAACTTTCTATGAATCACTGGTAATATAATAGGCCAAAGATGTAACTGTAACTTTTCAATTCCTGAGATTCCTCTGAGGCTTTAGGGGGTCTATAGGATTTATTGACAACCAAGATCAGATGGGCTCTGGTTGCCTTTAATCCAGACTGTAACACACATGGCTCCACACATATGGATTACAAACAGTAGCTGATACTTACTGCAACTGTTGTGCTAGAAGATTTACAGCAGAGTATCAGGAAAAGGAGAATTATTTCTTTAATCCTCTCCCTTTAGATAATCAGGATAACATTTCCTTTTTTCTTTTTCTTTTTTTTTTATATAATCTTCTTGAGCAAAATATTGCACTTAAAGCACTTTTCTTCAGAAGTTTTCTTAGGAAGAAAAAATCCCTTGGCCAAGCCTGGATTCTGGTATTGCCATGGACATCACCAAGAGATGTGGCAGTGTCTGAGCTCCCTGCTGACACTACAAGACCTTCATGTTGGCAGGGAGAATATTGCCAGCTTCCAAGGGCAGGAAATTGCAAGGCTGGGGCAACTCTGGCCCCTCGGTCAAGCCTGAGAATTTGGATTCCTCAAGCAAAGGTAAAATGCACATTGCACACTCAGTGGGGCCAGTTGCAGATGGAAAATTTACAGTAATTTTCTTAGCTTGGCACCCCTCAGGCCCTCACCAGTGTGTTATTTTAAACAGCATTGTTAATATTAATTTATTTGTCAGTGTCCTCTATCCACACACAACCTTCTGTGCTCTGCAGTGGGATGGTAGTGGAGGCTGTGGGTGCTTTTAGCAGTGTTTGAGCAGCCCTGAGGACAGCCTAGAAGGCACTGCTGCATCCCAAGAGATGGTGCTGAGATCCTGGAGCACATTGGAACCACAGAAACACTGAGGGGTGAAAATTAACCCAGAATCTAAACTGACACTGAATGGGGCTGAAGCAGTGACTGGGCGTGTCTGCTGAAAAAACAACCAAGAAAAAAAGAAGTCTGGTCAAACCCCAACACCTGGTACAGGTCACTTATAAAATGCTGCTGTTTGCCTTCCTGTTGGCCTGGTTCCATTCAATGGAGACAGGAATAGCCTTTGCTGGTGTGTGCACACAGCATCCAGCTCAGTTACCACGCAGCCCCAGATGGAGAATTGCTGCTGCATGTACACACACATGCAGATGTACACACACACACACACACATATATATATATATGTATGTATGTATATTTAATGTGTAGCTCATATTTGAAATCTCACCTACGTCCACACCAAGCCAATTTATGGGTAGATGATGGAAGGTCATAATTAGAATTAATTAATCCAGTGGGAAATCCACTCCCAAGAAGCTCTCAGCAAAAGGCAGATTGGCAATGTAAGGAGGATAAGCTGTACTTCTAAAGCTCTTCTTAGATATTCTTGTCACTTCCAATATCCCCTGGGGTGTGAATGGCTTTAATCTCCCACCCTGGGAGCCACCCATTTTTCACTGGTGTGCACTCCTTGTGGGGAACTGAAGCTGAAGACAAAGTCTAACACCTCAGAGATGCTGGTGAAATACAGAGCCAGATCATCCTTGCAGTCTGCTTCCCCAAATCCCTCCAAACCATCCAAATGGAAATAAAAATTTCCATCCAAGCCAAGCTGAGCCCCTGACACATCCATCAAAGCAGAGCTGCTGTTTCTGAAGGGTTTGATGAGGAAACAGAGCCATAAGTGACTCTGTGACTCACCTGCTTGGCAGCAGGGCAAGGGTCTGGAGCCTGGTGCCACCACTCACTGGACCATGTCACCTCCTCCATGGAGACCTGCTGTGCAGGATTTTGGAGAAGGAAACAGACCCTTTGTCGCTCCCAGACATTTCTAGGTTTTGTTGATGGAAGCTAAACAGAAACTTTCACAGGAAAATATTTTTTTATTTTGTTACAAAGCAAATAGATTTTTCTTCAATAATCCCATTTTGTGGTGTTTACAAGCACCTCTCCTGAAAGGATGAGATGCAAAAAGAAGGGTGCATTATGAGGCTGCTACTGCTCAATGCTGCCAACAGTCTGAGTCATGGAGCAACCAACTCTACATGAGCCAGCACAAAGACATTGCAGAAATCAGCTTTTGAACAAAGGTGTTTCTAATCAAAACAATGTTAATAATAAAAATAGGTATATTTTAAATAGAGGAAATCAGAGTTTGCTCAGAAAATTTGGACACCAGAGGATAAAAGGAAAGCCCATTCCATCAGAGAAGATAAAATTAGCTGTGGTCTAAATTTCATCACGGTATCTCATGAGCCTTTGGTGTTCTTCAAATGTCCCACACGTATATTAGTTTTATACCCACTTGAGAATGAAGTCATTTTCACATAGGATTTTTAATGCTTAATTATTCTTCTTTTGTTCTTCTCTCTGTCACTACTGAAGTTTTAAGTTGTTTAGTTGCTCAGTGATTTGAGTTTTTCTGAAGAGAGTTTTCCCCAAGAGAGAGCTCAAAGGTGTTGAAGAAAAAGGTTCCACCAGCACAAATGGGGATTTGCATCAGAGGGCACCGGAGCCAGCTGGATGGGAACAACCTTCCAGGGAAAAAATCAGTGCTCTGTAAATCCCAAATTCAAACTCACAGGTATTAAAACCTGTGTCTTTTCTCTTCTAGTTACATTTCTATTGGCAGCAGCTTCGTGCCTGTGCTCACCCTGGGACACTAACATCCTTTTTGTATCAGCCAGCCAACACACAACCTTCCCTCTGAAATGCAAGGTCAATAATAAGAAAGCCCAGACTGGCTGCATTTATCTCCATCAAGTTTCTCTAGAAAATACATGTGATTTATCCTCATTTGTCACAAGCTGGTAAAAATTTTAGGTCTCATATAGTCCTTGAGAAAGCCCACAAATCCATGAACACTCCAGCAATTCATGCCTACCAAAAATCATGTATTTCTTAATCTCACTCCCTTATTCACTCCCTTTTCTCACTCCCTTTCTCCCTTTTAAATTTTATGTTTTTAAATGAGAGAAAATCCCAGAGACAACATCTGTGTAAAATGAAGATCAGAGTTGAGAATGTATTTATAGAACTTAAGGGCATTTTCCTAGCAGGTTGTAATTATCCTTAAAAAGATCATAAACCCCCCAGGAAGCCCAGATATAAATATGCACTACTGAAGAATTAAAAGCACGTTAAGGTAATAAACACAGAAGTATCCAGTGACCTGATCTGGCTTCCATCAGAATAAATGAAGAATACTATTGCTGTCAATGGGACACAGATCCTGATTTAGCCATAGTCTGGGAGGGGTGGAGGGACAGTTGTTGATGTCATTGATCATGGGAAATTGATCACAATTCACCTCAGGTGATAAAAGTTGATATCATTTCCTTGTGTCCTGCACTGTCTTTCCCTACAATTTTGGGTATCTGGTTGTTTTAGACAGCTTTATAATAGCAATTTTTTTTCTTGAAGTATTTAAATGTATTGGTTGATTTTAACATGTCGAGATAGTTTTAAGGAAATTATTTTCACCCGACTAAACTTTTCTTAAAGAGCAATTGCAGTTGCATTCCCTAACAATTGTTTCTTCGCTGAAAAAAGTCAGGCAATCTTTGAAAACCACAGACCATCTAGTATTTCCCATCAAAATGCATTTGAAAATGGCATCACCAGTTTAGGACACAAACCTAGGAACCCACCAAAGAAATGCAAGATTTTATATTGGAAGTGACTCACAGGGCACTGTGGCCAAGGGTGCTGAGCAACCCCTTCTTCCCAAATGGGTGTCGAAGGAGGCCAGCTGGCCTGGCTCTCTGCCAGGGAAGGTCAAAATCCTTCAGGAACCTTCTGCTTCTCAAAATGAGTAAAAAAGGGGCATCTCTCAAAAGGTCTAGGTTAGCAGAATTGGGATGGAAAAGATGATTTCCAAGAAAAAGCTCCCACACTTGCTGAAACATCCTGAAGACTTAAATCATGGTCAGACCTTCTGGTAAGTAGCTCGGGCATTTTGCCAGTGAGACACAAACTGAGGAATGGCAATTTTTTCCCAATTATTTCTTTTTTTTTTTTTTTTTCTTAATTGCATGTTAAAAATTAAGTCTAGCTGGGACCCATGTCCTCACAGATCTGTCTGGGGAAGCATCACCTCATGGGCTGTAGGAGTACCTGCCACTCCTGCTGCAAAGGCTTTGGTGAAAAGAGGTGATTTGGAAAGGAAACGCTCCAGAGAAATTAAGCCCTTTTATACAGGTAATCAACCGAAGTGAGTGAAAGGGCTTTTCCTCCCGAGAGCTCCTCGCCCTAGTGGAAGTGATTCTATAGATGCTATTTTGAAAGCATGTCATATCCATTGTGTTTTGAAACATTTAATTATTTGTGACTCCCTTCAGCGTGGGAGCCTTTCCTCAGCAGTGCCAGGTGGGGTAATGTGCTCATAATCATCTCCTGAACGTCACGTGGAGTCTGGCGCTGCGGGACGGGGAATCGGGGATGGGAGAGTGTTTGGGGGTGCCGGGGCTCCAACACGGATTTGTTCCTGTGGTGTTTAGCTCATGGCATGCAGGTGTGCCTGCTTTCGTACAAGGTTTTTCGATGTGCAATCAGCCCCCTTAATTTGCATTGGCTTTGAAAACAGATGACACTGATATTTAGGGATTTCTAATCACTTTTAGTGGAAAAAGCACTCGTGAATGTTTAGGGTGATCTGGAAAAGTTACACAGCTGTATCTAAGGCACTATCAAACATATCCTTAGAGTAGATGGCCCATAAAAATATGCATGTGCTTGCAATATTTGGATATACCATCCCTAGAAACATTCTAGAAACCAAGCTAGGAATTAGAAAGGCTTGACTCAGAAAATTAGGATTATTTCAAGAAACAAACTCTTCTCCCTATTTTCTTTTATCTACAATAACATCTAATTTTATCAAATATCTTTGTGCATTGAACAGAAATATAGACAGACTTGGGCTTTGCCCCACCAGCTGTACACAAGGGATTCTTTAGGGACAGCCATCCCCTTAAGATAAAAACACAAACCAGTTCTTACTGTTAATTTCCCTACATGTATAAACATTTCCCAGTGTTTAAGTGAAGTCAGCTCTTAGTTTTCTGGAGAATGGGGGTTAACTCCCTGGAGAAAGGCAGGGAGTCCCAGCAAGTGTCTGGAAGGAGCTGACCTTTGGTACCTGTGAGTGCAGCAGGGAGGCAGCCACTCCTGCCAGCTGGGGTGATAATCCCTGTGCCTCTGGTAAGTGATAGCTGATAAGTCTGCACAGAATTTCTCTGTGATGTTTATTTATCAACTGGGGCTCTCTTCACCACTGAGCTACTCAGAGTCAATTTTTTGGGGGGTAGGGAAACTCAGTTTAGATTGATCATAGGGGAGGTTATGAATTTCTGCTGGCTTCCTCTGGGCAGGTATGTGGGCAGATGTATTGGAGGACAGCTCTAAATGTTGCAGTAGATATTTTTTGGAGAAAGACAAGGTAAAAATCCACAAAAACTTCAGCATTCCTAGAATACCTTTCACAGATGCTAAATGCCCTTGTTTTTGTTCAGACTGAAGGAAGAGGCAGTATCTTGTTTTCTCATGGCTGCTGAGATGTTGGCAATGCTCTTTGGGGCAGTGGGGAGGAGACCCATGACTTTTGTGCTCCTTGTCCATGTCCCAGGTATCCCAGTTTTGGGAGTTACAGCTGTCCCCAGCAGAAGGCAGGAGCAGGGCTCTGTATCTGGGACACTCTCTGCTCTCCCCAGTTTTGAGCAGGGTTTATACCAATGAGACATGGGCTGGGAGTCTGCATTGCCATAGAAAACCTGGCATAAAATATATAAATCTCCTGGACAGCCAATTGTTCTTTTGTGTGCAGAGCTTACCTGGATCCCCTCTGCTCTTGGTCCATCATTCAGGCAGACTTGAAGCTGTACTTGGATGCCCTTTCTCAGGACAGGCACACTGAGAGATTTATTTTGTGCTGCAGAATTGGAGTGAGGCTCTTCTGGACATTTTGGATCCAGTGTGCTTGGATACCCTCCATAAGCTTGATACAAATATTAATATATAACACACATTGTTATGATTATAAGCATACACTTATGTCTCACTGGAGTCAAAGGATCAACGCTTTAAACATTGACTGTAGGTGGGGAAAAATATGATTCTGTGCAATGTTTTCAAACACACCTCAAATGGACAATTTGCCATGGCTCTGTAGTACTTTGTGATCCAGCAACATCCTTCAAGTAAACTTGCTCACTTCTTGTTTCCTGGACATACAAAATCCAGTGCAGCATGCAATGGAAAGCCCTATAACAAAATAAAAAAGAAATCGTAAGTGATGAGACGTGATAAGAAGGCATGGCAGCCCAGCCAGGGTTGTTTCTTTAGCAAAGTCTTTTTTCTCTCTGCTAATTTATGGCTCTCTCCTCAGAAGTCTTGTGTCTCTGGGCTAGGGTGGCCTAACAGAGTTGGGAAGAGCTTTCTCAGGCAGAGAAAGGATGTATTGCCTTCTGTCCTGAGATAGGAAAGGGAAAAAAATCTCTTGCTGTTGACTGAGGACAGGCAATGTCACCCAAAGCTGCTGTCCACAAGAATGTATTTCATCACTTAGACATCGGAATGGACTGTCCAGGGAGGTGGTGAAGTCACCATCCCTGGAGATGTTTATGGATAAAACTGGGCATGGCACTCAGTACCAGTCATAGGTTGGACTCAAGTATCTCTGAGGTTTTTTCCAGTCTAATTGATCCTGTGATTCTGTGATCATTTCTGGTAAAAGTGGGGATGAGCTCATGGGACCTTGAGGGCAGAAAAGGCCCTGCTGTAAAGGAGGGCTGGGAAAACAGGGCCGTGAGAAGTGTCCCTTGCCAGGGATCCAGGGTGTGTGAGTAGCCTCAGGCACAATGGAGTGAGTGAGGATGGAGTAGGGATGGAGTAGGCAGGGGAGACACAAAACCCATCCCCTAAGGTAACCTGGAGAGCTCTAGCTCGAGTAGCATCCATGCTGCTGATGTCATGTTAGAGGTAGTTTTGAGTGGAAATGGACCTGCTTTAACTGAGTCCCCAGGCAAAGAGAAAAGCCAGGATAAAAGGATCATTGACATGGAGGCTGCTTCAGACCCTTGCACTCGTGGAAGGATGAGTGTGGGTATCAAAGGACAGGCAGAGGATCAGCAGTGTGCAGTCACTGCACAGTTGGCACAGCTCTGGGCTAAGCTGGAGTAGGATTAATCAGTCCACAACCCTACTGATGCTGGGGAGACATGGACCAGCTTAAAGCTGTCCCAGCCTCCATCACTGCTGTGACAGTGCAGGCAAAACCCAGGGATTCCAGCTGAAACCTAAGCAGGAGCCTAGGTTAACTGTAACTCGAAGTCATGGCCAGATGGTTGCCATCCAGCAGAGGAATAATGAAGGTATTAAGGTTAATTTAACAGGCTTAAGTCTATAGGTGGTCTTAGAGGGCTGCAGCCAAGTAGCTGAAACCTACCACCCCTTCCTAGGCCTGAGAGCGTGCAAGCAGCAGCAGTGGATGGAGGCTCCTGGTGCAGGTTTAGCATGTGGAGGATGTGGAGGATTTCCCCAGGGAGCATGGGGGGAGGCTGGAGACCTGCCTTCCTGAGCAGAGACTGCTGGCAGAGGAGGGCAGAGGGGTCTGAGAAATTCTGAGCGTTTAGCATGGAAATCTGTCAAGCATACAAATTGTCTATGGATTAGAAAATTTTATCTACTGTCATGTATAAGGACTGGTTAAAATTTCCAGAGGGGTTTCCCTTTATCAGTGTTATTTCCTGTGCCCCAGTCACAGCCTGTCCCCCAACAGGCATGTCGCTGCTTTAAAATTACAACTTAAATAGAGCAGTGAGAAGAACTTGCTCTTTTATTTTGAGCACCAGGGAGTAGCAACCCTTTTGATTCACCTGCTCCCAGGGATGGAGAAAGAGGTTCAGGAAGTCCAGGGTGTCACCCCCAGGGAAAAAGGTGGCCTAGCTGAGCTCAGTGGGCAGTGTCACCCCTTATCTGGGAGCCAATGGCTCCAGGGATGATGTTTTTCTGCCCAGATCTGTATCCCATGGGAATCCCAGCATGCCAGCACTTCATCTTAGCCCTCTTTCCCTCAGGGAAACTCCACAGAGGACTCTCCAGCACTGAGGCCTCCTGACAGGGGTGAGGCCCAGGACAGGGTGTTCATCTCCAGCCTCCTCAGCCCTTCAGCCCTCAGCCCTGCCCAGCTCCAAAGAGCTGCCCCGAGCCCAGGGGCACAGGCTGGCAACGGCACCTGTTGAGTCTTAGCCCAGATGTGGCCACTGGGTCTGAGCACTTCAACCTTCTCCAGCACAAGAGACTATCAAACTCCATTTCATTTCATATTTTCTTTCCTTTGCTGACTACTCTGCCACCCATGAGTTCTTCCCAGGTTCTCTGCCCAGCCAGGCAGAGAACTCTGTCATTAGGAGAGCTCCTGAGCCTGAGGACGAGGTGGGAAAGGATGATCAAAGCACATGGGTTCCTCCTCAGTCCTTTTTGCTTCCTGAGTTTGTCCAGTGAACATTTAAATGCATTTGAGTCCATCCTGCAGAGCAAGGGAGGGAAAGGGCCCTTTGTTTGCTTGTTGCTAAAGCACCTTACTTCTAATTAACAGAGTGATTTAATTAACATTAGGCAGAATCAGCCTGGTTTTGCTCCCTTAGGGGATAAGGGGAGGATAGCAGGCAAGGCAAACAGGTAACATCCTCTTCTGACACTAATTCTCCAGGGCACAGTCCTGATTTCTGAAGGCTGCTCCAGGCTATCTTCTCCACACGCTTTGAATGTAAGGAAGAAATAAAAACAGAGTGTGAATAAAGTTCACATTTGGGGAGGAAGGTTGGTTTTGACTGACTATTTGTTTCATCAAACGGTGGCGGGGAGTTGGGGGGGATTTTCTGAGAGATCACGGACAACTTTGGGACAGCTTAAGGCAGAACCTGGAAAAACAAACTGAATGATCTTTTTTTCTTTCAGCTGAAAATGAAGTGTACAGTATTATCCTTTTCTATCATGCTGAGATTCTCATTATTCAGTGGAACAAGCTGAATCTGCTGCTGCAGATTTCATGTGCATGGATCAGAAAAGTGTTAATGGACAGCTACTGATACCATCCAGGCCTCCAGCCAGACCTAGGTACAACAGTTTTATAATATGCTATCTAAAGCATAGTAAGTTTATAATATATTCAGAGCAATATATTAATTGCCTTTACTAAATGTGGATTTGTCAGATTTTTGGCATTGCAGAGAGCATCTCTGTGAAGCACAGGGCCAGAAGTATTTGGGTAAGGCACAGAGAAATGAAATATTTGCTAGGTAGCCTTAGCCTGGCTGCATGGACACCTCATCTGGCTGCAGTTTGAGCTGTCTTCTGCCTCTCCCCCCCAGCAAGCTGGCAGGCCACTTACTGGGATCATGCTTCCTCTAGGTTTGGTTAAATCTACTGCTTAAATCAGCACTTCTGATTTTTTTTTTGTAATGTGTTGCTACTGATTGTTGTTGACAGGGAGAGAAAAAATGCCCTTCTCTGAATGCTACATGAGCTCAAAGTATCCTGTCTTTATTATTTTCAATTAATATTGAGACTGAATAGTGCAGCCTTGGCACAGTCTAAATTGAGAACAAGGCGAATTAGACGAGAGATTACACATTTTTGGCATTCTGGCATTAACTAAAATAATTTAAGCTTTGTCTTTGGTGGTGGTCTTAAAGCAAGTGGAATGCGAAGGTGGAATTCAGGACCAGCTCTGGAATACCCTGGTGTGAATTTCTTTCTTTAGAAGAGAGTGTTTAATTCCACATATTAACATGTTGGGCTATTTTACTAAAAGTGAAGTTACGCTGATTAGTTACACTACAGAAGCTAAAGTATGTACATCTGCTTGAAGCAGGCATTTAATGGCAGGAAAAATGGCTAACTTTGCTCATGTAACATTTCACTTTAAGGATCTTTAAGAGATACACATAACTGACACTACAGCTGGGAGAGGTTTTTTTTTTTTTGGTTGTTGTTTTTTTATTAATAAGCAGAATTCAAGTTGTTTATTTTTTTAAGTTACTTCCCCTCCCTCAGATTACAAGAATTTCACCTCCTTATTTATTACAAGAATTAATCTCCTTCCTTGCCAAAATGAACTCTCTTTCCCCTAAAATAAAACTATGATGAATGGAACTAGAAAGGTAAATTCTTAAACTTTCTTTAAAATGTGCCTTTACACAACAAACTTCCCAGTATTGATTAAGCCCAGGTGGTCTGCTCACCCAGCAAACAGATATTTTACAAAGCTTTATTATACCTCATTAGAATTCAGTCCTTTAGAAGATTTCTAATTATATTGTCTAATAAAACTAAACCTTCGAAGCTATTTGCATATTATATGAAGAAATCTCATACAACAAACTCACAGTGGATTCAATTAACATAATAGCTAATTATATATC
The DNA here is from genome assembly GCA_003676055.1 of Chloebia gouldiae. Classification (NCBI taxonomy): domain Eukaryota; kingdom Metazoa; phylum Chordata; class Aves; order Passeriformes; family Passeridae; genus Chloebia; species Chloebia gouldiae. The sequence goes on along the minus strand of QUSF01000003.1, from coordinate 6,340,996 downwards.
CCATCAGCCTTTAGAGTAGCTCAACATTCATGTTGCTCCTGTTTTAGCCTAGAGCAAAGGAGGTTTGAATTTTCACTTCTAAATATTGACTTTTAACTAATATCAAAAATGATTTGAACACTTTTGTGGATGAAAAGATAATGATTAAACTACATGAAACATTTTAAAAGACTTATTTCCAAGTCATTGAAACAATTCCTTTTTATACCTAAACCTTCTCCTATTATCCACTCCAAGTCTGTCCATATTTTATTTTAAAAATGACCAGATATGTCTAATTATTTTGACAAATGTTAGATTGACAGTTTGATTATTTTTAAACTGCCTCCTTCCTGCAGTTACACTTTGTATATTTTTCATTGCACTTTGTAATGCAATTGTATTCTTGGCCAGTTGTGGTATCTATCAAGCAAGAAATTTAGGACTAGATTAACAGAGACATAGTAATGAACAGGCATTTGAGCACCCTATAATTGACTGTTATTAAGGTGTTGTCACAGTAGTCTGTAATGAATTCTCTTGTTTTCTTTTGAAATTGGATGAGATATTCTGGAAGAAAAAAAAAAAAAAGAAGGAAAAGAAATCCCACAAAATCAAATGCAAAAGTTTCCTCCAACCTTCAAAAAATGCCCCAAAGAAACAAAGCCTTTTTTTTTTTTCTTTTAAAGATTTTAAATTAGTTGAAGGTGCTTCCAATTTTGAAATACTCAGTAGAAAAATCAGGGAGGGAAGGAGCAAATTTTGTGACTTATGTGAAAACTTAAAAAAATTAAATTATGTGTTCATCAATCTCCTTGATAAATACAATGAAAAATCATATTTATATTTTTTTGCACAAGATAGAAGATAAAGTTTGTTGCTGAGTACATGGTTTTCTCCCATTACAATGATGGCTGCCTTTTCATTCATATTTTAATGAGGTTAGTATCTCTGAGACAGCTTTTTCGGGGTGGAGGCCCATGTCTCCGGTACAATTACAATAGGAGTTGCTTTATTGACAAGTACTATTCAAAATCTTCACAGTATAGAAAGAAAGGCTTTAGTTTTCCACCACTTGTCCAAATACTAATTCCTCTCTTACTCTTAAAACACTTGCAGAAAGAACACTCTCAACTGCCTGGAGCTCTGTACACCGGGCAGAGCACAGCTCAGCAAAAAAACACTTCACCAAAATTCAAGTTGCATTTATGTCTGCAAAAATTTCCCTCGGTAAAACTCAACAAATAGACAACAGAAACTAACAGATAGTCTTGGCAGCTTCTGCATCCATAGGTTTACAAGAAACAAGCTCAGATAAATGGTACATCCTAGGCAAACTGTGAATCTGACTCCAAACACATGAGAGAAGGCAAAGTTATGTGGAGATTACTCATCCAATATATAATTTATTAGACAGAAACAAAAAAAAAACATAAATCCAGCTCTTGGCAGCTTAATCTCTTGTGCTTTTTTTCATCTTCTCTATGTCTATGCTATCTTTCAAATACTTTTCATTATAGTAGCAAGGGAATACAGCCTAAATCTAAATATGATACTAAATAAAAGCCTGAACCACGCCACAGAAGTGCTAGTACACGAACAAAAACTTACTTTTGGTGCATCCGAAAGAAAGTTCACACAGCAAAACCCTCTCTTGTAAATTTGTGGGGGTCATCAGATGCATTTTGAGGGTTCATTATTTCTTGCTGATATTGGATACATTTTCTTCCAGCTCAGTCCTGGGCTGTGGTGCACAAGATAACATTCAGGAGAAGGGAGTGCCCTGTGTTTGGGCAGGGTACCCCGTGGCATCCACAGGCTGCTGGAAAGGGCTGCTGGAGATACAACTCCTGATACACACCTGAATATTGGTTGGAGTATAGCCAAATGAAAACCATTTTTTTTTCTAAATTTGCAGAGTAAAACCCTTCTGCTAGAGATACTGAATCTCTCTATGTGAAAAGAAACACAGCCATGAAAACTGCCTTTACCCATCAACTCACTTAAGTTACTGTCCTGGATGTAAACTTAGAAAGGGGATGAAATTTAGTGCAATTTATTACTAGAGAAGTCAGACTGCAAAAAAAATCCAGTCCCTCCCAGAGCAACACTGACCTCAGTAAAAGGGATGCCAGGGCTGAAATTAGACTGTGAGGTTGATTCCCACCTTCTGTTGTAAGAGCTATAAAACCCTCCTTCCACATTCACAGGTGGTTTTCTTTTTTTACCTTCAGAAACTGCCACGTATTTCTGGGAATTCTGGGGGGGAAAATGCTTGCTCTGTGCCTGAGCTGCCGGAGCCTCTGCAGTCCCTGTGCCGGCGAGAGGAAGAAGCAGCAGAGTTTGGAGCACAAGTTTCAAACTCCACTTCTGCCACCACCTTCTCCCTCCACCAGCTTTTTTGGTTTTTTTCCAGTTTGCAAAACATTATGGTTTCTTGAAAAAAAAAAATATTTGCATCTCAGCGAATGTGATGGAATTTTAATAGCAAAACATGGTATTGTGAGAGACTGTCTTTACTGTAAAATAAGTTATGCTGCCCTACAAACAGGGCTGTGATTAAAAGGCTGCTGTCTTTTTTTTTTTGTGTGTGTGTGATTTTTTTTCTACTAGGCACTTTTTTTGCTTTTCCCAGACTTTTTTTTTTTTTTGGTGTCTTTTTTTTTTAGACACTTTTTTTGCTCTTCCCAGTTTTCATAAAAAGTAGACACCCCATCCGTATGTGACAGGGGGAGGGAGGGATTTCATAATGGGCCTGGTGCAAGAAGAAGATGAAGGGGGGGAGAGAGGGGAAAAAAACCCTCTAAGCTTTAATTTTAATTCTCCTGCCTTTATTTATCTGATTTGTGGCCAGATGGTGGTGAAGCAAGGCAACCCCTTTGTGCAAATGAAGCCCACATGTGAAAGTCCTTCTGTAATGTAATCATTGAGACCGGAAGGGTTCATACTGTGTCTGAAAAGAGACAATGGAGCCGGGATATATCAACATCGCCGAAATCGAGTTCATTTGCGATGCAGGCCCTTTGACTATGGTTGTCATGAAAACTTCCTACTTTGATCAGCAGAGGGTGGAGAGAAAAAGAAGAAGAAGGGAAAAAAAAGAAGTCTTCTAAAGGGGCAGGGATGCGGCGCGGGTGTTTGCTGTGCACTTGGCTCCGGTTCACGCCCCTTTCCGGAAGACGCAACAGGGAGAGGAGCATCTTGCACCTTGACCTGTCTAGACGGGGAGCGAAGTTTGGGGGGTTTTTTTGTCCCCGTTTCCAAGGGCGAGGGTTGCTCTTTGACCCCCACCACCAGCGGTGGTGGCTCTCAGGGCGTAGGTAGCGGCCAGAGGTTTCCTGCCGAATTCTCGCCGCGGCCGGGAGGGAAGGGGATGGACAAAGACACGGACCAGCTGTTCGGAAATAAAGCTGAAATAGTAGAACCTGGGAGAAGCTAGGTTTTGTAAGCTATTATTTTCTGCACAAAACCCCTGGGAGGTATTAAACAGCTGCATCTGAGCTGGCGAGCAGCGGCTAAAAGACAGAGCAACAACTGAGAGCCCAGGACTTTGGCAAACTCCGCTTCAACCAGAGAAACAAGTGGCTGGAGCGCCAAGGCCTTCCATGGCCCGAACGTCCGCCAGCGGCCGTCTCGCTTCGCCGCGGTGTCTTCGGGCTGCCGGGAGGTTTCCAAGTGGGAGGCTGGCTTTGGAGGAGGGCGAGGGGCGTGGGGGGCACGGGGGTGTGAGCTGAAGGGCCCACGCAGGTTCTCCAGGGCCGCCTTACCTGGAGCTGACGTTTTTAATCGTGTGTCTAACGTAACGTGTCGGCGGTTCTGCATAGTGACAGGGATGCTCTTTTTGCTCTTTCTGCCGTCTAACTAGGCATTATCTGTATGAAGTGTGGGGTTTTGGTGGTGTAATAAGCAAAAACAATCAGCTTTTTGCTCCATGAGGTTTCTTCAGCAAAGTCAGAGATTAGCTTAAGGGAGTTGTTGGGACAGAAAAGGAGATGGGATGGATTTACTCCTAGGCCAGGGGAGAAAATTCTATGCAGTCTATAGGGAAAAAAAAAATCAGTATTTAATCTGATGCTTACCAACCTTTGAAATTTGGGGCAGGCCAACATAACAAACGAGTAATCTTTTTATTTTCCAGACACAGCTGTGTCAGTGTGCCCACTCTTTCTCATGACTAGGAAATTCATGCAGATTATGCCTTGTTTTAATATTCTTGCCATATTTTAACATGGTCCATACAGGTTCCTCACAGAAACTGGCTGAGTATTTTGTGATAACACTGCATTTTGTCAGATGCTTTATAATGTTATTTAGAAACATATTTGAATCTATTTAAGGCTTCATAAATATGAATAAAGCATTTACAAAAGGCAGAAGTAACCCACGGATTAGACCAGATGCTTTATACGTTACAAATTTCCTAAACTTCAGCAGTTCTAAACTACATTTTACTTGTGGTTTTTTTTCTAAGTGATTAACTATAAATTAGCATTTTCCAGAAAAAAAATCTCTGCAGATTTATGTGCAGGAAATTAGGGAATTGTACAAGTGGCTAAAATCCAGACTGCTAACTGGAGTTTCAAATATTTATAGACAAATTAGGGAAGGAGGGGAGGGATGTCATCCCTTTTTTTTCCTGAGGCCTTGTGGTATAGAGATAGGTTTTTCTCAGCTAATTCTGCTAAAAACACTGAGGTGCTCTGCCTGGTTTCATGCCAGTGCCTTCTTCAAAATTATATTTGATATTTTTTTCTTGAATTCTTTTGGGGCCTTTTGTTTTTTTTTTTAAACTGTTGTGGAACGTGAACAAAAACAAACCAAAAAAACAACACTGAAAAGCCAGAGGGTTGTGCTGGCCATGGCCTTCTGAGCAATTGAAAGGAGCAGGCAAGTGAGAGGGTGAGGAGCACACAGCTCTGCCTCTGTCACTGCCAGCTCACGGTGATTACATGTCCTGGCAGGTATTGCTTTGATTTTTTTTTCAGTCAAGCACAGCAAAGGGCCTTTACTTGTGTGTGTGTGTTTGTGTGTGTGAGTGTACGACTTCCAGCAGGCAGATTTTCTTTCACTGTGGTTTTACTCTGCTCACGTTAGACAGCTTCCCCTTGTTTATGGGTCGAAGGCTGTATTTTGGAGACAAGAATTCCCTCTTAACATGAACCCCGACTTCCTGCAGGGTGCCAAACTCTAGGCTGGGTGGTGCTCCCCGTTGGATCTGCGCTCACCCACCCATCCCAGGGGGGTAGAGACGCTTTTTGGGGCACGGAGGTGAATTGGCAGCAGCTCCCTAAATGCTGGTGGTGGGGGGAGCTCAGCAGCTCTTAGCTCCATCTGCCCTGAAATCAGAGCTGCATCTGCAAGGCCAGCGAGCTGCATTTATGGCACATCGTCACCACTAATATCAGACTACAAAATGGGCTCGTTTTATTTAAATTTCGAGTGCCTCCTCCATGAATCCGTTGAAAGGGGCGGGGGGGGGGGAGGGGGGGGGGGGGAAGGTGGTGTCCCTAACCAAGTGAAATGCCTTTTGGAGGGGTGTCCCCCTCCACCCCCAATTCATGAATGTGATTTTGAAACAACAGCGAGGCTGGGCATGAAGTTTAAGTAATATTTGGTAGCATGAATTCTCAGGCAGCCCCCATTCATCCCCACATTGAGCAGGGCAGGGAGAGCGCAGCGAGCCGAGGGCTCTTCGCAGGCGCCCTGCTTGTGTCTAGCTTAAAAAAAAAAAAAAATGGCACACCCCGCCTCCCCTCCTTTTTTTTTTTTTTTTATCCTTACAGTGGGAAAGTATCGTAGAGGAGTATGAAGATGAAATATTCTCACTTATCGCCCAAGAGGCAGACTATCTAGCTGACAAGCTGTGCAGTGAAAAATCAGGTACTGTGTCTGATGTAACATGTGCTCTCTCTACAGCCGTGTGGGGTTGGGTGTTTTTTTCAAACCCAGCGTAATGCTTTGCAGGAGAAGTGGGCTGCTGTTGAATAAGCAATGACACTGCATGGCTTAAAAAAAAAAAAAAAAGAAAGAAAGAAACAGAACCAAAACAAACAAACATCCCCTTTTCTTAAAGGCTTTTAATTCTTTTAATTCTTTTGTGCATATTAATGCAGCATGATTTGAGCATCCCAGCTAACGTGGTGTGTTTTCCTCCTGGTGTTACATGACTTTTTGCTCCTTGTGTGCCTGCGCTGTCACTTCCAGGTCAGAAATGAAACTAACCCTCTTGCAACAAAATGCAGGCATTTGTTTCTCCTGTTTAATTGCTAATTGCAGCCACTAAGCTGAAATGGGAGCCATGAGAGGGCAGGTTTAGAAATGTGCTCTTCATTTTTAGGTGAACTCTTCGTTGCCATCACACAGGAGCTGTCCGTAGAAGGGCTAGCCAGCCCACCACCATCACCCCCTGGGAAAAAAACCGTATTTTATAATCATTTCATGTTTTATTTTTGTGTAAAATATGTAATTCCATGTAAGTAAGGCCTCTTTTCAGTCCCGAAAAAGTAAGAAAATGCTTTCAAAAATTAATTATAGCTTATTTAAAATCATTCTCCATTTGTCTGTTTCTTTCCCTCATTGTCAGTGTTTTGGGATATTTTTTAGCTTTATTTTCATTTCTGAATGTAAAAAGCGCATAACTTGAGGCACTAACTATGATAAGATTATAAATGAAGTTGGTTTATCCCTCCTCAGCATGCTGCCTTCAGTGCTAGAATATGCATGAAAATATCAATCTCCGAACCAACGTTTGTAAATATTAGTTTGTGGGTTTGAGATTTAAAGGCTGTAAGCATTATTTGGGAAGTAAGAACCAAGGCCCATGAAAAGTACTAGAGGGTGGAAAAAAAGTTCATAGAAATAAGTTTGTATACTTTTAAACACCAGGGTATTTGTAATACTTATTGAAAACACATAGTCTGGAGCACAGAGAACTCCATCTGTAAAGACACAAAGTTCTCTCTATAATCTTCTTGGACAAATAAACTCCAAAAAATAAACTTTCTGGAAGAAATTTGATTTATTACAAATATTTCCTATTTGTCATCTCTGCCATCATGGAGTTACTCTTGGTGGTGCCAGAACAGACACAGTGAGTAGCAAATTATTTTGAAAACAACATACTTCCTCCAAAATGGACGGCAGGATTTCTGGAGTGGGTTTTGCACAGAAAAACTTTCTGAGCATTTCAGAAACAAAACCCAGAAGAATTTGTGGGATAGGATAGAAAAATCTTTACTTTCCAGAGTGCTTTTTTCAGAGAACAGAAGACTGGGATAAATCTCCTGTCCTTCTTGACTCCTCTTATAGCAGCCTCTAAAGCTTTTTGAGAGCAAATTGTAGTTTTGTGCATCTTCAGTAACACCGTAAAAATATTTTCCAAAGGCACAGGCAAAATATTGACATGAAAGGAACAAAGCCCATGCTGTTAAAAATCTCTTTTTTGTTTTTTTTTTTTTTTTCATGGATATGCTCAAAAGCTTTCTCCCCCATCCTTGAAACACATTTTGGGTTTAAAACCCACACTGTGTTTTCACCCAGCCTTCTTACATCAGGAAAATAATTTCCTCCCTCCTGGCAGACAAGATTGCTGCACGTTAACCTCCTTCACACAAATACCCCCCTGCATGTGTGCAGGGCTGCTCTTCCTGACTATAAATAGTGGTCCACAGAGGGGAAAGTAGTTTAGTTTTCTTCCTGGCAATTAGCACAGATAAACAAGCTGCCATTTAATAAACAGGAGTGCAAGTCCTCATCGTTGCAAATATAGGATGCTTGCAAAAGCAGCAGGAACACTACAGAACGATGCTGAGCTAAAATGATATAAAATAAGGGCAAGAAATTAATCTGCCATTCTTCGTATCACCCCATTGCCCATTTAAAAAATGTCAATACATTAAAGAGTAAAGACTAAAAAAAGCCACAGGGACTTCTTTAAAATCTAGTTCGCCCAATGTTTAAAATGGGATGAAAATAAATGTATCAAATTGCATTAAAAATCATGAAAACATGTTTTCATTAACTCTGCAGCAGGCAGGAGATGGCAGAGGAGCACAGTAGTACCTGACCGAGCAGGGAAGTGCCTGCTTGGGCTTTTCCAAGGAAAATAAATTCAGGCACCGGTGGCACTGGAAATGGCGAGTCTTAGAAATTGTGTCAGGCTTCCCGCCAGCCACACAGCACCAACATATAACTTACTAAAGCCTCTAACTCACAAAACACAATGAGACTCATATTATTAGGTCTTATCTGTATTACAATGGCAATTTTCATTAATACATATTATTAAAGCAATATTACACTTTTATCATCCTACTGTAAATTATTGTCTCCTTTTATTCAGAGCTCCGTGTGTTCATTCAGAATGGCATTTTTAACTTCTTTTTTTTTTTTGTTGGGGGGTGGTGCAAATTGTCATACTAGGTGACAGAAGTAGTACAGAAAACCTCTCCACAGGCCAGTTGTAGATTTTAATACTGCGGGTTTCACCATAAAGCGGGAGAGAAAAAAAAGCAACAAATCAAGTCAGTAATGTATTCATTTCATTATTATGCTTTTAATTTTCTTTTAAAAGGCTGTGTACATGAACATGGCTTATTTCTTGTGGGTCATTGCAAACTCAATATTGGTGTAATCAAATCCTTTTTCTACTGTTCTGTCATAAAATAATAAGGGTTGCAGTTTTCTGTCAGCCTACAAACATGACATTAATGGAAGTCTCACATTATGGTAAGCAAACCCCTTCTCTGCAAGTCCTATTTAGTACTTTTTTTAATTCTAATATCATAGCAGACTTTTTTTTTTTTTATGGCTACTGGAGGTGGATGTTTCTTGTTTGATTAAAAAGTGGGAAACTTCAATAAAGTCTTTTAGTGTGATCAAACCGTTTGATATTTACAAGCATAGATCCGTTCGCTGTCATGTATTCTTTGATCACACAAAAAGTCTCAGTGCTAGACAGGCAGGCAAAACCTGCTGAGATGCACCTTCAGATCCTCTACTATTTTTACAAGGTTAAAAAGACCCTAAAAGTTAATTTTCGAGGAGATTACCTTTTTTTTTATGCCCCCCACCTCCAAACAGAAGATGCGGTTGCCAGTCGGCCCAATGGAATAACACAGATTTTTTTTTTTAATTGCCCTCTAATTTTCTTTGCTGATTGCAATCATTTTCTGTGTGCTCTTTCTGGGGTTATATATATTTTTAGTTGTGATGGTTGAGGCTCAGTGCCATGCCAGCAGCATTTCATTCAGGGTTAAATGGAATTATGTGAAGGCCACTAAGGAGCCAGAAATCAGTTAAAGCTTGTGCTAATGTACAGAGCAGAGCCAGCTGATTTATAACTGGAAAATAAATTAACACCATGTATTTTATGAGTGCTGAAAGCTACTGTTTAAGTAACAGCAGGACTTTTCCTACATAATTTTCTTTTTATGTGCTCACAGCCATAAAAATGTTCTGTTTAGTTAAAATCTTAGAGTCCCCATTTTATCTTAAAAGTGACTTACCCCATGTGTTTCTTTATGTAGCTGTTTGGAAAGTTTGACTATAATTTAGGCACCCGATGTTGAGTTATACAAAAGTGAAACAAAACGCTCTTATTCAACTGCAAAGAAATCCAGAAGTCTTTTTCTGCACAATTATCGCTCAAACTATTGTGTTTTTGCAAACTGATACTTTCTAGGAGGCTCATTCCCAGTGAGAACTACTCTCCTGGAGAGTTTAACAAAGCTAGCAGCTACATCAATTAAAAGCAACTAAAATGTCTCTTATGGGTATGTGCAGAATATTAAGCTGCCATTAAGTCATTTACCGCTCACCTTAACACTCTCTGCAAGACTGTGGTTTAAAAAGGCAATATATGGGGTGAGAAGCTGTAGTTTAATGCTGCCACAGCACTCTGGAATGACATGTTCTCTCACATTTTTCTCCCTGTGAAACTAGGAAAAAGAACAGGAGAGTGAGAGATTAGCCTTTGCGTCCCTGCCTTGAAATAGGATCTGTGAGCACGCATTTCTCCAAATGCTACAAGGGACTGGAGGATCCATATTGGTGGGGTTTATTAAAGAACTGGGCTGTAACACTCCTTGTTTTAAAATACGAAGTTTGATTAAAAATAACATCAGATTTTAGCTGTAGCAATGAGCTCATACTGGGAAGACGGGAAATGAATTTGAAGACTAACGTGGGCCCCTCTGGAGAGAAAAATGGGATGTTTTCTGTATTTATTAGTGTCATATTGTTCAATATGCTAGGGTCTGTTCTCCAAGGCTGATCCATGGCCAAAGCCACCCACAGGAGCACCAGCAAAAGCCCAAAGCCAGATGTGAAACCCACCTGGGCAGCGACAGGTTCACCATGAGAGCTTGGCTTCTTCCTAGGTGGTTTTCCAGCAATTGTTTAAAAGAACTCCATAAACTGATAATCATTAGAGAGCCTGACGTGGTGGGATAATTTTTCAATTCAAATGAGCCAGTTTTCAGGGCTTTGCCAAGATGCCCTCTCACATGGGGATGCACAAGTTGTGTCCCTGTCCAGTAAGGGAAGAGTCAGACACTGAATTATTTAGCACATTTGAGGACAGGAATTGAGAATAAATAGATTGCTTTACTCTTTTTTAAAAAAATTCCTTCTTTATGTAATTCAATAGAAAATAACCCAAAGAGTCTGACTCGCTGTCATTGTGTCATAGTTATGCTTCATGCTGTCCCTCGTTCCTGATTTATTGCCCAAAGTTGTTTAACATGCTTTAATTTTCACCTTCACACATTCACTGGTGAAAGTGCTTTGAGAAGAATACCTGTGTTTTTCTATTTGAAAAAGATGTATTTTTGTTTAAAGAAACAGTTACTTTCAGCACAGCATTACTCTTCAGGGCATCAGTAAATCCCATGGAACTTTTCTTACCTTGGGTGCCTGAGCAGAGGCTGCTGCTCACAAAGGTTGCAGAAGAGATCAGCTCCTCATTGCAGACTGAAGTAAGATCAGAACTCCAGTTTTTTCCTTGCCTAGTCAATTTTTGCTATTGTAATATCTCTGCTGGTTTCTACTTTTAATCTTTGATTGTGTCCACATTCCACAGGGGGTTTATTATTATTATTATTAGTAGTAGTAGTAGTAGTAGTAGTAGTAGTATTTTAACTGTTTTTCTGTTTCTGATGTTTTGATGTGAAATGTGCAGCTAATAACGCCCACTTTTTATGAGAATGTGGAGCTTAATGGGCAACTGGTTTTTCAACCTTATTTCTATGTTCAAGTTTCTATTTATCCCAAGGTTTCCATTTCACTTGTGCTGATTTTCCTAAAATCAGCATCTGATTGTCACAGAGTTGAGGTCTGTAAAAAGTGAACCTCCTGCTGCAGCAGAAAAAGATAACTCAGAGAACTCCAGAAAACCTATTATTTTTTTCATGCATTTAACAGATGACTTTTTTCATCTGCATTTCCAGACCAGAAAGAGTTTTGAGTTTATAGCTAAGAGCTGCAAAGTTTCTATCCCTGTTAATGAGATGATGATGGCAAACTTTTGAAATAATTTGTCTTTTTTAAAGTGAAATAACTTAGTAGAGAGTGTGCAGTCCTTAAAACAAGCCTTTCCTTTAAAATTTCCATATCAAAGTCCTACTGATCCTGATATAAACGTTCACCAAACGTGAGCACCACTAGTGTAATAACTTTTTTTAATTAAAGCTTTCTTGCTGAAGAAATGGCAGAAACCATCAAAATATTCCTGACAGTGGTTATGCCTTTCATCGTTGGGGTGGTTTTTTATGTTCAAAATATTTATTAATCAGGATAAAACATTTGGTCATAAATCTCACTCAGAGATGGGACTCGGTTCAGGTTGTTGCTGTGTGTCCAGAAGATAAAGTAGGAGAATAGCTGCTTCAGGCTCCAATACTCTATAAAAACACTGTTTAAAAGGATGTTAACTACTTAGCCGTGGTTTTAAGGTAACAAGACTAGTTCATCCAAAGCAGTAGAATATTTATGGTAAAAGTAAGCTTTATAACAAAGAAAAAGTTCCAAACATACATAGATCACCTTTATTATAGATTGTGTTAACAACCAAGAATAAAAAATGATGAATTGTATAATGAAAAACAAAACCCTTCTCTGATTAAAAATCTGTTAATGTGTCACATAATTTTGAAGTTTATTTATAGATTTTTACAATATTTCTAAAGTTAAATATTTCAACAATAACACAATGAGCACATGTAAACTGCTAGAACTTCACAGAAACAATTAGAGCAATGCTGATTTACAGCAGTTTAATGTCTTGTCCCCTAAATCTGTAACACAAAGATTTATTGTCTGATTTAATGTTTTTAAAAAGACTGAAGTTTTTGCTTCAGGTGGAACATTTTCTGCCATATCCTACTGACAGACCAGTTTTGCAGAATGCTTTATCAAAGTTATAATTTGAGTATCATGGAGCAGCCATACTCTATAAAATGGAAATAATGCCTTCAGTATTTAAGGAAGACTTTTTTTCACACTTAATCCAATCAAACACCTTCTTTGATGTATATGTAAACAGCATTTTTAAAGAAACTTTCAAATATTTGAACTCCCTTTCTATTTCATCCTGCTTCTGAACAGCCAGTTTAGGCTGAGGTGGGTCCTTTAGTGTGGATACTGAGCTCACCTCGCACACAAAACTCACAATCAGCTGGCTCTGTTTAAACTCTGAGAGCAAGAAAATGTTTCTTATTGTGCATAAAACTAAGATATAAATATATCAAACAAATGGGAAAGGTTTGGATTCCTCTCCTGTTTCCATTCTGTTAAATCTGCTGATACTTTACACAAAGTATGTTTAAAAAAAATGTTACCATGTCACATAAAGGGAAGACAGCTACTGGAGATTCTGCGCAGCTATTTTGAAGTCTAGCTAATTCTCACCATATTTTAATTATATATTTCCCCCCCCCCCAAAATTAAAAACATTTTACCTTTCTCCAGCATTCTCTTTTTATCATTTAACTTGAAAAACCCATAAAGGTAACTAAGAAAATTTATTATCTAGGAGAACAGCATAATGCAAGTGGCTGACAGTTATAAAAAGATCAAAATAAATTAAGTAAGGTGGCAACAGGGAGTAACTTTATGGGTTTTTTTTCCTTTGTATTTTATAATAGAGGAAACTTTTGTGTTTTCTGTAACAGCAACTGCTAAATTATTTTGGGCAGATATGTTAGAATGTCTCTTTAAAAATTTAAGTGCTGTCTTGTTCTTTGATATGCTCTCAAAATTGATCAGAGTCGTGCTATAAAAGAGTTCTTGAGTAACCTGGCTTGGTTTTTTTTGCTGAGCATCAAGTCCTCCAGTGCTGGGCTCAGTGCAGGCATTCAGCCACAGTGGTTGGTGTGGTGTGTGCTGAGAAAATGCTACGAGATGGTAGCAGTGAGATATCCCTCCCTCAGAAGGAAAGCCTTTCTTTAAACTATGATTTGCACATTTACACTTTTGCAATCTGTCTTTGAATTTCAGTCTGTAGAACTGCCAGAGAATTTTGGTGTCTGTTGCTTTTTGCATCTGTGTTAAGATATGGAGCAAATTCACCCCAGGATCATTCCAGTCTTATCCTAATGTAACCTGGTGCAGCTGGGGCAGTGCTGTAGTGGACCACATCTGATACATACTCTCCCCAGCCCTGGGTTATTTATTTTTGGGATAAATACTCAGATTGTTTCACTATCACTTTATTGAAGCAGGTATTGACTGAGATGCAAACGTAAAATTTGTGAGGATCTTTGTGAAGCCAAACTCATCTTGGGTTCTGTAAGAAGTGCTCAGCTAAAAAAAAAAAAAAAAGAGATTCATGCTTTTTAGCATCTGTGAATTAGCAGATTAGGTAAAATTATATGATATATATGATATGACATGACATGAACTGCTTGGAGTCTCATCTATCCAGATATTTATGTAGCTGTCCTCACCTGGTCCCCTTGGTTCCCTCCAAGAAATGAGCATCTTAAAACCTATATGGAAAAACAAGGAAATGCATCCTGACTTCAGACCTTTTCTCCCTTATTTATCCACCCTACTCTGATGAGGTCAGAGATGTATCCAAAGGCGTGATCTTGGCTTTTGTCAGTGCAACAGAAGTGTAAAGGTCATTTCTAAGGAAGAAGGACCAGATCTTTGCCCAGAGCAAGTAGCTTTAGTCTGTTGATGTGGGATAGAGTTGTCACATTTGACCTGGGGAGACTTGGGTTCCCCAGTTCACAAAGACTGTTAATATTTTTTTTTAAACAGTAATTTCATTTTCATGCCAAATATACCAGAAAAAGAGCACAGATTTTATTTCAAATGTGACTTATGTTGAGTGAGTGGAAATCACTTAGTTCATTTTACTGAGGAAAAAAAAATGGATGTAGGAAGACCCTAAATGGTCAAGATGGATGCTTTATTTATTAAGATAAGCCCTAAAACAAGGTTATCCACTAACTACTCATGTTTTTTATTTGTATTTGTCTTTGTGGTCTAACATTTGTGATAGCTTCATCAAAATACAGCTTTTAGAAAATGCATCTTGATTGTCATTGTTTCACTGACATAAAGAGCAAGCATGTTAGAATTTTATGAGCAAAATATGAACTCGTATGGTGTCCCTAATACATATGAAGTTTACCAGAAATGAGGAGAGCCAGATTTGTGTTAAATGAAATACTATTAGTGTGTCTTACAGCAGGAGCAGTGAGGAATACCTTGTAATTATGGTGTACACATCCGAGTGCAGCATACTTTGTTCTGGGGCTTAAGTAGGTAATTAGCATTTTGGTTATGGAGTTGTGAGTGATCTTAAATTGTGTTAGTCTCTGAAAATTGTCCTTGCTTTTAGTGCTGGGTTGGATACAGTCACTTGTGGAGCAAGTCTCTTGGAATTCCCCACAGGGCAGGAACACCTCTGCCACTGGTGGGATGGAGGTGGCAGAGGGAAACCAGCCAGGGGTGGGGAAGGGCCTGAGGAGAGAAACGCTCTTGTGATGCTACTGGGGGCACAGAGTGGATGTAAACCCAGCACTTACACCTTCTATTGTCTACTGAGCACAGGGATTTCTGCCACTGGATGAGAACAAGGAAAGCCTTTCGTGAGGGAGGAGTGTGCAAGGTTAGGAAAGAAGAGCAAAGTGGAGTTGCTCCACTCGGCAAGTTCCCCACCGCCGTGGCTGTGCCGGAGCAGCGCTGCAGCGGCATCGATCGCTGCACGAGCCTTGATTAACAGCAGAACTGTGCTTAATGCAACACAGGTTAATGCAGAGGCTTTCTTTAGGAGCTCCTCAACCAGGCTGCGTGAGAAAGAGTGGGAGAAAAGGAGAGACCAATTCACAAAGCTCATTTAAACGGAGCGAGAAGCTTTGGAAAACAAGAATGTCTTCGTGCCTTTAACCATATTTACAGACCTGGCTGGTTTAATGGCATTCAGCAATAAATTCTATCGCCTTCGGGAGCAATTGATAAAGGTTCTGGTAACCGCCTGCTCCAATCTACTTTGGGGAATGTTAATAAACCAGTACCCAAGGACTCCTAGGTGTATGCCGTGGAATAGAGGGAGCTAAATGTCAGCTAATTAAGCAGAGCTGAGACCATGAAAGATCTTGTGAGTTAAAAGTTAAATATTAATATCGGTTTCAAACTTTATGAAAAGCTGGCTTAGTGGCAGGGAAGCAGAAGGGATATATATCCAGCATGTTCGTGACATTTTCTATTTCTAGTTAACCTCGCAGCCACATTGAAAACTAGCTGAAGTTTTCTTAAAGCAAATTCTAGAAGAGCAGCCAATAAGGAATTACAACAACCCTTGAGGTGACACAGACATTAATGAAGGAAGAAATAAAAAGATTTCAATATGGCAGTGATTCTTAAATGGTAGGGGAAAAAAAAAGAAAAAAAATCCTCCTTGTCATATTAAATGTGACATGAGCAAAAGGTGAGAGCTCAGAAAGCCTTGGTGCTTGGCAGGGTTGTATTTATCTGGCTGCACATATTGATCAATTCTGCAAATTCCTGAGGCCAGGGCCAAGCTCCAGCCAGCACCAGCCTTGTAAAAGCACAGGAGCAGTGCCTGGCTGCCAGGGTTTTCAGAGCCAAACACACCAAATACAAGGTCAGCACCAGCCATTTGCTGGGACTGAGGGTTGGGATGTCATTTTCAGCATGACTCTGGGGCTCGTACAGAGCGGGAAAGTGAAGGTTGAGCACTGTGCAAAATGTGTCACACAGCTCACCTTGCCCACCTTGAGCTGATCTGGTTTGTGTTGGAGTTTTGTTATGACTGTTGTTCATTAGGAGCTGTGTTGGAGGGGTGGCTCTCAGCCCTGGTCAGGATTGTGCTCAGCCTTGCACAAGCAGCACAGTTAATTCACCCAGTGCTCATCAACATCAGCCGATGCAGGATCACTGCTCCTTTGTTATCTCAGGTTGAGAATGGGCAGGCATTAAACACCTTTGCCTTGCCACAGCCAAGTCTGAACCACATGGCCATCTCTTCTGACCTCCACAGGGATGGTAAATTTCTAGACTGTATTATTCGGGGACAAAAAAACATTGATTAAAAGCCTGTTTACTGATAGCAAAGGAGATGGAGCCTTGTCTCAACATCTTTCCACATGTAACCTACATCACGATGACTAAATATTCACATTTTCACTGCATTTAGCTGAGTTAGGGGTTTTCTGAGCTGTGTTCAGCTGTGTTGGCCAGAAGCAGGACAGTGTGGTTGTACACCCAGCCCACTGCTCTGCCCATTGCAGCAGACAAAGTGAACTGCAAAATAGGCCCATTTCATCCAGCTAGATACTCCTGACTCTTCCAGAAGAAGAATCAGTCTAATTCCTAATCCTAAATTAATAATCAAATTGATGATTGATGGATGCCAAGAGAGCATCCCAGCACCTTGATGGGCCTCTGGGTGCCTTGGGCCATCATGGCTAAAGGCAGAGAGGAGCTGGAGATGTGCCTCCTGTGCTCCTGTGTGGCTTTGCTTATCAATATACTTCATGTGTATTGATATCCTTCCCTCCAAATTCCCCCATTGCCAGTGAATTTCAGAATATAAAACTGATCTAAGTTTGGAAGGTTTTATGGTTTCAGATATCTTCCTTCCTTCCTTCCTTCCTTCCTTCCTTCCTTCCTTCCTTCCTTCCTTCCTTCCTTCCTTCCTTCCTCCCTCCCTCCCTCCCTCCTGTTGTGCTGCCTTTCCTAAAGGAGCTTCCCATGCATAATTAAACTCCAACCCTCACCTGGTACTGTAGCACTCACCAACCTGGAATGGGCTTTGACTCGGTGTTTCCCAGAGCCTTCCTGGCCATGTCATACCCACTTGGAAGCAGAGGGATTTGTGGTCACCTGGTGATAATGATGCCTAAATCCCAGGGATTGTGGGAATGTGTGAGGTTGGTTTTCTCAAGGTAATTTTGCTTTGACTTTCAAAGACTTAACTTTCCATGACTTAACTTTACAAGATCATAAAAGGAATTTCAAGATGCTTGGTGTTTTCTGAGGCTGAGTCGTGTTTCACATGGCCTTTGACTGTGCTCCTCCTCAGGGCAGCCTGAACACACCAGAGGACCTTACCAGGGGGAGCAGCTATCTTTCAGACTTGAAACTAGGGTGGTGCTGAGCACAGCCAGGACACTTCAAGGCAGCACATGGAAGGATGACACCCAAGGTCATTCTGGGCTGAGCCACACGTGTGCTGGGGACACTTGAGGGCAGTGAGAACGTTTGGAAAGACATGAGCTAGGGCAGGCTGTGGTTGTGAGGCTTTCTGGTGTGATAGCATAGCAGAATGCACAGGGAAATTCCTGTTTTCGGATAGCTTCATCTTCCCAAAATGTGTGACCCTCACATTTTCACGATGTTTATTCTTCCCCTGTACAGTCAATCCTTAAGTTCTCAGGAAAGTCTCCTGCCTGTTGTGTCCCAGATTCAAAAGAGGGATGCATGTCTGTCTATCTGCCTGCGGCCCTTTCCCACACAGAACCTCTAAGGAATAGGAAAGTGAGATACCCAGAAAAGAATAGTTATCTTCTCTCCATTATAAGAAGAATCTTTTTAGGTTAAGACTACTTCTTCTCAGTGGGGATTTTGTTACCCTTGCTCATTTTGACCAGAACTGCTGCATTATGGAGACTTAAAAAACTACTGTAGGAGAGCCTTGGAGTACCCACATATGGAATAAGAGAGAGCTGCTCTCTCTTATTCCATGCTCATTCCACCAGATGGGATGCAGTTTAGGCACAAGCAGTCACTCTCCTCTGACTGACTTTGCAAAGTCATTATCGTGGGAGATGTTCCTCCATCCTCCTGTCCAATCTGCTTATTTGATTCCACCTATTTTCCTTCTCCAAATAGTAAGGACGGAGTTCATGTTTCTTATTACATATTGATACAAAACTTAATGTCATGGGCTGTCTAATTTCAAAGGGCTCCTGAAACAATACAGTGATGGAAATAACAAAGATTATCCCAACCTCTGGCTGTTTCTCTTTGGGAAGGGTCTTCCATCTCTCCTGAAAAGCCTCTAAACAACCCCGGATATGTCTA